>JAJIBD010000353.1:0-460195 GCA_021461705.1 Cryptotis parvus
GGATGAATCCCACTTGGTCATGGTGTACAATATTTTTGATGACTCTTTGGATTCTATTTGCTAGTATTTTGTTGAAGATCTTAGCATCTGTATTCATCAGGGAGATTGGTCTGTAGTTTTCCTTTTCTGTGACATCTTTGTCTGCTTTGGGTATCAGGGTGATATGTGCCTCGTAAAAGCTATTTGGGAGTATTTCTGTTTCTTCAATTTGCCGGAAGAGCTTAAAAAGAATTGAGAGTAGGTCCTCTTTAAAGGCTTTGTAGAATTCACTGGTGAATCCATCTGGGCCTGGGCTTTTGTGTTTGGGGAGACTTTTGATTACCGATTCTATTTCCTTGATGGAGATAGGTTTGTTGAGGTATTCCAAATCTTCTTGTTGCAGACTTGGGAAGCTATAGGAATTCAGGAATTTGTCCATTTCTTCTAGGTTCTCTTGTTTCGTGGCATACAGGCTCTCATAGTAATCTCTGATGATCTTTTTGAATTTCTGTGTTTTCAGTTGTGATGTCTCCGTTTTCATTTCTGATTCTATTTATTTTGGTTCTCTTTTGCTTTTCTTACAAGTCTTGCAAGTGGTTTGTCAATCTTGTTTATTTTTTCAAAGAACCAGCTTTTGGTTTCGTTGATCTTCTGCATTGTTTTTTGAGACTCCATCTCATTGATTTCTGCTCTTAAGTTTTATTATTTCTTTCTTTCTGCTTGGGTTGGGCTCCTTTTGTTGATCACTCTCTAAGATCTTAAGTTGTGAAGTCAGACTGTTTATGATGGCCTTTCCTTCTTTTCTGATGAATGCCTGAAGAGCTATGAACTTGCCTCTTAACACTGCTTTTTGCCGTGATCCCACAAGTTCTGGTAATTCGTGTCTTCAGTCTCATTTGTTTCCAGGAATCTTTGGATTTCCTCTTTGATTTCTTTTTATGACTTGCTGGTTGTTCAGCAGTGAGCTGTTTAGTTTACAGGTACTTGGTATTGGTCTCCGTTTTTGTGTACAATTAACTTCTATTTTCAGTGCATCATGGTCTGAAAAAATAGTTGGCACAATTTCGATCTTCTTGATTTTATGGAGGTATGATTTATGGCTCAGCATGTGATCTATTTTTGAGTATGTTCCATGTGCCCTGGAGAAGAAAGTGTATTCAGCTTTTTGGGGGATGAAATGTCCTGTATATGTCTACCAGCCCTCTTTCTTCCATCTCCTCTTTTAGGGCCAGTATTTCCTTGGTAAGTTTCAATCTTGTTGATCTATCCAGGGTTGATAGAGCAGTGTTGAAGTCTCCAACTACAATTGTGTTGCTGTCAATGTCTTCTTTGAAGTCTATTAGTAGTTGTTTTAGGTATTTTGCTGGCCCCTCGTTGGGTGCATATATGTTTAATAGCGTGATTTCTTCCTGATTTATGCATCTCTTGACTATTAACAAGTGACCTTCACTGTCCCTTCTGACCTTCTTCAGCCTGAAGTCTATGTTGTCAGATACCAGTATGGCTACCCCAGCCTTTTTTGGATGGGTTGTTTGAGTGAAGGATTGTTTTCCAGCCTTTTATTTTGAGCCTGTCTTTGCTCCGATTGTTCAGGTGTGTTTCTTGAAGGCAGCAAAATGTCGGATTCAATTTTGTGATCCATTTTGCCACTCTGTGTCTCTTAACTGGTGCATTTAGACCGTTGACATTGAGAGAGATTATTGTCATGGGATTTTGTGCCATCTTTCTGTATAGGTTGGTTGTTCTTTTGGGTTATGTCTCGTCGTATAGTAGATCATTCAGTCCTTCTTTTAAGGTTGGTTTTGATTTTACAGAGTTCCTAAGCTGTTGTTTATCCAAGAAGTTGTATATCTGTCCTTCAAATCTGAGTGAGAGTTTAGCTGTATAAAGAATTCTTGCTGAGGCGTTCATTTCATTAAGTTTTTTACTATATCCCACCACTGCCTTCGGGCTTGGAGGGTGTCTTCTGAGAAGTCTGCTGAAAGTCGAATGGATGCTCCTTTGTACACAATTTCCTTCTTTGATCTTGCTGCCTGAAGAATTCCTGTCTCTGTCTATGGCATCCATTACTTTGACAGAATGTGTTTTGGGGTCTTTCTATTGGGGTCTCTTCTTGCTGGTACGCGTCGGGCTTCTTGGATCTGGATGCCTTCATCCTTTAACTTCGGGAACTTTTCAGCCAGGATGTTTTTAACTGTTTTAATTTCCTTGGGGTTACTTTCCTGTCCCTCTGGGACTCCGATGATTCTTATGTTGTTCCGCCTGGCTTCATCCCATTGTTCTCTGTTCCGTTGCTGATCCATTTTCCGATCTTTTTCCATCTTATGTAGATCTCTGAGTGCTTTCTGCAGCTCATCTTCAGTCTCACTGATTTCTCTCTTCCGTTGCTGTCATCCTACTGTTGAGAGCCCCGATTGTGTTTTTCATTTCATCTACTGAGGGACGCTACCTGAGATGCAGACAGGCAGGTGTGAGAGTTCAAAATGACGGTTTACTCTCCGTTCCGCTTCGGACTTCTGGGGGTGTAGTTCCACCTTCTGCCAAGACCTGGGGGCTCTACCGCACCCCCAGGCGCCCGCCTGGCCAGCCACACACCCCAGGGACGCTACCTGAGATGCAGACAGGCAGGTGTGAGAGTTCAAAATGACGGTTTACTTTCCGTTCCACGGACTTCTGGGGGTTGTAGTTCCACCTTCTTCCGAGACCTGGGGGCTCTACTGCGACCCCAGGCACCCACCCGCCAGCCGCACACCCCAGGGACGCTACCTGAGATGCAGACAGGCCGGTGTGAGAGGTCAAAATGCTCAACTTCTTTGAGAATTATTATTAACTGTTTAATTGTTAAGTAGTTTTTAAAATTACGTATTATTGTTAACTATTCTTATTGTTGCTCTACTGCGCAAATGCACACACACACACACACACACAAGGTCAACATCTAAGCAAGATTCCCTGGTTCATCCACAGTAACCCTTGTGCACAATACCAAGTGCCTGTTTTCGAAGTTACAGCTGATAATGTTAGAAAAAATCTCTTGAGTTTTACTGCCTAAACACAGAACATTTCATTAGGCTCATCTTTGTACCAAGCACACCTTTATGTGAGATTTTGTTTATTTTCTCTCTTAATTCTGTTGTATCCATACAGCAGGTCCAGGAATAATATTGTTTTGTTATAATGTTGATAAGGAAAACATACAACAATTGATTCCAGTTCATGGCCATATTCTTTCAGGGAACTGTATATGGAGATTTGATTTTCTCCATATTTCATGAATTAGCTCCAAGAAGTGCATGGAACTGCAGTTTTGTGTCCCATCATCCCATTCTGATGGAAGTCCACATGTGATGCATCTTATGATAAAAGAATGTCTTGTCCAGGGCCAGAGCAATAATCTAGTGGGTAAAGCACTTGTTTTGCACACAGCCAACCCAGGTTTTATCCCTGACACAACTCATGGTACCATGAGTACCACTTATGGTCCCATGAGCTCACAGTCAGGAGTAAGCCCTAAGTAATGCAGTCAGTCAGTGGCTCAAAATTAAAACACAAGAAAACAATGTCTCATCCATGCTTCAGTTTCACCTTGCTCCCTCAGCTGCTCTGACAGTCTCCAGCTGCCCATTATTCCCTGAGTTGGAATAATGCTTAGGGAAATGAACGAACAAGTGCAGATGATACTTTATATTAGAAATGTTTTGGTGCATTTATATAGAAGTTTATTCTCCTAAATAAATCTGGTGAATGTTCCTGTCACCAGAAATACGCCATAGGAACTCAAGTCTTGTATTTATAAATTAGTCTATGGAGCCTTTGTAAAATTAGTTTCATTATATTTAAAGTGGCAATTTCCAAGAAACTTGATGTTTTTAAGTGGGAACTTAGCTGTATTTTATTTATAACTCTATCTCCTGTTTTTTGTTAATTTTATTTCTTTTGTTTTTTACTGTTTGATTTTGGGCCACACCCAGTGGTGCTCCAGACTTACTCCTAGCTAAGAGTTTGGGGATCACACTTGGAGGGACTCAGGAGACAATATGTAATATAAGGGACTGCATCACAGGTAAACTATATAAAATGTAACCCTAGCTGCTCTGTTATTACTCTAGTTCATGATCATGACACTGTGGTTATAAATGTCCTTTTATTTGAAGATGTTGACCAAAAAAAGTAGGGGACAGGTCATTTTATTAGTTTTCAGTTGCTGCTAAATAAATTTAAAAAAAAAATTGCAACCTAGAGCAAATTACATGTATTTTCTTACAGTTATAAAGGTCTGAAATGGGCCTCAAAGGAATAAGATTTAGTGTTATCAAGGATGCTAGGTTAGTCTGTACATTTAAGGGTCAGTTTATTAGCAACCTGAATTCCACTTAGAAATTTTATTCTGCGAGACCATGCAACTGACTTTGTTAACAGGTTCTTGAGATTCAACATGGACTGGGTAGGAGGCCAGTGTTCTGTGTCCATTTCTTGAAGTCTCCGTTATATTTTCAAAAGGTTTATAAAACATAAACCTTTAAATATTCATTATGCAAAGGTGACTAAAGTGTGAACATTGGATGAATCAAGATGAAAGGATGTGCTTGCTGTATTCTTTTGTTGATTTGAAAATTTTCTAAATTATAAGTGGAAGAAAAATAGGTGGACGGGAAATGCTGATAATTGCTATCTAGACCAGTTAATTGAGAAATTGGGCTGAGATGGGACTATAGGTATTTGGAATGTGAAAGAGACCATATGCAGGGTTTTTGATGGTTTACAGTATGGTCAAGGTCATCTAAGTACCTTCAGGAAACCCACAGCACTCAGCCCACAGACCAGAACATGGTTACGGCCTACCTCTCTGGGTGGATCCCCTGGTGCTTTTCTTAGGGTATGATGCAGATGGAGAATTCCAGGAAATTAGCAGTCCCTGGAAGGGCACATTAATAAAGTACTTCTTATTATTGCACTCCCATCTGCATGCTTGAAATGAGTGATGCTTGGGCTGACTAATCACATTAAGACTGTTGTCAGGGAAGCAGGCCCCCTCTCAATTTCCACATCCTTTGCAATTGGAGTTAGTTGTCTGGACAATAACCCAAGGTGCACTTCAGCACGTCTGAGCTGCAGGCCAGATTCCCTTTGAGAAGCTTCATACTTGGTTAGAGAGACAGGTGGTGTGGTCTATAGACCTTTCAACTTCTGGCTCTATTAGAAGCTGGGGTCTCATTGTCTGGGCATTCCCCAAACTTCCCCTTCGCCCCACACCCATCACACCATCACACCATGCTCGCTCCTCCATCAAACCATGATGACCACAACAGTAAAAGTTCTGGCTATAAGGCAATCACTTTTCATGTGATTGCTCACTGTATTTTCTAAAATAAGATTAGAAGGACTAAGGAAATATTGCTATTTTTTTACCATAGTTTCAGAGACTCCGAAGAAGTGAAGTTATTTGATCAAGAGCTATGTAGCTATGAAGTAGCAGGAGTGGATGCCTAACTTCCCCCAAACCATGAGTTAACTGTGAACTTCTACAAAAACCATCTCTGAACCCTTAGGCAAGTCCACACTGTCTTTTCAGAGTCCCCTGACCTTGGATGTCAGATGAAACCTATTACTTTCTTCCTTCATCAGAGAGCTAGTTGTGTGTTGCATAGAGAGCTCAGAACACCCGTCCTTCTGACCTTTCCCCTGGAGACAGGCCCTCCCACACCAGAAGCCGGTAGAGCCTGCTGCCTGATGGAGTTCCTGCGTGAATCACAGATTGGTGCCTCCTTGTCTTAAAAGCAGACCTGGTTTGTATCCATCCCACTGAGCAGATCAAGGAACACAGGAGGTAATTGGCACTCCCAGCAGGGCAGATGAGGGAAAGAATTTCTGCACAGCAGGTGATGAAGGATTAGAGTCATCATCTTCAGCATGACTTGGCATTTTTACTACACAAGAAACAGGACTGAGAAACATGTTCATTGGAGTAAAGAAGGCACTGGAAGACAAATTTCCGTTCCCACTTTTCCCCGTAATCAAGACAGCCTTGGAGGAATATAAAATCACAGCTTCCCACATCCACTATACTTTGTCCTCTAAGTAGGGGACAACAGTCCTTGCTTTAACTGGTTGTTTGAAATGCGTAAAACAAAGTCTGTGTGTGACCTGACCCAGAGTAAGCACTACATAAATGATTGGATTCATTTAGACACTCTGCAGATGTTTGTTAAACACCCTACTTTGTGCCAGATGTTATCCTAGATCAGGAGTCAGCAAATTTGTGACTTGTGGGCCAACACCACGACCTAGTTAGTTAAAAAATAAAGTTTTAGTTTTTAATGTCTTTTGTTTATTTGTTTACATCTGGTTCCAGGCAGACGACGTTGCATTGCAATGCTGCATTGAATAGTGGAGACAAAGATATTATGGCTTGCAAACCCTGAAATATCTACTCCTTGGCCTTTGTCCCTAAAAAACGATTTTCCCAACTGTGTTAATGTGATTGGGCTAGTGCCAAGAACAACAGAGACAAAGTGCTGGGCTACTGAAGTTACAGATCACGGGGAGTGGTAAGCTTTAGGAGAGAATAGTGATCACTGGGTGGGCAAGCAGAGTAACAGCTCTTTCGTAGGTGGGCCCTGTCCAGGTGACATTTCATAGTAGAGCGACTACTATGAAACCATTCACTTCTCATTTAGGATTTATTTGGGGTGAGGACAATCGAAATCCCCAGTGTATACATTGAGTACTTACTCTGTGTTTCATAACGGAGACATGGATATAAGCAAAGGTGGGAAATTCTTAGCATTCTAGGAACTTAAGAGTATGTGGGAGACAATGAAGAACTATTTTTCCAAGGTAATTAAAATTGTATTTCATATTATAAAATGAAAAGTGCTATGGACCAGAGCAGAGCAGAACAGTGGTAGATTTGGGGGAGAACGCTGTACTTTTTGTTGAGGGCACACCTGGAAGAGATTGGAACCAAACTTGGGGTTCCTGCATGTAGAGCATGTGTTCCAGCCCTTTGAACTGTTTTCCTGGCCATTGAGCGTTGTAATTATAAGCAGATTTAATGGGAAAAATCCTTTAAGGTGAGAGCCTTGGGGATGGACATTGGAACAAAGTTGAGGGAGATGAAGGGGTGGGCCATGTGGACCCGTGCGTATGGAGTAAGCAGGTCTGTCACCTCTGGTCCATGGAACCTGTCTTTAAAAAGCCAAGGTTCTAGGCCAAAGAAAGAGCCAGTGCAAAGGTCCTGGGGTGGAAATACATCTGGTCTTTTTGATAAACAGCAGGGAGGTAATGTGACTGGGGCAGAGTGGTGGTAGTAGCAGTTCAGATAAGGCAGGTTATTTACAGTGGACAGCTGTGCACAGCTACTGTCTATCTTCAAGATCACAACAGAAATGATTAAACATCTTCGGAGAATGCTAATCTACTTCTGAAACAAAACATGAATTTTAAAGGATTATCATTGGAGATAAGTCCATAAAATTGACTGGAGAGCTGAAGAGTTATAATTTTTTCTCCCCCCCACCCTTTCATACACAGAAGATATTCCAGGGGGCAGCAAGTAAATGGTGTCAGTGGTGGGGGGCAGAGCATGAAATTTGGGGACCAATGGTAGAATATAGGGCCACAAGAAGGCTGAAAGGCAGCATGGGTCAAACAAAGTTTGAGAAACA
This sequence comes from Cryptotis parvus, assembly GCA_021461705.1. Taxonomy (NCBI): domain Eukaryota; kingdom Metazoa; phylum Chordata; class Mammalia; order Eulipotyphla; family Soricidae; genus Cryptotis; species Cryptotis parvus. The sequence continues at coordinate 7,647 of JAJIBD010000353.1, forward strand.
CCACTTTAATGAAAATAGGTCTCGGGAAGGACTTTTTAACCTGATATGTTTCTCCAGGGGGAATCCGGATGTTGAAGGCATTAAAGAATCTGGCTTGGAACTGCTGGGCAATTAAAGTCTAGAATGATCTATGGCAACAGGATATATACAAGAATACACACACACACACACACACACACACACACACACACTCTCAGTGTACCTGGATACATGCCCCTTGCAGAACATGTCAGTGTGAGTATGGATGTAGTGGAGGTCTTATTATTTTTCCATTTTCTGGCTTGAGAAAACATGTTATGTCCACATTCACTTTCTCCTAGCACCAGGGCGTGTGTTTCTAAGACAGCAGCTGCCCAGGCACCGTGAATATTCATATTGGAAGCAGTTCCCATCATCTACCAGACTGGAGGTTACAGAATACGGCTCCCCACATGGGATGTGGCTCAGGAAGCTGCCGGCCTTTGTTGTTGGTGAAGCCTGGAAGAGAATAGAAAGAAATGGGGTAGCTGCTTTTGAGTTTCCTGCTGCAGGGGATGGGAGAGGTTTTTCTCTCTCCTGGTTGCTGCAGCCCAGGCCGGAAAGGGACTTAGCAGACTCTCTTGCCCCTTCTGGAGCACAGTGTACCCAAATGCAGCTTCCCAAAGCAGTTGGATGGTGTTTGTTTTAGCCTCACAGGCTCCTCCAATCCAGATCAGCCTACAGAATTTATCAGTGTCATTCTCCAGCCACCTGCTGGGCGAGGGGCGGAAAGCATTACTTAGCTGAGCACATAGTGTGTTCCCAGTTCCAGCCTCACCCAAACATCTAGGACAAATTTGGCAACTGTCTCCATTTTAAAGATGTGGGTCCCACTGTGGCTCGCAGAGCTGCTGTATTTGGCCCCAGTTCTGGCCCTAAAAGATGAGATGTATGTTTAAAATCTGGCCGTTTACTAGGACCTTCTTCAGGGCTACTTCCAGAGCAGGGACACTGAGAGCCTCAGTTCTGGCAGGTGGCATTGTTTTCCTGGTGGACTTTCCAGTTAGCATAAGACAAATGCAGAGGAATTGGGCTCTATTCCTGGGGAATTCACAGCTTCGTGAAACCACACAGTGTAGCCTCTGTGGGAACAACTGCTGGCTCCTGCGGTCATGTCCCATCTAGTTAACTTTTACACAGAGACCAATTATTGCATGCCTCCTAACGGGGTGGTTGGGAAAATGGGGATAATGGTGAAGGGAAGGTCACTCTGGTGGTGAGATTGGTGTAGCAACATTTGAAGCCCATAACTACAATGAACAACTTTTTAAACCACCCACAGTGTTTAAATAAAGTATATTATTTAAAAAAGATAAAGAAAAGACAAAGATAACAGTTTAGGAGCTAAGTGACCCCCCACCCCTTCATCTCCTAACCTTTGTAATCCTTGCAACCTGTGTGGGAATGCTGTTATCATGCCTACGGGGGCGGGGGGGGGGGGGAGCTGGGCACAGGGACATATGCAGTCATGGAATTAAGGTGAGGTGGAAGGGGGTTCCAGCTCTTCTCCCCTTGCATCAGAGCTCTCAGTCCTTGCACAGCCTGAGAAGTACCTTCGGGAAATTTCCCAAGCCCAGATGCACACGAGAGCAGGAGAAACACACATAGTGATGTCCAGTCTGCTCCTCCACTCGGTGCTCTTACCTCATTGGCCTGCACGGGGCCCAGGCATCTGTGATTTGTTGTTTCTGGTCCGTAATTTTTTGCATTCTGATGATGAGACTCCTGAAGAAACTGCACAAACTGTGCACATACCAGTGCAGTTATGAGAACCACAAGGCAGGTGTTGTTTTGTATCCAGTTTCTTTTCATTCTTTCTTGTGTTTGTGAGCTTGGTCCATGGTTACTGCATGTAGCTGCAACTCCATTTTTATTACGATATGGAATTCCAATATAGACCACACCATTGCCACTGATGATGGGCATTTGGGTTGGATCCTGTACGGTATTACAAATAATGTTGTTAGAATGTTGTTACATGTGTTTATATGTATTTTGTGTTGCATTTACTCTTGTAGAGCAGTGCTTAGTAGCACACTGGCTGGGTTTAGGTTGTTTATTTTTGACTAGTGCCCAATATCTCTTTTCTTTTCCCAGGATTTTGCACCAGTTTATACTCTGGAAATCATTTAGGAAAGTTCTCCCTATACTAATTTTCAACAGCCTTTGAATTATCAGTCATTTTCATTTTAGCCATTCTGATGGGCAAATGGAAATTCTCACTATAATTTCAATTTTAATTTCTCTGACTTTTGAGATTGCTCACTTTTCCTTTGTTTAAAAAATTCTTTTTGACTCTTCGTTTGTGAAGCAGGTATGCTAACGTCTAAATAATTTTTTCTGTTAGGATGCCTATGTTCCCTCATATATTCTGGATATCGGTCCTATAGTGTTTGTATTTGTGACAAATAGCATATTATATTTTTGATTTTTTGAACAGTGGTTTTTAATTTTAGTGCAAAAAAATTTAGATAAGTAAAATATTATCCTTTGTAAAAATTCATTAAGTTATACCTCTAAATTTTCTTCTAGGAATTTTGTTGTATAATATTTTATATCAAGGTCTATCAAGATAGAATTGATTTTTTTTTAGGTGTAGTGAAGTATAGAAGCCAAGGTGCATTTTTTCTCCCTTCCATGAATAGCAAATTTTCTCCAGACTGGTTTTGAAAAATCTGTTTTCTGATCTGATGTATTACTATTTGTTTAAGCTTCCCAGCAGAATACAGCTGTAGCCGGAATAAAAACTACTGTGCTACACTTAAAATCATGTTTCCTGTAGGACATTTGGGAAAAGGCATAAAATCTCAAAGAACATTGAATCCTTTACACCATTCTCCACCCCAAAATAACCATGTTGTTTTGTGATGCCAAACATCTTGTCTGCTTTCACGGTGTCTGGATTGAGTCCTGGAATGGAGCAGAGAGCAGATAGAGTAGATAGTAGACAGTAGCTGTGTTTACTGAAACGAGTAAAAAGGAAATGAATGAACAAAAGCTTTAATTTATTTTCATTTATCTTTCATCATTTATTTTGTTTTTGTTTTATTTCTATACAAATTCACGACAACCTGCATGTTCGGCAACATGATTTATTTTCCTTTAGCTGTTCTTGTCTTTTGATATCATTACTTTTTTTCTTATTGTTATCTCATATTTCATCACATAAACAGCATTTTTAACTGAGTCCCTTTTGTTGAATACATATGTTATGTCTCAGTTCAAATAGTGTAAATAAATCCTCTGTACTAAAGCACTTGTATATGTTGGATTTTATTTCTTAGGATGTGTTCCTAGAAGTTGACAAGAAATATATATTTATAAATATTTAAAATTATTTACTAAGTTGTCTTTCAAAAAATCTTGAATTAACTACTTTCTTCAAATAAGCTATGAATTGTTATGACATTGATTGCTTTCCAAGAATCTTCCAAAAAATTGCACAATTCAGTTTTTTTAAAATGTGGAGTAATTTGATGAATTAAAACAAGTCTAGGGATGTATTTAATTACTAATTTATTTTAAATTAATGTAAAAATGTTATCTCATAATTTATGTTTCGTAAAAGTTCCCAAGATTTTATATGAACACTCTATTGAGGACAGCAATTTTTTCATTAGCTGATATATCATTTTCCAAAACAACAGTTACCAAATTTTGTTTCTTTTTTTAATTTTCTTCTTCATGAATTGAATTTTTCCTTTTTCTTTTCCTGCAAAAAAAAGGAAAAAGCACACCTGGTAGTGCTCAGGGCTTCCTCCTGGCTTTGCACTCCCACTCCTGCCTGGCTTGGGTGCTGGAGATTGAACCGGGTTCGACTGTATGCAATACAAACACAATAGCTGTTGTACTTGAGCTTTGGCCCCTCCCTTTGACTTTTAAAATGATGGTTTTTATTGATAACTCTTCTAATTGTAGGTTATCTTTTATTTCTTCTTTTTTTGGGGTCACACCCAACAGTGCTCCTGAGTTACTATTGACTCTGCACGCACGAATTGCTCCTGATGGTGGTCAGGGTTGTATATGGTATGCTGGGGGATCAAACCCAGGTTGGGTGCGTACAATGCAAGTGCTCTACCTACTGTACTATCACTCAGGCCCCATGTAGTTATCTTCTATGTTCCTGGTATAAGCTCTATTTTTTACCTTATTGGACATGATATTTCTTTAATATGCTGTTTGCTTTTCTTCTAGGATTTCATTTGGAATATTTGAATCTATGAGTATTGCATAGTATTCAATTTTAACAAAAATATAAATAAAAAACTGGCTCCTAAGGAAAGGAAGAAAAAATAAACTGTGGCATATATACACAGTGAAATACTACTCTATAAGAAAAGATGAAGTATGCAGTTTGCTTCTATGTGTGGAAGGGATTTAGGGAGCATTATGCTAAGTGAAGTTAGAAGGAGAAGACGGATACAGAATAATCTCTCATATGTTGGATGCAAAGAAGCATTGTAAGGGGCTAACAGATGGCCAAAGTCAAAAGAGTGTGAGAACTCAGGTTACCTACAGAACTGAGCTTACTATACTGGGAGACAAGGGCCGTGTGTAAGTTGAGGGAGCCACAATCAGGTAGAAGCTGGGTGTTTGAGCATCATATGTATATAATAATATCATTAAGTGTCATTAATCATGGTGACTAAAACTAAAATATTTCATTTATCAGTTTTAAAAGATGGAGCTGGAGAGATAATACAGTAGAGTACGCTTGCCTTGCCTGTGACTGACCTGGTTTGACCCTAGGTACTCATATATGAATTCCTGACCACCACTAGAAGTGATCCCTAAGCACAGAACCTAGAGTATATGAGTGGGTGTCACCCAAAATATAAACAAAAAGTAACAATATAAAACTATTAATCATATTTCATCTAAAATATGTGGTTATTAAATTTATTTTGTATTTAATCAGTTCTTGAAATTGCTTTTCCATTTTCTTCTTTAATGTGTGCTTTTATACTTTTAATTTAATTAGATTTTTTTATATATTTAAAAATATCGAGTTAACTGCTCATTCCCATTTTCTTTAGTCCTAGGACTATACATTTCCCTCTGAGAATAGCTTTGGATGCCAGGCTTTATTGTGCTCAGTATTATTTTCCTTTCAGTCAGAAGAACATTCTCCTCCAGTTAAATAGGTAGGTAGATAGGTAGGTGAGTGGATGGACCAGGACGGATGGATGAATGGATGACAGACTGACACACATCACCTATAGGGCTTTCCAAACAATATAAACAATTCCTGAAAGTCTAGTATTTCTCCTGATCTACTCCCATAATCCCTGTTTCCCTTATTCCATTTTTCTTTCTCTTTTTTAAGGTATTACATATTTTTTTTGTTTTTTGCTTTTTTGGGTCACACCTGGCAATGCTCAGGGGTTTCTCCTGGCTCTACACTCAGGAATTACTCCTAGCGGTGCTCAGGGGACCATATGGGATGCAGGGGATCGAACCCAGGACGGCATGGGCTGGCTGCGTGCAAGGCAAACACCCTACCCGCTAGGCTATCGCCTCCGCCCCAAGGTGTTACATATTTTGATAGACAATGGATCACTAAACTTAATTTTTGTTTTTATTAGCCTGAGTTTTTTTGCCTGAGGGCATACCCAGTGATGTGCAGGGATTCCTCCTGGCTCTGAACTCAGAAATTACTCCTGGCAGTGCTCAGGGGACCATATGGGATGCTGGAGATTGAACCTGGGTCAGACATATAATAGGAAGGCACCCTACCCACTATATAATTGCTCCAAGCCCTTCTAAGAGTGTTTTAAGAAGACTTTAACCTATTTTCACTTATCATAGTTGATAAGCTGCCATTATTACCAATCTTCTTTTGTACATCACATTTCCTTGGTATTCTGTTTTGTTGTTACATGCCTACTTCCACAGTGCTACTGTTTTAAGGTGAATTCCTTGGTCTGATGTGATATAATGTGCATTTGGTGCTAGTCACATAATCACTCTTAGATTCTTAGAGTCTGGTGCTGACTGAGGAATTGAGGACAGGAAAGGGGAATACATACTCCCACTGGGTGCCTGTTCCTGTTGAAAGGACTCATTGCCCCTCTTGGAAGAGTGGCTGCCTTGCCTTATCGCTGAGGAGGGTTGGTGGGTCTTCGTAAATGTAAGTGCTATCTTTGTGAATGGAGATCTTTGTGTTATTCTCTTTCTGGGACCATTATGTTATTCTCTTTGTGTTATTCTCTTTTCTGCAGACCATTAATCTGCAGTTATAATAAGATGAATTACAAACACCCTTTAATACCTTGGCAACAGTATAGTCTAAAATTTAATATGCTTAACTGAACACATACTGTGAAAGTAACCTATGAGTGTGACCTTACAACCCAGTTTGCTCAAGACAGTCACATTTTATACTTATGATAAAAGTATTGATACTTTCCCCTGACTCTCAAAAATAGCACAATTTTTTATGCAAAATTGCATGCTTATTCTATTATATACCCATATAAATTTAAGATTTGCATGCTGCTATATAAAAGGAACCATGAACATATTCATGTTTCATGTTCTTTTTACATGGAGGAAGATGGAAGTTTATTAATGACAAAAGGAATTAAAAATAACCACATAGAGTGAACTCAGTGGTTAAGAGCTCATGCTTTGTTTGCTAAGGAAATGGATTTTGATCTCTGACACTACATGGTCCCCCAGCATGGCTTAAAAGTATCCTGACACCCAACCTCAAACACATGATCATTTAATCTTTGATAAAGGTACAATGAGTCTAAAATGGAGTAAGGAAAGCCTCTTCAACAAATGGTGTTGGGAAAACTGGGCAGCGACATGTAAAAAAATGAATTTGGACCTGTGTCTAACACCATGCACAAAAATCAGATCAAAGTGGATTAAAGATCTCAATATCAGACTTGAATCCATAAAGTACATTGAAGAAAATATAGGAAAAACCCTCCACGACATTGAAGCTAAAGGCATCTTCAAAGGTGAAGCATCACTAACAAAGCAACTAGAAGAAAAGATAAACATATGGGACTACATGAAACTAAAAAGCTTCTGCACCTCAAAAGAAACAGTGACTAAGATACAAAAGCAGTCCACAGAATGGGAAAGAATATTCACCCAATACCTATCTGATAAGGGGTTAATATCCAGGATCTATCAGGCACTGGTAGAACTTTACAAGAAGAAAACAAACAACCCCATCAAAAATGGGGAGAAGAAATGAACAGAAACTTCAGCAAGGAAGAAATTCGAATGGCCAAAAAACATATGAAAAAATGCTCATCATCACTAATCATCAGAGAGATGCAAATCAAAACAACAATGAGATACCACTTTACACCACAGAGACTGGCACATATTCAAAAGAACAAGAACAACAAGTGCTGGAGTGGATGTGGGGAAAAGGGGACACTCATCCATTGTTGGTGGGAATGCTGGCTGGTACAGCCTTTCTGGAAAACAATATGGACATTCCTCCAAAGACTAGAAATTGAACTCCCACTTGACCCAGCCATACCACTCCTGGGAATCTACTCTGGGAAACCAAAAGTACGCAGCGGAAACACCATCCCTACTTTTATGTTCATAGCAGCATTATTCACAATAGCCAGAATCTGGAAGCAACCAGAGTGCCCGAAAATCGATGACTGGATAAAAAAGCTTTGGTACATCTACACAATGGAATACTATGCAGCTGTTAGGAAAAATGAAGTTATAAAATTTGCCTATAAATGGATGGACATGGAGAAGATTATGTTGAGCGAAATTAGCCAGAAGGAGAGAGACAGATACAGAATGACTGCATTTATCTGCATAACATAAATATATATGTACATATTATGATACCAATATCCAAGGTCAAGTGAAACATATATCAGGAGGTCTTGTCAAAGGTGGAAATTATCACAAACGGGTGGGAGTCAGAGGCTAGGTAAGACAGAAAATGGAACAGTGTGCTAACAATTGTCAAGGGTTCTAATGCCAACCTAGAACTGAGCATTAAATAGAGGCAAAAAAGATACACATGACAACCCTTTAATGTATGTTCTGTAATCTGAGGGGAAGGAAAAGAGAAAGAGAGAGAAATAAAAAAGAAATAAAGAACCTGCCATGGAGGAGAGCTGGGGAGGGGGGAGGGAACCGGGACGTTGGTGGTGGGAGATGGGCACTGGTGGCGCGGATGGATGCTGGAACACTGTATGACCAAAATCCCAAATATGAACTTTTTAATTGTATATCTTTGTAATTGTAAAAATGAAAAAGTAAAAAAAATTTTAAAAAAGAAAGTATTCCTGTAAACCCTTCAAGTACCACATTGCCAGCATCAATACTGAACCATCAACAAGAGCCTGTAGACCTAGCACGGCAGAGAGTAATATCTAGATGCCCCAACATTAATTTTTTGCATCTTGCCTTTCTCTAAAATAAATACACATGAAGTTACTTGAAATTATGCAAAATTATTTGAATTAAAATTTTGAATTTGTGGTCTGGACAGTAAGCACTATGATACTTATAGAAGTAAATGGGTAAAGACTAGAGTTGCTCTGTTAAAGGTATTGAAGGCATATAATCACATGGGTAAAGTCCTTGGGACTGGAGAAAATTGTATTTAACAGTAGGAATCACTGAATACTAAGAGGTAAATAATAGGATGAATAGTGTCAAAGAACTCAGTATTCTTGTTTCCTAATTCTGTTACTGCTGAATGTTGATAACTTGTGTTGTCATTTGGTTTCAGTTCTTTTATCTTTGAACAGATGGAGTTCATCTAACAACTGACATATATACATACATAGTATATATATATGTATATATATATACATATATATATTAATCAATAATTGCTTGAGTTTTGAGGTGACTACTAGAGTATCCCACCCACTCGGCAGAGCCTGGCAAGCTACCTATGTCGTATTTGACATGCCAAATACCAGTAACAATTATAGACCTCATTCCCATGACCTGATGGAATGGTTAGAGGCTCTTTATATTCCTGGAGTGAGATGATGCCTTTGTGCTATCTCTCATGTGACAGGACGTATTGAGATGGTACTGGTGCCCACTCTAGCAAATCTATGATATACGGGAAGATAATGATACAGTGATATTTGTTAGGGAGTGCCCTTGGAATTAGTTCCTGCAGAGAGGGAAGAGCAGCAACCCATCACGTAACTGATACGTTGAGTTCCAAGAAATTCCTCCCTACATGTTTCAGCCAATTCCATTTGGATCTTTGGAGAAAGATGATACTTCATAATTGTCTCAATAGTGGGAGAAAGATACTGGGCCTCCAAATCTGGTGTTAGTGAGTCATTATCAGTGACTTTCTTTTAAGAAGAGACATGCTCTTGGATGGGTTTTCAGCAGCCATCCTCTGAAGACTGGTTTGCAGCTCTGTTCAGCTAGCGCCTCAGCACCTCCCGATAGGGGGAGGAAGTGAACCAGGGCATCGGGTAACGAGCCACAGCATTCGCCAGTGTCTATAGTATGCCAGTCACTGGAGCAAGACAGTCACTGGAGCAAGCACTGTCTATGATTTTTTCTTTTGAAAAGAATTTGCCCTTAGTAATAGAACAGCACAATCAGTTCTCAAACCCAGGCATTCTAACTTGGAACACTGCTTCTATTGATCACTTGATCACTTGAATCCCGTTATTCATCGATTTGCTCGAGCGGGCGCCAGTAACATTTCCATTGGACCCTACCACGTGCCAATGTAGCCCAATGGCATCTGGTTGATTCAGGAATATGAAGAGCCTCAAACCGCTCCTTCAGGGTCTTGATAAGGAAGTCTGACCATCTTGTAGGTGGGCGGCCACGTGATCTTTTGACATCCCGTGGGATCCAGTCAGTAATGGCTCTAGTCCAGCGGTTGTCTCCAAATCGCATTACATGTCCAGCCCATCTGATTTTCGATGCCTTGGCAAACGACACAGTGTCCCTGATTCTGGAATAACGACGGAGGTCAGAACTCCGGATTCCTTCTCTCACTTGAGTGAGGCGTGATATTCCAAGCATAGCTCTTTCAATTCCTTTCTGGGAGACCCGGATAGCATTCTCATCCTGCTTTCATAGGACCCAGGTCTCTGAGGCGCATGTTAATGCAGGGATGGTGGAGTCAAAGAGATGTGCCCGGAGCCAGAGGTTCTCTGTCCTTTTTAGCTATTTCTTCGATGCCTTTGAAGGCATTCCATGCCGCTCTCTTCCTCCTGCACAGCTTGGGTTTTAGGTCATTCATCATGTTGACTTCTCGACCTAGGTACACATAACTGCTGCATTCAGAGATGTTTGTTCCGTTGAGAGTGAATGGGGCCTCTGGAACTAGTTCATTTTTCATAAACATGGTTTTCTTTAGATTCAGCTGTAGACCTATCTTTCCACATTCTCGGTCGAAGTCAGCCAGCTTCTATTGATCTGAAAAGTAATTTTCTATTGATCTGAAAATTAAGAAAAATTATTTTCCTGGTATTTTTTAAGCACTGAAATTCTTTGAACCTACATTTCTCCAGTAACCATGTGGTCCTGCCTCACGGTGTTATTCCATGTGAACGATTAACTGGTGGGTATAGAATTCTCAGAATTCACCCTTTTTCCATTAAAATTCTGCATGAATGTTCTATCATCTTCTGCATTGTCAAACAATCTTAGCACCCTGACTCTTTATCTTATATTGTATACAACTTCTTTGCTTTTGATTGTCTTAATCCTGTAGTTATCAAAATGCTCTCACATTACTTCAAGGTGTTGAGTTTCTTCTTAGCCTTCTTATCAGGGGAGGAAAACTTGTTTTCTTTAATCTTTTCATCTTTTGAAACATATTGGTGTTCATGCCCAACAGATACAGTTCTTGGAGATGGCTGCACAGAAAATAAGCCAGCTACAGCTTCCTGCAGGGGTAAGGAGACAGAAAAGAAAGTAAGGCACCGTATCTTGTGGTAGGGGGTATTAAAGGGACAGACCTCACAGAGACTGACTGAGACTGGGAACCGGCTTTAGGAAGAGACACTTTGTAGTGTCACTTTGTAAGCGAACCCTACCTGGGGCCTTGAGAGTTGTATAGGAGTTTGTCAGATGACAGTCTTGCAGTGACTCCCTGCCTCCACAGTTAGGTATTAGCCTCAGTTGGGGAAAGGCCTGAAACAGTTCACCACAGCAAATCAGAGTTAATGCTTCACTCAACAACTGATCCTTTTCCTCCATTCATGCTCTTAATTTTTATTTTCAAGAGGAGACATTTAAGTTCAAAAAATAATGCGACTTGTCCAAAGTAAGACAGCTCAAAAGTGCAAAACGTGTCATTGGTTCTTTGCCTAGCAGCGCTCAGAGGGAAACAGGAAGAGCCCACTCAAGCCTCTGCTTCCACAGGGAAGCCCTTTCTTCGTCACGGTTCCCTCCATTCCCAGCCACCAAGGCTCCTTTCTTGCACACCTAACATGCACTCTGCCAGTTTTGTTTTAGGTGCGGTGGACTGTTGAGATGAGCAAAGCACAGCCCCTTTGACACAGGCAAAAACTCAAGATGTGGAGAACCTCAAGATGCTCCTGGGGAGAGCCTGGGGGCTCAGCTCTGAATGAATACAGTCTGGGGATTTCCATTCAGGGAGCAGTCACTGAAATTAGTGGGGAGGAATTTACTAAGTGGAGGCTCCAAGGTCATTGAATACCTGGTAGAAGGAAGGCTGAAAACTTGGGGCATCAGAGGTGGGGTGATGAGGAATTTGATCATGTGAGTAGTTCTTACTAAACCTTAGCAGAACTTTCTTTGAGGACTAGGACAGGTCCAATGTTAAGATGTTTTCAGAAAGAAGACTCTGTATCCTGATTCCAATATGTTCAAGGAGAGACTTTGACTGTTTCTAGTAGGTAAAATAAGACATAGATTCAGTCAAGATTTGTGGAATGTTTGAATGTTGTGCATTGCACCTTATCTGGACCAAGCAAGTGCATATGTCTGGCCTGGGCCTATCACCATGATGACTGTGCACTCTACAAAAACTAGTCACTTATTTAAATATATATACAGTTTCCCAGTCCCCTGAATATAATTACTTGCACAGTACTGAAGGCAATTGCTTCATTACACACACACCCTGCACCTCAACACACACACACACACACACACACACACACACACACGTATTCTCGTGGGTCAGGCAAACACCAAACATCCTGTCTTCAAAGAAGTTATTGGAGCTGTGGAGGAAAAGGCAGGAATGGTGAGCAGATGACACGATCTCAAGGAGCATCCTTAGAAAATAGAAGATTGGAAGTAGACAGTTGATCTATATAGAATGAAAAAAGTTTGTGGATGCTCTACTAATGATAATCTGGGCCTAGGAGCCTTGTGGACCTGCTCATTAATCCTCCCGGTAGATTTAGTAACTCACCCTGGAGTTTTAGCTCAGAATGGAGAGAACCAAGGTTTGGGTGTGGACCAATTGTCCTAGTCCTACCTCTTGCACGCTGTCACCCTACAACGAATGGCATGTTTCTTTCTTTCGCCCACCCAACCCCAGTTCCTCAGCTGAATCTGCACATTTTAGACAAAAGGCCTGTCTTCTCTCTGGGACCTGGGCTCCTGTCTCCTGTTCCATTTTTAAAAGTCTTCCTGTTTCAATGACATGTACTGACTCACTTCAAAAGCCTCACTTCACTGCAGGGGAGATGCCAGGGGAGTTGGAATGTAAATTCTCTTTCAATAGAGCTAGATTGAAACAGGCAAGGATTCAGAATTTTGCATTCCAATGCCTCCCCTATCTCTCCCCAGCCCAAGGTTAGTGGTTGTTTGATGTGATTGGGATGAATTCTCTGGCTAATGTCATAGCAGTGGAAGCCAGGATGAGGAAGGGGCTCAACTAATATGTCCCACTAGGCTAGTGGTGGGTGGCTTCATGTCCACCCTTGTCAGCTTCCACTTGGGGTGTTCTTACTCCAGCTCTAATTCAACTTTGCTTGACCCACTAAAGTGAAGGCCTGATTTTTTCTGTCCATCCACAAAACTTCACAGATGTGTGGGGACTTCATAGATACCACCAGTGTCTGGAAGATCTGTACCATTCACCACTAGGAAAGCCAGGCCCCAAGGCCGGCATGTGCTGTTTTGTTCACAGAGTGGAGCCTAGTATATAATGTTTGCTCCATAAAGTTTGTGGAATGAAAGAAATCTAGTTACAGACCGAGGGGAATGATAGTAGTTATCCTAATGGAATTTTCATCATTGGGGAAGTCCTTTTATCTTCCTGACAGCCTTGGCTCTCTATAAATTTTGATGTCTTGGGCGTGGCATCTCTCTAGGGGCATGACACCTGACACGATCAGAATATCGTTGGGAAGGAATATTCCTTATTAGTGGAAATCTGAGCATTTAGGAAATATGGAACCACAGACATAATAAGGTGTGGATGTGTTTGACACTTTATCAGTGAGTGTGAAGTCTCTGGTATGGGTATGAAGGCTAATCAGGACCAATGTGAGTGTTGAAGGGAAGGGGTTTGGGTGTCAGACTAACCAATGCTTGATTTGCTTGTTCTTGGTACTGTAACTTCTCTGTGTATATTCTTAAACAAATGAATTCATTCTCTTTATATTCATTTTTAGTTTATTCTCATTGTATAAAGTTAATGATAGTAGATTAACGAGTGGGTTAAATCTAAGTAATGTGAAAAGTTGACATCTGTGAAGATATTTTTTAAGATGGAGTCAGGAGCCATTGCATAGAGAAATTGCATTGGTTGTAGTGAGTCAGAGACTTTTGAATTAGGCCAAGTACAACTGTTTTAAGAAACTATCAAGGAAACAATTACTGAATAATCATTAGGATCATAGAATTGATGGTTTAGACTTGCCTGTGTGTGTGTGTGTGTGTGTGTGTGTGTGTGTGTGTGGTATGTGTGTGTGTCTGTGTGTGAATGTATGTGTGGGGGGGGGTGAGAGGTGGATTTTTGTATGGGGTGTGGTAGAATACCAGTTTTATCCCTTTCAATCATTTCTTGAGAACTAGTAACCAGTTCTGTTTAATCAAGAAGAGTGTAAACATGTGATAGCTAATCAATAGTTTTCTTTAACCATTTACTGAAGCTTCCATTTTAACTGCCATAAAAAAATCCCAACTTCATTCCTACTTGAGACACATTTTAAGCTTTCTACCTATATCTATATACCATAGATCATCATTTTTCTCTTGACATTCTAATTTCTATTGAAGTATTTGTTTTGTGGTATCATTTCATTTTGGCTGTTTTGGGGGCCACACCTGGCTGTGCTCACAGCTTGCTCCTGGCTCTGCACTCAGGGCTCACTCCTGGTGGTGTTAGGAGGACCTTACATGGTGCTGGGCATCAAACCCAATTTGGCCATATGCAAGGCATGAGCCTTACCCAGTGTATTCTTTCTTCAGCCTGAGTTTTTCAGGTAATGTTAGGTAACAGTTTCAGCACACAGCGAGATTGATTACTTTCAGGCTGGTGATTTCTTGAGGTTCTGCTTACCATTTGTTTTGCACCATTATCCTGTTTTTAAATATTTCAAGTCTGTTTGGATGCAAGGACATCATTCTGCCATTGTTAGTTGTTCCTAGTTTCCTTGTTCTTTCAGTAATAAGAGGCCACTCATTCATGTGATCCACTGGGGCTCTCCTGTCAGTACTGGGAGATCCAGGAGAGCAACACCATGCCTGTCTCATCTGTCTGCAACGGGGTATGTGCACAGGGAATAGAAATTAAGTCAATGAAGGTTCATATATTCTCTGCACATTCTCTGTGTCTCTTTCTCTTTCTCATTTGCTCCTCCATCTCTCTCTCTCTCTCGCCTCTCTCTCTCTCTGCCCCTCTTTAGAACTTATTTCCCAGAAAAAAATCTAGTGAATATGGTCCAAATTTCTATATTTATGGGTGTGTGTGTGTGTGTGTGTGTGTGTGTGTGTGTGTGTGTGTAGAGGGCAGATGACTGGTTGAAGATAGTTATATCTAGGCTGTATGCGTGTTGGGGGTATGTCAGTTTACAAATATAATTGACTGACAGTATTGAATATTTCTTCTATCTGACTCCTCACTCCACCTTAGCCCACAACCTTTCTTTCTCTCCTAGCAGTTTCTCAAGCAGGTGGCCCCTTAGGATTTTTCTCAGCAAACTGTCTAGCAGACCCCACTCTCTCTTATTTCCCTTTGCTAACAGACAATCTCCCTTAAACCCTTCCTCCAAAAAAGTCCCTCTAAGATTCTTTCCAGTCTCTCTCCAAATACTGCCCCTGGGCAAGCCCAGGCTTTCTCCTTTAACTCTCTCCCCAGCCAGGCTCAGAACCCAGACTCAACAGACTAACTTAACTGTTTCCCCAAGTGTTATATATCACTTTAGTTAGGATATTGGCCCATCCTTTCAACTCTTAAAGGGGCATTCCCTAGCAGGGGTGCAAATAAGTCTGTCTAGGTTGGACAGCATGGAAGATGGGGACCCAGGCAAAGAGACAGTCCCAGATTGGTGTGATTATAGATACCTCTGCATCTGGCCCTTAATGCATATAACTTGATCCTTGGGAGTCAAGAAACCTACTTCCTATCTATAAATGTGGTTCTCTGTGATGCTTGTTTGTAAAGTGGGGATGGTGATGATTGTTGTCTTTTCATTCACTCAGTTCTAACAATTTTGCTAGAAGGAACCATAGTCTCTCTTCATGGTGTAGGCCAGAAAAGAACCTACACTTGACTTTACACTGATCAGGACTCAAACCACCTATTCTGTTATTCAGCTATAAGCTTGGTGCAGATGAATGGTTTCACTTGTCTACCCTTCAATTCTCACCAGTCAAATTGGAGCTAAACTGTCTCTTAACTAAGTTATTTTTGAATGAGAAATAGAGAATAGAAGAATTTTTCCCTGTGCTCAGACCCATGTTGGGCACGCCACAGGTATTTAATAAATTCGACATTTATTCCTGTTCTCCTTCTAGCAGGAAAAACATATAGCTGTACATCTTTACATTGTCTTAATTACTATTATCATCCCTAGTAATAATACAACTCCAGCATTTGTTGGTCTTTATGTAATCATAGGTAAACCAAGCCAAAAATATATGTATTTCTTTAGGATGCCAAGATTTCCTCAGGAGCACCTCAAAAGGAAATCAGGGAAATATAATGTAGCCTGAGTAGTAATAACAACTAGCAAGCACTTAATTTGGCGTGCTATGTTCCATGTCTTTGTCTCTTGAACAATTAGCTGGATGGAAAAAAAATAGCTGTCTGCCCTCAGAAAGGGAACATAATATGCAATTAAAATTAAGGACTTTCTATTTGAGAGGACCTGTTACATGAAATTATAGTGGAAGCAATCGGGGAATATTATTGTTTCGCATATTTAGGAATCAGGGTAATTAGAAGATGCCAAACACAGAAGGCCAGCTGGAAAGGATGCAGAAAGAAGAGGGAGGGCTTCTCCACCTCACTGAGTGTGGATCATCTTGGGGGGGTGCTTGAATTAAACACAGAAAATGAGATTCATTGCAACCACTGTTAATGTGGGAATAGAGTTTGAGGGGCTGACTTTGAGATAGAGGGAAATTGAATTATTGTCAGAATGACCAGAGTTTATAGTCTTACCATTCCATTTAGCTACCTTGTTAATTTACTTTACAAACTTGTTTGCTTCTTCGCTGAAAAATCAAGGGTAATTGTTTTGACACTACTGGTTATTATGGGATTAAAAATCTAGATGATACTCTTGCTTTCTAAGGTGCTTGCATGTGGCATTTCTTTAATAGGCGCTGCTTTTATTGTCCTGTTCATTGTTTTGTGCAGATATTCATACCTGAATGATAAGTTGAAAAGCAAACACACAAGACAGGTTATACTCAGCTCCTATATTATTAGGATGTTTCTAGTAGTAGGTAAATTATGGTCCATCCAAAGGGGACTGGTGTGCCAAGGGAATTTCTCATCTTGAAGAGCAAGAAAGCCTAGTTTCTGTTAAATCCTTAGGATTCCTGTTGGCTTCTCTTTGGTTCCCTTGAAATCCACCATGAGGATCCTCAAGTTGGGAACATGGCTGCTACTGTTCCAAATTTATTGTATTTATTCAATTATATGTAGAAATGAGGAAGAAAGGCTATTCATTCCTTGAGGTCTCTTTGATGAGTCTAGGAAAATTTAGCCCCCACTGCTTCCGTAACACTTTTTAATATTTTATGTCCATGTGCTTTTTCTTCCATTATCAAGCCAATCATTAGCAATAGTAGAATGATTATTAATTCTTATAGCCTAGCCAAAGCTCATTCCTTGAGATCAGAAAGGACTTTCTCTAACCCATATGCTCTCCCTCAATTTTGGACACAAAGAAATTCTGTTAGCAAAGCAGTAGAAAAGACCGATGTGTTGAGGACCCTCAACAGGGTCTGCCTAAGTACATTCCGGAATTCTATTGCGGAAGATGATTAGAAAAGTACCCTTGGAAAGAACAATATTATTACTGCCAATGCAATATAATTATTGATTTAGGATAAAGGTATAACTTATATTTACTTTCTTTTTTATATTTCCCCACTGATATGACTTTTTCAAAATGAGTTTCTATTAACTTTTGTAATAATTATTGAAAAGTATTAGCATCAGCAGAAATTAATCTGTTGAAGGAGAGTGTCCCAGGTCTTTACCATTTTCACTACCTTTCTGACAGGCTTTCTCTTCAGGAATGGTATTAGAGTGCTTTGGACTGTAATCTAACATTGCTAGGATTTATTGAGTTCCAAGAACTTTGAGCTGAATTATTTATTTTAAAATTAACATAATTTGTTTAGAATAACATCATTTCCCTGTTTGTAGATGAAGAAACTGAGTCAAAATTAAGCTATTGACATAATATTCTGCATGCAAGGTACAGCATATATAATGACTTAGAAAATATCTACTATATATAAAGATCTTCCAGAAATAGCATGTAGAGCCTCACAAGCGGCTGGGGAGGCTGGAACTTGGCTCGCCCCGGGCCCAGCTGACTATGGGACCCCCAGGAGGGCAGATGGGTTTTGGGAGTGGGGCCCCGTCACCTCTGGGGGTCCCGGAAGCAGCCAGATGAGACTTGCCCATCACACTAGCCACCATTTTTGCTGTCCGTACGCTGGGAAACTGCCTCACTACCAGATTAACAGAGCAAAACCAGTTCGAGCCCAGGTCGTGGCGCCGCAAGCGGCAGCCCGCGGTCCATTAAAATAGTGGAAACAGTAATGTCTTTTAATGCACTGCATTCCACGAAGAGCAGGAAAGTTTGGCGGGAGGGAGAGATAGAGAGGAGAGAAATGACATACAGAACCTGCCAAGTAGTTGAGGTGTGGGAGGGGGAGGGAGGTGGGGACATTGGTGATGGGAGATGGGTTTGGGTGGAGGGATGCATGTTGGAACACTGTAGAACCAAAACTCTACATGAGCATCTTTCAATTGTATGTCTAAAATTGTGTAATAATATTTTGGGAGGAAAAATAAAATTAAATTAAAAAAAAAAGAAACAAGTGAGTTCTCTATTCTTTGCTGTTATTCATCTCAAAAGCATAGATTAACATTCATGCAAGACAAAATCTATATCCCCATGGATTTTTGTCATCTTGACCAGAGAAAGAAATATGCAAACCAGTAGTCTGAGTAGGGTTCCAAGTTCCACAATGGGTTATGAATGTAATTTATGGACTACCTTAACTTAGCTTCACCTATTTCCCTTATTCCTTTCACTGTCCTTGGTTTCTCATGCTTCTTTTTACTTTTTTTTTCCTCTTGTTCCTCCCCTTCTTCATTACTAACAGTTTAGCCACTTGGTGGGGTGGAGATCATTTGGCTACTAGAAGAGATAAACATAAGACTAAAGAGCCAGTTGGGGTGAGGAGGTGGATACCTGTTACAAAGTGAGTTTATAATTCCTTTTCTTCTCTCAGTCGCAGATCTGGTCTTTTGTGAGCTGAGAAATGAATGCTCCTTTGGTTTCCGAAATGATTGTTACAGAGGCGAATGCCTTAATGGATAAAAAATACAGCTGATCAATGACAAGAGATATGCAAGTATAAGATAAAAAAGTAGGACCAGCATATGAGCCAGCAATGCCATTACTGCCTATTTATCTGAAAGAATAAATAGGTATCTTGAAGAATTGTCTGCATCCCCTCTTTGTATTATATGATTCATAATACCCAAGATTAGGAAGCAATCTAAATGTGCATTGTAGATGAATGTATAAAGAAAGTCACATTAGTACAATGGGCTTTATTCAATATTTAAAAGGATGGAGATTAAGCCATGTCGAACAACATGTTTGAACACCCCAGAGAGATTCAAAGAGATAAGACAGTTACATAAAAAAGAATGACTATATAGCTTCATTTATAATAAACATCTACAATGTCAAGCTCATAACATCAGAATGAAATGGTGGTGAATAAGGAAGAAGCAGAGAGATATTAATCATTGGGCATAAAGTTCAGTGAAACAAAATGAATAAGTTCTAGATTTGCTGTACAACACTGTATGTAAAGCCAACAAGTCTAGAAAGGCACAAAAGCAAGTCTGGAAAGACACAAAAGCAGTATTCTTTCTACACCAAGTGACTTGATTCTAGATGGTACCTTCTCAGTTTTCAACATTTAGTCTTTACTATCTGAAATTATTCCAGTCCTTCCACCAACCACAAATTCCTATGAGTCTTTATTTACGAGACTTGTTTAGGGAGTTGTCTGGGAAGACAGTAGAGAGTGTAAGAGAATAAATGAAATATTGTGAAATTAGCAGCATCCTATTTGAAACTGAATATTAATATTCATTATAGAATAAACTGCTGCTGATTATAATATAGATCTTAATCTTAGTTCAGTTTTTTCTTTTTTAATATTTTGTTATACCACCATGATATATACGGTTACAAAGATGTTCATGTTTGGGTTTTGGTCATAAAGTGTTCCAGCCCCCATCCTTCAACCAGTGCCCATTTCCCGCCACCAATGTCCCCACTTCCTCCCCCTCCCCTAGCCTGTCTCTATGGCAGATTCTTTCTCTCTCTCTCTATTTCTCTCTCTTCCTTCTCTTACACATTGTGGATTGTAATACATACATTTAGAGGTTATCATGTGTATCTTTTTGCCTATATTTAATGCTCAGTTCTAGGCTGGTATTATAATTTTCGACGATTATTAGCACACTGTTCCCTTCTTTGTCTTACCTAACCTCTGACTCCTACATGTTTGTGGTAGATTCCACCTATTGACAAGACCTCCTGATTTATGTTTTTCCTGACCTTGGATATTGGTATCATAATATATATGTGTGTACACATACATATATATTTATGTCGTGCAAATAAAAGCAGTCATTGTATATCTGTCTTTTTCCTTCTGGATAATTTCACTCAACATGATCCTCTCCATTTCCATTCATTTATAGGCAAATTTCATAACTTCATTTTTCCTAACAGCTGCATAGTATTCCATTGTGTAGATGTACCAAAGTTTCTTTATCCAGTCATCAGTTCTCGGGCACTCTGGTTGCTTCCAGATTCTGGCTATTGTGAATAGTGCTGCTATCAAGATAAAAGTGCAGATGGTGCTGCTGTGTGTTTTTTGGCTTCCCAGGGTATATTCCCAGGAGTGGTATGGCTGTGCCAAACGGGAGCTCAATTTCTAATCTTTTGAGGAATGTTCATATTGTTTTCCAAAAAGGCTTTACCAGTCGACTTTCCCACCAACAATGGCTGAGAGTCCCTTTCTTCCCGCATCCATGACAGCATTTATTGTCCTTGCTCTTTTGGATATGTGCCAGTCTCTGTGGTGTGAGATAATATCTTCATTGCTGTTTTGATTTGCATCTCTCTGATACTAGCGATTATGAGAATTTTTTCATATGCCTTTTGGCCATTCTAATTTCTTTCTTGTCGAAGTTTCTGTTCATTTCTTCTCCCCACTTTTTGATGGGGTTGGCTGATTTTTTTTCTTGTAAAGTTATACCAGTGCCTGATATATCCTGGATATTAACCCCTTATCGGATGGGTATTGGGTGAATATTCTTTCCCATTCTGTGGACTCTCTTTGTATCTTGGTCACTGTTTCTTTTGAGGCACAGATTCTTTTTAGTTTCATGTCCCACATGTTTATCTTTGCTTCCAGTTGCTTTGTTAGTGGTGCTTCATCTTTGAAAATGCCTTTAGCTTCAATGTTGTGTAGGGTTTTACCTACATTTTCTTCAATGTACTTTATGGATTCAGGTCTGATATTGAAATCTTTAATCCATGTTGATCTGATTTTTGTGCACGGTGTTAGACAGAGGTCCAAATTCATTTTTTTTTTGCATGTAGCTGCCCAACTTTCCCAGCAACACTTGTTGAAGAGACTTTCCTTGCTCCATTTGGTGCTTTTTGCTCCCTTATCAAAGATTAAATGGTCATTTATTTGAGGCTGGGTGTCAGGATACTCAACTCTATTCCATAGGTCCACAGGTCTGTTTTTATTTAAGTTAATTTTTTCATAAATATAAACATTAAATGTACTGATCTACATTATGATTTCAGAAATATAGTATATTAGAGTGCCAGTTCATGAGCACTCGAGGCTGAACGCAGAGGGCCCTCAATCTCCGGCTACCCTGACACTCTCTATTAGTGTCCAGGAAAACATATTGGCCACTAAAGATGACACCTGAGGACATTTGTTATAGAAAAGTACACAGCTTAGGAGATCACTTCAGCCTTTAGGAGCTTCTGGGAGAAATTGTGATGAGCTCATCCTGTGCTGAATCAGCCCTGGGAACTGGCAGACAGAACTCAACTTGAAGGCACCCATCTTCTTTCAGTCTTTCAGCATAGTTTTTTTTTTTTTTTGCTTTTTGGGTCACACCCGGCGATGCTCAGGGGTTCCTCCTGGCTCTGCACTCAGGAATCACTCCTGGCGGTGCTCGGGGGACCATATGGGATGCCGGGATCAAACCCGGGCCGGCACAAGCCGGCCGCGTGCAAGGCAAACGCCCTACCCGCTGGGCTATCGCTCAGGCCCCCTTTTCAGCATAGTTTATTAGTGTTTGCTAAGGATGCAGTGCTAAGTGTAGTCCAGTGGGGAATACCGAAGGTTGGGAGAGAGGAGAGACAAGGACAGAGAAAAGAAAGGAAAGGAAAGATGAAAATAGGAGAATGATAGAATGAAGGGAGAAGGAAAGAGAACGAAGGAGGAGGGAGTAAAGAGAGGGGTGGAACTTATATTTTCATTGCTGCACTATTCACGATACCCAGAATCTGGAAACAACCTGAGTGCCTGAGAACAGAAGACTGGATAAGGAAACTATGGTATACCTACACAGTGGAATACTATGCAGCTGTCAGGAATAATGAAGTCATGAAATTTGCCTACAAATGGATGGACATGGAGATTATCATGCTTAGTGAAACCAGTTAGAAAAGGATGAACAAAAAAAGGAAAGGGACAGACACAGAATGACTGTATTCATCTGTGGGATGTAAATACATACCATTGTTCTACTAATTGTTGAAAATGGTAGTCCCAGACTAGAATTGAGCATTGAATGGAGGCAAAGGGATTCACATTATATCCCCTAAAAAAGTATGTTGGCAAGCCACAATGTGTAAGAGAATGGAGAGAGGGAGAGGGAAAGGGAAAAGGAGGGAATATATATTTATACACACACACACACACACACACACACACACACACACACATATATATATATATAGAGAGAGAGAGAGAGAGTAGGGGGGGAAAAGTTCCTGCTATAGAGGTAGGCTGGGGAAGGGGTGGGGACATTGGTGGTGGGAAATGTGCACTGGTAGAGGGATGGGTGCAGCAACATTGTATGATTGAAACCAATCATGAACAGCTGTGTAAATGTCTATACCATGGTGTTATAAAAATTTTTAAAAAGAGGGGTGCAGGGGAGGGAGAGAGACTCTTATTTCTGTTAACCTCACGTAAATCAGCAAACAAAGGCAAATCTGTTTCTGTTTCTGTTAATATTGCCTTGAAATTAACTAATGTGGTAGAGTACCTGCATAGAACCCCGAAGTTTGATTTCTAGCATCATGTCTCCTTTCTATCCCCACCCTTGCTTCAGTCCAAACAGCGATACCTAAAGTAGCCCTGGTATTGCCCCTGGCTTCTTCAGGACAGATGCAGGGTACTTTTGATCCAGTGACACAGTGTGTGACCTCTATATTAAAAGAATAGAAAAAAGATGTATTACTTCACTATCACTATCACTATCTTCCCGTTAATCATCTATTTGCTAGAGCGGGCACCAGTAATATCTCCATATGTCCTATCTCATGCTAGGAGAACCCAAAGGCATCCGCTTGCTCCAGGAACATAAAGAGCCTCAAACCATTATATTAGGTCACGGGAATGACCTAATATAAATGTTACTGGTATTTGGCATATCAAATACAACACGAGCAGCTTGCCAGGCTTGCTGTGCAGGTGGCATACTGTTGTGGTCACCTCTAAATAAAGCATTTATTGAAGAACTGCGCAGCCGCTAGCTGCCGCCCAAGCCGGGCTCTGATAGTCTGGTCTGCTGGGTGTAATTATGATGAGAGGGAAGTCCGGATGTGGAAAATGGCTGGCCCCATGGAGTAGGGGAGGGTGGTCTGGCTTGTTGTGAGGCTCTGCTGGGGTGGCAGGCCAGGGATAAAACCCGCCATGCCTCCTGGGTGCCTCATGAGCAGCTCGGCACAGGGAGAACAAGTAGCAGCTCTGCCCCATGTCTGAGAGTCTCTGGTTCAGCATACCTGGGCCGGATTGAAAAAGAAAACTGCTGCAGGGTGGATGTCGATGATCCGGGTTGTGATAGTCTGGTCTGCTGGGTGGAGTTGTGACAAGAAGGAAGTCCGGATGTGGGAAATGGCGGGCCCCATGGAGTAGGGGGAGGGGGTCGTCTGGCTTGTTGTGAGGCTCTGCTGGGGTGGCAGGCCAGGGCTAGAACCTGCCATGCCTCCCGGGCGCCTCATGAGCGGCTGGGCACAGGGACAGCAAGTAGCAGCTCTGCCCCGTGTCTGAGAGTCTCTGGTTCAGCATACCTGGGCCGGATTGAAAAGAAACTGCTATGTATTACTATAATATGCAAAGTTGAGATGAATTCTACAGCCCCATCCCTCCCCACAGCTGGCTATAGGAGATGCTTCTACACTGTGGACCAGAGGAAGCTATGTCATTGATGACCTGGGAGTTTTACTGCACATGCACAGTAATTGACTGCCCTGCTTCATGCAACACAGGTTCAGCCCATGGGAGAAGCCTTGATCTGTGTCTTAGCAGTGTGTTACCCTGGTCATGTGAACCCCTCTGCCTTCTATACCCCTGGACATATTCTTCCCCATGTTCTTCCCCATTGTTCTTGGGCATAAAATGAAGGTGGAATGAGTATTCATTGTGTTGGGTTGAGGTGAGATTTCAATGAATCAATAATCGAAAATATTCAGGTCTTTACATGGTATATGGAAAGCACTGAATATGTCATTTCTGTTGTTCAGTTAACAATTCAAGATTATAGTTTACTGTGGAGTTATTGACTGTTCCAAGGGGACTTTTCTTGGAAAGCTTCAGCCTATATTTTGAGTTTGAAGGAAATAGGCTCTTCACCCCTCAACTCTACCCACACAGGGATGGTGTGGGTTTTGTTTGGTGGCTATAGAAAATTACTGTAAAAATACTCCCTTGTGCTCTTAACATTGCAGTCTCTTAGAGAGGATTGAGACTTCAATAAATTCCACTCTGCTGGGGAACCTTTGAGACTGATAGAGCAACACCTATCAGTGTTGAAGGTGGCCTTATGTGCACTCATGTACCTGCCTCTAGGCATTTCCGTGTCACACATGATGGCTTGTTTCTAGTGTCTCTTCCTCCAGGAAGTTTTATATGATTGTTCAGACTAGTTAGTGCCTCTCCCCAGGCTTTGTTGCTCTATTCATGCCTGTATCTCTCCCTTAAATATTTCTGTCAAGTCTTTGGCTCACATGTGTACCCCCTGCATGGGGCTGCAGATTCCTCACACTGTAAACGTATTGTTTGAAGAACCTTTGTGGTATAAATTGGACCACCCAAAGTCAGGCTATTAGTCTAATTCAGAAGGATAATGAAATTTCTGAGAAAATACATTGAGAAAAAAAAATTTTGCTGAGATAATTATTTAGTGCCTGCTTTGGGACTCAGTATCACATTCAGAAGGTCACTTGGCATCTCTACAACAATGGCCAGGGATTTCAGAGGAATGAATATGCCCAGCAAATGACAAGTATGCAGGGAAGCATTCAGTCAATAGATGGTTGTTAGGGACCCAATAAGTGCTTCCTTCACACTGAGGATCCTTCACACTGAGGGAGACAGGAAACCTCTGGTGAGGTGATGAAATAATTATAAGCAAGGGTCTTCCCAAGGTGAGTCACAGAGCGTCTGTGAGTCAAATGATCTACCTGAGAATTTTCAAAATGATATGCCAGAGAGACCCACAAAATCTATCGAGAGCCTAAAACTAGCAGTTAATTGACTTAGAGTTAGCAAAACACTGATTTGCTTTCCTGCTCTGTAGCTCTGTTTCTTGATCTAGAAAGTGGAGGCAGTGATCCTGGCCATGTGAACCATGATAAATAGGAAGAGGGACCTAGTCAGAAGAGCGCTTGGTACATTGTTGTATTACCAAAATATTGCATCTTGTAGTAACACCATGAGTATTTCCTGTAGTACCAATACAAGGGCCATTCTGGAAATGAGCTGGGTGCTCTACATCATGTCCAGGCATGAGATAGGTGATTCCCAAACTTGCCAGTGATGTAAGTGTATCCTTGATGACTCAACAGATGAATTCATTCAGGCGACTATGGCACTCGGTTTTGATTGATTGAGGATCTAAGGGCCAAAGAAAATATATGGAGTCTAATGTTAAAGAAAGACTAATAGAGGGAAGAGATTAGCACATAGATGCCCTAGCAAATACCAGCCCATGAGGAGATTACTAGTGACTCACTGGCTTCTGGTGAACTCTACAGCATTTCTTTGATGGTGCTTCTTGCCTTTATCAGAGCCATTTTGTTTAAAAAAACACATTCATTCATTTATTATTCACTCCCTCACTTATTCATTTGTCTAGTGTGCATTACATTGCTGCAGCTGTTAGATATTTTCTTTGTAATGATGGACCATTTATTGAACCTTGTTGGGCCATAATTTTTCATCTTTGGAAGCAGGTAATAGCATTTCTTATGTTTCTAAGTACTGTGGCTATTTATTTTGCTCTTTTTGTTAAATTCTAACTGCATTATTTTTCTTGGTTGTTTTATGTAGCTTTAACTTAGCTTCTGTGTCAATTTGATAAAACATTATCAATGTGTGAGTGTGGATGTATATTTGAGCACTATATCATTCTAGTACTAAGTGATACTTCATGCTTGTGTAATCACCAGCCCACCCCTAGAATTTGCCCTTTTCCCCAGCAACTCTGGTGACTTTCATTAGACAACAAATTGAAAACAAGATCTGGATGGTGGGTGTGCTTATTACTATTTTTGTTTTGTTGCTTCTAGACAAATTTTCAATTTAGAATAATTACAGATAATTTTAGGGAAGGGGATAATATAGGGTACAGGGAGTTCAATGAACTGTCAGTAGAGAAATATTGGTACTTTGTGGTATGATGATACTAATTTTCATGTGATAATATTCTTTAGAGAGGCATAAAATTGTGCCCCTAAAATATACACAGTCATGTAAACTATTGTTATCTTAGTAACAAAGAACATGCAATTTATAAAACAATTTCTCCTTTAAAGAGGTGAAGTATAATTTCGTACATGTGAGCTTAGGGAACTCCTTCCAGTAAATATATTATGTAATAGGAAAAAATAGAAACATGGTAAACAAGACCTTCAAACAGTTTAAGGTCAAGCATCCACAGGCATGTAATATTGAGAGACTGTACCCGTGATTTATTGTGATGATAATGGCTTCTGATCATGAGAATACTATGAAAAGGCAAATTGAAAGACATTCAACCAACACTTGATCAGTACCCTACGATGCAGTTGAAATAATCAAAAACAAGCCAAAATTGAGCTCCCATTTGACCCAGCAATACCATTCCTGGAAATATACCCTGGGAGCCCCCAAAACACACAGTAACACCATCTGCACTTCTATGTTAATAGCAGCACTATTCACAATACCCAGAATCTGGAAACTACCTGAGTGCCTGAGAACATATGACTGAGTAAAGAAACTATGATACATCTACACAATGGAATACTATGCAGCTGTTAGGAAAATGAAGTTATGAAATTTGCCTATAAATGGATGGACATGGAGATTATCATGTTGAGTGAAATTAGCCAGAGTAAAAGGACAGATATAGAATGAATGCATTCATTAGCAGGATATAAAAAAAGTATGATACTAATATCAAAGGCCAGGCAAAATATGGATCAGGAGGACTTGTTAGTGGGTGGAATCTACCACAAGTGTGTGGGAGTCAGAGGTTAAGTAAGATAGAGAAGGGACCTGTGTACTAATAATTTTTGGAAATGGTAATACCAGCATAGAACTGAGCATTTAATGTAGGCAAGGGATATACATGATAACCCCTAAATGCATGTATTACAAGCCACAATGTGTAATAGAAGGGGAGGGAAAGGGAGGGATGGAGGGAGGGAGGGAGAGAGTAGAGAAAGGGAGAGAGAGAGAGAGAGAGAGAGAGAGAGAGAGGAAAAGGCAAAGTGCCTGCTATAGAGGCAAGCTGGGGAGGGGAGGGAAGTAGGGGACATTGGTGGTAGGAAATGTGCAGTGGTGAAGGGATAGGTGCTGGAACACTGTATGACTGAAACCTAATCATGAAGTTTGTAGTTGTATATCTCAGTGGTATAATAAAATTTAAAAAATAAGAATAAAGAAAGTTTAAGGGAAACAATAACTAAACTTGATGTGAAATTCAAATGGGATCCTCGGACCCATAGAAATATCAGTAAGTAGGGGATCTGTGTGTAGCTTTATTTATTTATGAGTTCTTTAGCTGTAGCAAAACATACCAATGTCAGCTATCAACTCTAGGGAAACTAGTGGTAGAAAAATAAGAACATCATACTATCTTCATAGGTTTGCTGAGATTCTCAAACTCTAAACTAAATAGTTTATTGTAAAATGTATGCCACATTGTTATTGACGTATAAGTTTGTCATGGAAAAGCACTGAGACACTGTGTAGTAAGTCATTAGTTTACAGTGACTCTTAAGGTCATTATTGTTATTTCATTCTTATAAATGTCCTAAGAAAGTGTCCTATTGTCTCATTCTTGTGAAGGAGGCTGTGTTTCTCTTTAGACAATGTAGCATATTCCTCTGTAAAGTCAGGGCCCATGTAGCAAAATATCAAAATATGAGCTGTGAGTCATTTTTCAGTACACATCACTCAGAAGTAAACTATTTTTTTTGGAGTGGTCCATTTTAATTCTTGTAAACATCTTGGAAGGGCAAAGCTCCAGGGAGTCATGTAGTTCTGAAGTTGCACAGTGACATAGGAGTGTATGTCACTTGGACCAGTGATCTGATATTAGCAACAGGGAAAGGTATTAGCAGGAGGTACAAGATGACCCCACAGCAGGGCATCTACCAGAAGAAGTAGAGAAACCCAGAGAGTATTTCTGCCTCTGACAATCCTTGTAAGGCTTTTTTTAGCTTAATCATTATTTTTTTTCTGGCAGGCACTAGAAGTTTAAGAAAATTTTGTAGCAAAAATGGTTTGATGAGGGTGGGGAGGGGGAGGTCCACCTAGTAGCTCCATTTATCCTGCAGATTATTTCGCCCCTCACTATATCATTTCATTCTGTACTTTCATTCTATAATTGCAATATAGGGGTGGCATCACAGTTTTGTAGGTCTTGTCAATATGTTTAGTTAAATGTTTGAGAAGAGGAATTAGTAAACTGATTTGCCAGTACGTTGATTTTTTTTATGACAAGCTTTTACCTCCAGCTCTTTATCTATACCAGTGTATTGCTGAAGTTTAATGTAATAACTTCTCTGATGCAAAGAAAGCATTCATGATCTTCTGGAAGGAAGAAAAAAATATCTAGGAAATAGTCGTTGATCTGTATGCAAGAGGAAATGTATGCAACTGCCTTGAACATGGAGTAAGGGCTGGCTGTGTGTGTTGTGTAAGGCATCCCAAACACAAAGCTGTGTGAAAGTAGTAATGCTTGTCTTTGGTGTTTGTGTTCTGAATGTATTAGCTCCTTTCTTGTCTTCATAACATCCTCCCTTTAGGTTATTTCTCCTCTTTGTTGAAAAGGTACAATCTAGAAAGGAGTGGTTCAAAATGATATTTGTAATTTTATTTTAGGCACCATAATATGATACTGTTAGTAGTAAGGTTTCATGCAAGAAAAAAAAACACACCCTCCCCAGAGCCCAATTCCCACTGCCTTTGTGACAGCACTGACCCCCTCCCCTTCACCTGCCTTGCAAAGCTTCCTACTGAAGACCACTTCTCAATTTCTGTTGATTTTTAGACATTTGCTTTCCTTGCTGTATTTCTTTATATCCCACATGACCAAATTATTTTTTTATAAGACAATCATAAAACTGATGCCAAAAACTCTCTGGACTGCACAGAAATAGAAAACTATACTCCAATTTCACTTATGAATTTCAAAGCAAACATTCTAAATAAAATATTGGTGAAGTTAATATTTCTTTAGAAGAGTAGTCTATGATCAAATGAATTTTTCTCTGGATATAATATTAGAAAATTATAACATTAGATGCTGAAAAGGCATTTGAAAAAAAATCAATAATGTTTATTAGAAGAAATGTACCTTAATAAAGTTTAAATTAATATATGCTTTTACATAGTAATGTACACTTACTTTAATTCAAAAGCCAGTTATACATACCAAGAAAACACCAGACCATTTAGTGGAACGAAGGAAGGTGTAAGTCATATATATCTACAGTCAATACTGTCATTTCCAATTGTGCTTGCTAGAGATATTAGCCAGCATGGTTATGTGAGAAAAAGGAATCAGAAATATGTAAAAAGAGAAATTTGAAAATAGAGGTTTTTGATATTTTTAGTTGACGTAGTTAATGCCTAGAAAGCAAAGTATCAAGTCAAATATACTATAAACAGATCCGGTAACTGACAGGAGAAAAAAATTAACCCACAGAATCAAATATGCAGATGGTTGTAAGATGATAAGCCTTATTTTCCATAGTAATTTTCTTTTCTTTTCTTTTTTTTTTTTTTTTTTTGCTTTTTGGGTCACACCCGGCGATGTTCAGGGGTTCCTCCTGGCTCTGCACTCAGGAATTGCTCCTGGTGGTGCTCGGGAACCATATGGGATGCCGGGGATCGAACCCCTGGCCAGCATGGGCCGGCCGCTTGCAAGGCAAACGCCCTACCCGCTGGGCTTTCGCCTCCGGCCCCCTCCATAGCAATTTTTAAATTTTTTTTATTTTTACAATTACAAAAATATACAATTAAAAAGTTCATATTTGGGTTTTAGTCATACAGTGTTCCAGCACCCATCCCTCCACCAGTGCCCATCTCCCACCACCAACATCCCGGTTCCCTCCCCCCCCCCAAGCCCTCCTCCAAGGCAGGTTCTTTATTTCTTTCCCTTTCTCTCTCTTTCTCTTTTCCTTCCCCTCCAGACTATGGATTACAGAACATACATTAAAGGGTTGTCATGTGTATCTTTTTGCCTCTATTTAATGCTCAGTTCTAGGTTGGCATTAATACCCTCGACAATTGTTAGCACACTGTTCCATTTTCTGTCTTACCTAGCCTCTGACTCCCACCCGTTTGTGATAATTTCCACCTTTTTACAAGACCTCCTGATATATGTTTCACTTGACCTTGGATATTGTATCATAATATGTACATATATATTTATGTTATGCAGTCATTCTGTATCTGTCTCTCTCCTGGCTAATTTCACTCAACATAATCTTATCCATGTCCATCCATTTATAGGCAAATTTTATAACTTCATTTTTCCTGACAGCTGCATAGTATTCCATTGTGTAGATGTACCAAAGCTTCTTTATCCAGTCATCGATTTTCGGGCACTCTGGTTGCTTCCAGATTCTGGCTATTGTGAATAATGCTGCTATGAACATAAAAGTAGGGATGGTGTTTCCGCTGCATATTTTTGGTTTCCTAGAGTAGATTCCCAGGAGTGGTATGGCTGGGTCAAATGGGAGTTCAATTTCTAGTCTTTGGAGGAATGTCCATATTGTTTTCCAGAAAGGCTGTACCAACTGGCATTCCCACCAACAATGGATGAGTGTCCCCTTTTCCCCACATCCATGCCAGCACTTGTTGTTCTTGCTCTTTTTGTCAGTCTTTGTGGTGTAAAGTGGTATCTCATTGTTGTTTTGATTTGCATCTCTCTGATGATTAGTGATGATGAGCATTTTTTCGACCATCTGAATTTCTTTCTTGCTGAAGTTTCTGTTCATTTCTTCTTCCATTTTTTTGATGGGGTTGTTTGTTTTTTTCTTGTAAAGTTCTACCAGTGCCTGATATATCCTGGATATTAACCCCTTATCAGATGGGTATTGGGTGAATATTCTTTCCCATTCTGTGAACTGCTTTTTGTATCTTAGTCACTGTTTCTTTTGAGGTGCAGAACAATTTAAGAAATAAAATGCCTGGGGCCAGAGTGATAGCCCAGCGGTAGGGCGTTTGCCTTGCAGGCGGCCGGCCCATGCCTGCCCGGGTTCGATCCCCGGCATACCATATGGTCCCCTGAGCATCACCAGGAGTAATTCCTGAGTGCAGAGCCAGGAGGAACCCCTGAGCATCGCGGGTGTGACCCAAAAAGCAAAAATAAATAAATAAATAAAATTCCTAAGAATAAACTTAACAGGCAATGTGCAAAGAGTTACATAGAAAGAACTTTAATCTGAAGAAAGTCAACAATAATAACAAAAACCCACACACTTGTTCAGTTTTTCCTTAGTGAAAAAGAAGAATCAAAGAGACACCTTAGGGAATACATATGTAAAATTTTCATCAAGAACAAAAATCTATTATATAGGTGTTATATTGATATGCTCTTGACACTTAGCAGCCAACATTGGGGTGCTCCCCTCCTTTTCTCTTAAAAGTAATTTCCGTCTTAAATGTTTCAAATTATATCTGCTCATGAATTACCTTTTTCAGTATTAACCACAGCCTGTGTCATAATCTGTATTCTACCTATCGTGAAATATTTTAATTCAATTGTTTCGTTATGTCTGATGTGATGAATTGGGGCCAGAAAATCATTGACTAAGTGTCAGAAAAGACAGATTGAAGAGTTGAAACTAATGGCATTTGGGGACGGCATTTTCCGGTACAAATACCAGAGTATAAATGAAGAGCTAAATTATGTTGCAGTCAAGAATACACACAAACTTCAATGATACACACAGACTTAATTTGTTTGCTTGTTTTTGTCCTAAGACTGTACCTGATGATGTTCAGGAAATACTCTTTTTTTTCATTCTTTTAATTTTATTTTGTCATCTTTTAAAAAAATTTTTTTTATTTTTACAATTACAAAGATATACAATTAAAAAGTTCATATTTGGGTTTTGGTCATACAGTGTTGTTCAGGAAATACTCTTAAGTCAGTGCTTGAGGGTGGAGAGAAAGGAGCCCATTGCCTAGCATCAACCCCCGCAGTCTTGCTGCAAAGCATCCACTCCAACACGTTTGTTTCTGGACACACAACATTTTTGTTTTCACCCTTTCCCCCCAACACACACTTTTCATTTTTAAATAAAAAGTTAAAGTGGATAACCCATTCTCTCCCACTGACTTACAGGTACAAGTCTATCATATTAAAAGCTATTAATTATGAGCTATATTTACTACTTTTTTGGTTGTATTTGCAATTTATTTTATTCCTAAGAAATTCTACAGTGTTTAAATTACTTCACATTCATAATAGTCTGTCAATGTAAGGAAAACCAAATTTCCTTTTTAGTAAATAAATAGAAGTTCAGACTGGAGCCAGAGAGGTAACTCAAGTGTTTGAAGACTTGGTTGACATTTGTTGGAGAGCTTCATGGGTTGTAAAATATTTCCTCTCTTCTGTTTTCACAGTATTTACAATAACCAGGAAGACGGGTGCTATTATAATCTACTATAATTCTTACTCCTTCATTTTCTAACCTGGCTGTCTTTGGAAATGTTACTATCTCTCTGGGGTCTTGACTCTTTTTTTTTTTTTTTTTTTGAGTCACACTCAGTGATGCTCAGGGGTTACTCCTGGCTCTGCACTCAGGAATACTCCTGGCACTGCATGGGGGACCATATGGGATGCCGGGGATCGAACCCGGGTTGGCCACATGCAAGGAAATTGCCCTACCCACTATGCTATTGCTCCGATCCCTTGACTCTTGTTTGAAAATCCAGATTTATGCCCCAGAACTCAGTTTTAATACCCACATACCATAGCCTTCTTCATCCTTCTGTTGGCGGTCCCATAGGCTTCCTTCTGTTTACTTCCAGCACAGAGGCCCATGTGCTTTTCATGAAAGAATTCACACTAGAGATAGACAGAATGATGAGTTTATGAGAAAGGATATTGGAGGGTTCAGCAGTTTTTTTAATTGAATGGATTTAATGGATATGATTCCTTTCAATATGCCCGTAGAATTACAGCATTGGAAAAGACCTTATTTTATCACCAGATTTCACTTTTGTTTCTCGCATCTTCAGTGTCTTGGGAAACAATCACATTAGACACTCACAAAAGGAATAGAAGAAAGTCCCCCAAACAGCATTTGGCTGCATTCATTTGTCCTTATAATGGGTATGGCCCATGGGCTGTCATCTAAATAATCCCTCAATTTAGTGAGGAAAGAAGTACTTGAGACAATCCACAGAGTGGGAAAGGATATTCACCCAATACCCATCTGACAAGGGGTTAATATCCAGGATATATCAGGCACTGGTAGCACTTCACAAGACAAAAACAGCCAACCCCATCAAAAAATGGGGAGAAGAAATGAACAGAAGCTCCCAAAAAGAAGAAATTCGAATGGCCAAAAGGCATATGAAAAAGTGCTCTTCATCTTTAATCATCAGGGAGATGCAAATCAAAACAACAATGAGGTACCATCTCACACCACAGAGACTGGCACACATCCAAAACAGCAAGAACAACCGGTGCTGGCGTGGATGTGGGGAAAAAAGGGACTCTCATCCACTGCTGGTGGGAGTGCCGACTGGTCCAGCCCTTTTGGAAAACAATATGGGCATTCCTCTGAAAACTAGACATTGAACTCCCATTTGATCCCGCAATAGCACTCCTGGGAATATACCCGAGAGACTGAAAAACACATAACAGAAACACTATCTGTACTCCTTTATTTATCTCTGCGCTATTCACTATAGCTAGAATCTGGAAACAACCTAAATGCCCGAGAACAGAGGACTAGCTAAAGAAACTGTGGTTCATCTACACTATGGAATACTATGCGGCTGTCAGAAAGATGAAATTATGAAATTTATCTGCAAATGGATGGACATGGAGACTATCATGCTGAGTGAAATTAGTCAGAAGGAAAAGGACAGATATAGAATGACTGCATTCATTAATAGGATATAAATAGATACCAGTGTTTTACTAAATGTGTGAAATGGTAATGCCAGATTAAAATTCACCATTGAATATACACAGAGACTTAAGTGATAAACTCTAAATATCTGCAGGGCTAGCCACAATACGTAAAACAAGAGAGAGAGAGAGATGCAGAGACAGAGAGAGACAGAGAGAGAAAGAGAGGAAACAGGGGTACCTGCTGTTGAGGCAGCTTGGGGGTGGGTGGGAGGGGGTGGGGTACATTGGTGGTGGAAATGGGGCACTGATGAACGGATGGGTGCTGGAATACTGTATTACCAAGAACCAATTGTGAACACCTTTGTAATTGTATGTCTCATGGTGGTATAATAAAAAATTTAAAAAAAAACAATAAAAACTATATACTGGGAGTTATCCACTAAAAAAAAAAAAGACTGGGGGATTTGAGACCAGAGCAAAAGTAGAGCAGAAAGGGGGGTTTGCCTTGCCTGTCGACCACCCAGATTTGGTCCCTAGGATATGATCCCTGAGCACAGAGCAAGGAGGAAGTCCTGAGCATTGCAAGGTGTGGGACTCCCCAAAAACAAATAAAAAAGAAAACAGAAGACTTAGATTAGCCATCAGGAGAGCTGAACATAACTTTTACAGGCTGCTTGATGGTCAAATGACATTCCTACCCGTTGTCCATATTGTCGTTGGTTCAGTGGGAGCCTGGGAAGTCAACCATTGGCTACAATTTGGTAAGTTTGCCGTAAGACATAACTAAGAAGATGGAAATCTTCAGAGGAGATTTTGATCAAACAAAACCAAAATAAAGAGACAAGGAGAAGGCCTCAACAGGAGAGTCATTAGAAGCTGAAGTTAAAACCAAGTCATCTAATCATTCTTACCTTCTTTCTCTGAAAATTTACATTTCTAAATGATAGCTGTGTGAGGGATATAAAACAATATCCAACCTCCATGCACTTACATTCTTAACAGTGAAGCAGAGTTTATGGGAAAATAAGGAGCAAGAGTGTTTAAGGGGAAATTATAGAGAAGGAAACAAGCAGTCAAGAGGGGAGGGAGCAGGAGCCATTGAAGACAGAGGTTGAGGGAGCATGAGGAAGCTATGCTTCCACCATGAATATCAGGCCCTTCTTGTGGCAGGGAGTGCAGTGCCTACTCTGGAGATGGCATCTCTTTCAAGGGCCTCCGTGAGGTTAGAATTGCAATCTTCCACCCATTCCTTCATGAGTTGAAGAGGAGCACTGGCTATGCAATGGATTCTGTCGGAGCTGGTCTGTCATCATGAACCAAAGTCTAACTTCCATGGAGTTTAGAGTCCAGTGCAAGACATGGGCCATCAGTGAAGAACCAAGTGTGTCAATGGTCAGATGTCACATGGCAAAAATACAGCAGAATGAGGGACAGAGTGAAAAGAGAAGGGTGTAAGATGGAACGAGACTAAGACCTAGATGGAGATGCTGATTGGCTGATTCCAGGACCAGAGAGGAACCCAAGCATATGGGAGTAATATTACCTGGGGAAGGGAGACAGAAGGGATCAGGGATCTCTGAGACATTGGAACTCTGAAGGCCACGGCAGGGGGCTTCCTCAAAAGCTCCCTGTTTGGCATATCAGCAAACTTAACCATTGATTAAGCTGTGAAAATATCTGAGATGAGAAAGAACCAACACCACAGTGGGCTCTTGTAACGAGTGATCAAGGCTGAGTGGTGGAAAGTGAGTGGGTATGCCCAGATTCAGGCCTTAGAATCTAAATTGCTGTCAGATCCAAGGGAACAGTGCAGAATGTCAAATGGTATTAGAAGCTGGTTAAGCTCAGGCTGGGTGTACCTGGGAAACAGCATACGTGTCTGTAGATATTGGCAAAGAGGATTGGTTTTAAGTAAACTCCCATGATTTGTCATGTTAGTTGCATTATCACTAGTTTCTTTAATGGCCACTAATATAATTTGGAAGCACAGATGAACTCTTTCACCTTATCACTAGAGCAAATAAGACTTGTCACAGGAACTCTTTCCAAAGTTTATGATTAGATCTATTAGTATAATTTCTGTTGAAAAATTCCAGTCTCCCTCTACCCACAGGCTTCTAACCAGCTGATTATTCAAAGACCCCACTATGCAAGGACATTGCAGGCTGTACAGTGAAGGGGTTGCTGACAGGCTCTGTCCTTCCAGCTCCCAGTAGGACACAGCCTGAGAGTGTTATTGGGAAAAACCTTCCCAATAACAGACACTAAGCAATGTCCTGAGCCAGAAGCTGTGCTGCAAATTGGAAAGTGTGTAGCTACAAAATATAAGCGACAGGCTACTTAGATGGGAATCCTTGGTGTGAATATAGATGAACCAGTTCTCACTCTTAGATTGAAGCCAGAGAGGGAAAACTTTTCTTTTTATTGTTTATTGATCTCTGTTTCCCTTTGTTGTTATTGTGAGGTCGGGGAGTCTTATACTTCATTTGATATACCATAGATGGCACTTTGTGGCACCATAGATCACATGTTCAGTGCTAGGAGTGACACTCAACTCTGGTGACAGGAATTAATCTCATGGCCTCATGCATGTTAAGGGAGGAACTCTAGCACTGATATGTCTTTAAGCCCTATACTTTTTTGTTTCTTTTTTGTCCTCCATGGTTCATGGTGGTTGCTTTAGTTTTAGTGCCCATCCTTATTAAAGTGATATGGTTTGTGGCCATTGATCGAATTCTAATCCTTGTAGTCATACTATTTGTTTCAAGTAACAGATAAGGAAGCAGGGGCGCAGAGAGGTGATGTACCGGAACCATACCACCTACAAAATAGGCATGAGGGCTGTGAGTTCAGAGCATAATGAACGTACCAGTGGCAGAATTCTAGTGATGACAAGACACGACTCAGCCACACTCCTTTCCTTCCTCTGAGAACCCATTGTGTGTGGCTGTTTGTAGCCTGTGGAAGCCTGAACTGCCAGACTGGGTCAAATAGATTCCAGGACTTTTAGCATTTGGGAACACAGAGATTCCCAGGAGATGATGAGCCGAGCACAAGGTTCTTATTTAAGAGAAGAATGGACTGCCCCTGAGGAGTGCAGATGATCCCCATTTCCAATACTGTTGATTGACATCTTCACCCATAACATAAACTCCACGAGCATATTTTGCATGTATGTGTATTCTTTCTTACAACAAAGTAAAATAAAGAAAACTATCAAGAAATAGAGTGGAACCCATGAAAGTCTTTGTTTATCCTTCACATTGAGTGGGCTGCATAAAACCTGAAAAAAGGCATGAGTGAATCTGTGTGCCTCAAACCATGTTGCTCAGTGGTATATTAATGATTATGCTATAACAAGTAAGGACAGTGGCTCATTTAGGCATGCTATGGCAGGTTCTCAGGGGAGAAGGAGCATCCAAAGGTTAAGCTTGATCATTGGGGTGGGGAACCTGTGGTGAAGGCTGCAGAATGCTTACTTGGGATTGTTTTAGAGTAGGAGGGAAGATTGCTTTAGGGAAATGACAAAGTCAACACCCCTGAGAGATGACACCTGGAGAATCCTGTGTGTGCTGCACTAGGGACTAGTTAGGGGCTCACCGTAGAGCAGTGGGTTGGGAGATGCTGTTGCCCCTGGTGGCTCTGTTCCTTCTCCTCAGCCTATTATCTCATTCCTGCCCTGGTCCCTGGGGCATCCTGATGTGAGTGCAGACACAGCGCAGCCTCTCCTATGCAGGCACAGCTACACAGTGCAGGGAATGAAGGACCCTTTGTTAATGCAACCAACGTGCAGGGAGTTGTGAGTGTGTGCTCCAGTATCAGGGAGATTCAGTCTCAGTCAGTCTTGGGTTGAGGAATTTGGCATCTTGTCCTCCACTGCCCAGGCTCAACATAGCTTTCTTCCCTGCCTGCTTTCTATACGCATTCCTCTGATTTCCTGGAGGTACTTCCAAAATGACACCTCCAGTTCCTTCCCTTAGGCTCTCCTTTGGGGGAAACCCCAAAGGAAGGCAAGGACAGGAAAGCAAGTAGGTGTTGTTTTTGTTTGAAGTCAAGTGAATCCAGTACCAGATGGTCTGATGGTGAGTAACGGATATTCTCTGGCTCATTTAGAGAAGGGATGCTTTGCAACATGTTCTTGGTGCTCCCTGAGTAAGTGACTCAATTCCCAGGTTCTCAGGGTCTCTTTCTGAATAAACTGGTTCATTAAATTAAAGTTATTAATAAAATTGAATCAGGTTTACTTCATCCCCTCTCTGAATGACCCGTAGTTCTATGAAACTCCAACCTAGCACATACTTTAAAAGATGTGTGTGTGTGTATATATATATATATATATATACATATATATATATATATATATATATATATAATCCAATGCAAAACTTATACCTAATTCAATTGCCTTTAACATTCTGGTATGTGACCACCACCCTCTTTTTTGGCCTTCTGGGTCACACCTGGTGATGCTTAGGGGTTACTCCAAGCTTTGCAGTCAGGAATTACTCCTGGCAGTGCTTGGGGGACCATAAGGGATGCCAGGATCGAATCTGAGTAGGCATGTACAAGGCAAATGCCCTACCCACTGTGCTGTCACTCTGTCCCCTCCCCCATGCCCCTCATCTTTCTTCATAGCCAGAAGAAATTTTTCTTCCTGTCCCTCCTAGACAAATCACCCCACTTCTGGACACTCCTTTACAAAACCAATGGACAAATGTTTATTTTGAAACTGCTGAGTACTCAGTGCTTAGACTTTTGAAAATAAATCATAGCGGCCAACCGGGTTCCATCCCCAGTATCCCATATGGTCCCCGTGCACCGCCAGGAGTAATTCCTGAGTGCAGAGCCAGGAGTAACCCCTGAACATCGCCAGGTGTGACCCAAAAAACAAAAAAAAATAAATCATAGCCTCTTCTCTCTAGGTCACTGGTCTTGAAATAGTGGTCTGTAGGTCCATGCCAGTCTTCAAGCACT
Source organism: Cryptotis parvus (assembly GCA_021461705.1). NCBI lineage: Eukaryota > Metazoa > Chordata > Mammalia > Eulipotyphla > Soricidae > Cryptotis > Cryptotis parvus. Next base: position 47,188 of record JAJIBD010000353.1, read on the forward strand.
GAAAAGATAAAAACCAGTGACTGTTGTAACTGCTGGTCTGTGGACCTATATGTAGGATAGGGTTCAGTGCTGGTATAACACAGCCTGTGGTAAATGGAATTACTTGCTACTGTGAATGACACTCTGAGCAATATAGAGGGAGACGGTGTGCACGTGTGCCTGTTGTGAATGACCTCGGCCTGTACATTAGAGCTACAGTGGTCACAACACACACTTTAGATGGGGCCATGTCTTAGCTCCATACTGATAAGAATAGTTGAGAATTTGGGCTTTGTCTTGAACCAAAGAACTTTTTAACATCCCTCTTTGCAGATACAGACCTTAAGATGTTTCTAAGGACAAAGTCTGAGCACCATCTCCCATGAGCTAGCCCCAGAGGAATCTGCTTAGGAAGGAGACAAAGGAAGAATTCAGGCGGCCAACACTATCCTCTGATACTGCTCAATCCCCCAGGCTAGGACTGAACCAAGCTGAAGGGACTGTGCTGAGCCTTGATGTGAATGTAGGGACGAGGACCCTGGGAAGGTGGGAGAGGCTTCCTGCTGTGATGGACATCCAGAAGTGAGCACCACTATGCACTGCTGTGATCCAGTGAGTGTCGCACTTTGCAGTACACAGAAGGTGCGGCGCTCCCATGCATGTGCATTACCGGTGCAGTGGTTAGGACTCAGCCTCTGGGGTAGGACCAGGAGGAATCATACTTCCACCACATTCCTTTGGCTCAGGCTTGAGGAACCACTTATCATATCAGTGTCTCCATTTCCCTATCTGAAGAATGGGGAGGAAAAACATCCTCTTCAGGTTACCTGCTATCAGCACTTACTGCTTTGCTTGCTCTGAGTGTTACAGTGCTTGGGAACCAGAAGGGCTTCAAGGAGACCCCCTCAGCTCCCTTGATTTATGAGGAACAAGGCTGGTTTCAAATTGTAAGATACCCAGACTTCAGGACCTGGCCAACTGCCCCAGCTCAGTCTGTATCCCAGTGCATTTTTCTTACAGGAAACTTTGCTTTCAAATGAAACTTATGAATTTTCTCATATTACCGAGCTGACAGCTGGAGGAGAGCAGTGTGAAAGAAGGCGTGTCTCCTGCTACCGCTAAAATTGTCCTTAATGACTCCTCCACTAAGTGTGAAGCACCATGCTGAGTGTCTTAAATTTGGGGGATGGGTGGGGCTCTGCATTTGTTTCTGTTTCACAGATGAGGAGATCAAGAAGTTTCACTGCCTGAATTATTATCTTTCCATGGAGATGGTGTCGTTCACAGCCAGCCTGTCCACCATGCCCTGCTTACCTGACTTCTTCCTGAAACCAAGAAATGTCTCATTTTTGCTTTTTTATTTCCCTGAAGCCTAGGTACTGTCTGGAATTTCACTAATTCTCAGGAGATTTTTTTTTAAAAGCAAATCAGGATAGAGAGAGTTAAGGGACTCTGGCTCAGACATTTCCAATGAGTGAAAATAGCTCATAAGGCCAAGACACCTGGACTCCGTGGTTTAAGGAATGATGGAAATTTTAAGATAGGTTGACAGTACACAGAGTGTGCAGGCTCTCTGGAAAACAGAGACACTCTCAGGACCCATTGGAATTGCTCTCACTGTCCCTCTTTCATTCTTACAGATAAGCATTCCTACAGACATGTGAACATAAATGTAACCAGCTCAAAACTCACCTTTTTTCTTTTTCTTTCTTTTTCTGCTTTTTGGGTCACACCTGGCAATGCTCAGGGGTTACTCCTGGCTCTGCACTCAGGAATTACTCCTGGCTGTGCTAGGGAAACCATATGGGATGCTGGGGATCCAACGTGGGTCGGCCACAGGCAAGACAAATGCCCTCCCGCTGTACATTTGCTCCAGCCCCCTCACCTTCTTATTGATTTTGAGCTATTTCTCTTCAACTCGTGAACATTTTCATGAAAAAGTTCTCATTGGAAGACTCAGGGTCATAGGCCTATCCGGAACCAGTCACTATGGATGGAGTCAGGGTATTGTGATTGACCTGCCCTGAGACAAGCTCCCTCCTTAAATAGGGAAACATGATTGGGACATGACCAGCTTCTTTGGGACTTCAGAACTTCGTACTATTATCAGCAATTCCCCAAACAAGCCTGTTTGTTTGGGGATTATAACTTGGTGGACAGGTTCTGAGAGCTGGGGCTGTATCCCAGTCCCTACTAAAGATAGAACAGAGCTAGAGAGATACCTCCACACTGGAACTCATTTTTATATACAGAACGTCCAGGTTTGGTCAGCTGAGCACCACTCAGAGAAAACTCTAGCACCAAGTTGACAGTACTGCTGGGTGTGTTCCCCAAAAAAAAAACAAACAAAAAATTACAAGAGAAGAAAAAGAGTGAAAACACTTATGAGCTGTGTGAACCTGGCTCACCATGGGGTGACAAATAGCCTTGAGGTCTTTTTATAGCAGTAATTTATGCTCACCAAGCACAGAGCTCTGCAGTAAGGAAAAGAGAAGCAGTCTAAATCCTGACCTCGATCTGTTTCTAGAGGTACTTTGTGACGTTTCCATAAATAGATGAGTTCTTAATGAAGTAGCATAAAGAATAAAGTACACTCTCTCTTCACCTGAAGCTCTTCTCTGCCCAGCGCCCATTTGAGAACTGGCTCTGTTGCTGATTGTCCTCCAGACTGTTCCTGGCACAGTGGCCGAGACTAGGCTGGAATGATGCTCAAGCTCATTTTCAGAAATTCTGAATTCCTGTATCCCATTCCACACCCCCAATCTCAGAACTGCACACTGAGAAATGTAATGTCAAGCAAAACAGGAAGTCAGAGAGCTTACTCTGGAATTCAGCCTCCAGAAGGGCTACCCAGAAGATTCTGCAAGACAAAACAGCTATCCCCCAGAACAATATCAGGCTGTTACATCACAAAAGGTTAGACCATCTCTGAAAGAAGAATGTGCCCATTAGAGATCTAGCTGGGCTGTGTCTGTTTGTGGAGAGTTTGAAGAACAGCCTGTGTAGTGTACTGTGTGCATTGCTCAGGATGGAAGGGACCCAAGAACACGACCTGTGTGGCTTGAGTGGCCTTGTCTTCCTGGAAATGTCAAGCTGGCTAGAGCTGTGCCAAGAGACAGTCTGGTAGTGCCTCCCATTTCTGTCCTGGCTGCTTTAGCCAAATTCTGGCTTACCATGGATGTGGCAGTGGTTCTCCTTATACTGGCTTATGCAACAGCCTCTGAGTGTGGTGACTGAATTCTGCTTCCTGAATTTGGGTGGTGGCAACTCGATGCTTTTCAGTAAACATCCTCATTACCTTTTTTTTTTTAAATTTTTTATTATACCACCGTGAAACATACAATTACAAAGGTGTTCATAATTGGTTCTTGGTAATACAGTGTACCAGCACCCATCCCTCCACCAGTGCCCTATTTCTACCACCAATGTACCCCACCCCCTCCCGCCCACCCCCATGCTGCCTTAATAACAGGCACCCCAGTTTCCTCTCTTTCTCTCTCTGTCTCTCTCTCTGTCTCTGCATCTCTCTCCCTCTTATTTTACACATTGTGGCTAGCCCTGCAGATATTTAGAGTTTATCACTTAAGTCTCTTTGTGTATATTCAATGGTGAGTTTTAATCTGCCATTACCATTTCCCACATTTAGTAAAACACTGGTATCTATTTATATTCTATTAATGAATGCAGTCATTCTATATCTGTCCTTTTCCTTCTGACTAATTTCACTCAGCATGATAGTCTCCATGTCCATCCATTTGCAGGTAAATTTCATAATTTCATCTTTTCTGACAGCCGCATAGTATTCCATAGTGTAGATGAACCACAGTTTCTTTAGCCAGTCCTCTGTTCTCGGGCATTTAGGTTGTTTCCAGATTCTAGCTATAGTGAATAGCGCAGAGATGAATAAAGAAGTACAGATAGTGTTTCTGCTATGTGTTTTTTGGTCTCTCGGGTATATTCCCAGGAGTGCTATTGCTGGATCAAACGGGAGCTCAATATCTAGTTTTCGGAGGAATGCCCATATTGTTTTCCAAAAGGGCTGGACCAGTCGGCACTCCCACCAACAGTGGATCAGAGTCCCTTTTTTCCCCACATCCAAACCAGCACTGGTTGTTCTTGCTGTTTTGGATATGTGCCAGTCTCTGAGGTGTGAGATGATATCTCATTGTTGTTTTGATTTGCATCTCTCTGGTGACTAATGATGATGAGCGTTTTTTCATATGTTTTTTGGCCATTTGAATTTCTTCCTTGCTGAAGTTTCTGTTCATTTCTTCTCCCCATTTTTGATGGGGTTGGCTATTTTCTTCTTGTAAAGTTCTACCAGTGCCTGATATATCCTGGATATTAACCCCTTATCAGATGGGTATTGGGTGAATATCCTTTCCCACTCTGTGGATTGTCTTTGTATCTTGGTCACCGTTTCTTTTGAGGTGCAGAAGCTTTTTAGTTTTATATAATCCCATTTGTTTATCTTTGCTTCTCCCACCTTATATGGTCAGGGGGTTCAGTGAGTGCTCAACACTTCTGGCACTGAGAGAAAAAACAGGCATTCCCCCATTATCTTATAGAATTTACCTGAGTCACACATTAAATTCTCTCTTGTTCAAAGCACTGACCAGTTTTGCAGGGACTAACGGAACAAGAACATTGTCACAGTTCCCCAAGCAGTTGACACACAGGAAGTAGGTCTCCATCTCAGGGCAGAGGGAGCCTCCAGAAATTCTGGGCTCTTGCTCATCTGTGACTTCGCATATTGCTACAAGATCCTTAAATTTGTCCAGGTTGGTATTGTTGAATGTGGAATGAGACAGATTACCAGGGCTGTCCAGGATCCTGATCAGTGAAAGAGCCACGACTTGACCCACCTCATTTACCTCCCCAAATCTGACCCTTTTCATGAGCCACACTAGGCAGGGGAGGAGGGTTTTTTAGGGGGATGGTCACACCAGCAACGTTCAATTATTCCTGACTCTTCACTCAGGAATTACTCCTGGCGGTGTTTGGGGGAGCCGTATGGGATGCTGGGAATCAAACCTTGGTTGGCCACCTGCAAGCAAACACCCTACCCCTTGTACATGTCTTATACTTCTTAACATTTTCAGTTCTTTATCAGATTCTATTCCCTCTACCCTCCCCACCTTTCCCTTTCCTATTCCCCTCTTTCCTTTCCTCCTCTCCTCCCCTCCTTTCCCCTTTCCTGTGCCCCTTTTCCCTCCCTCTCCTTTCTCCTTTCCTCTCTTCTCCTCCCTTTCTCATCCATCCCCTCTCCACCCCTCCCGAAAATAATAATTTTTATAGACACCATGATGTAGATCTGTCAGAAGCTCACAAAATCAGCAATTCAAATTATGACTCATGAGTCACTGGTATTTTTGCCCTAATAGGTTAAAATCACATAGCTGGGGGGAAGGGAGGGGGAATATAGTCAAAGAGAAAAAATGAGCATATTGACAAACGATTACCTTTGTAGTCACGAGCTCCATCTTGTGGTTAGAAATGTTACAGTCAGAGCTAAGGACACCCCTGCAGGCTGCCCCACAAGCAATACGCCTGTATCAAGGGTCGCTTCTGACAAATTCTTCACGTTGGCCCAGGACAGGCGCGTTTCTGTGTTAGTCTCACCCTGGGTTCCTGACATTAGGGATTTTCAGTTTCAGCTTAATGATCCCTTGGTCATGACTATTTTATCTGTGCATCTTAGGAAGTTTTTCAGCACCTCTGGTCTATACCCTCTATATGCTAGTAGCACACCCGCCTGCTTGTGAAGACCGAACTCTCTCTAGACCTTGCTAAATGTCTCTGGGAGGAGAGTGCAAACCATCACTTCCCCACCACCTCGCCCCCTCCCTCTTGCTGCTGGAACCACAGGTTTAGATTTCTTTCTTTTTTTTTTTATAAAATGAATGATTTATTCTGTTTATAAGAAGCTTACAACCAACCCAAATTAGTCATTCTATGATTATATGAATTATGCCAGTGGTCATCTTTGAGGATTACTACTGTATCTCACGTTGGTATAATAAAATACTAAAAAAAGGTTTAGATTTCTTACTGGGAGTGAATCCCTTACCAGGCTCTTCCTTGCTCTGTTACTTTCTGCAAATTATTAAACCTCTCTGAGCCTTCTAATCCCCAATTTCTCTTTCCCTTTTCTCTCTTCCTCCCACGTACCATCCATCACTTTCTAGGTGTTACCAGAGTGATGCAGGATGTGCCAGGAAGCGCAGGGCTGGTTACGGATCTCCACCCAGCTTTGGGCTCTTGCCTTTGTGTCACAGGAAAAAAACTTCCTTCCTTCCTTCCTTCCTTCCTTCCTTCCTTCCTTCCTTCCTTCCTTCCTTCCTTCCTTCCTTCCTTCCTTCCTTCCTTCCTTCCTTCCTTCCTTCCTTCCTTCCTTCCTTCCTTCCTTCCTTCCTTCCTTCCTTCCATCCATCCTTCCTTCCTTCCTCTTCCCTCCCTCCTCCCTCCTTCCCTCCCTCCCTCCCTTCCTTCCTTCCTTCCCTTCCTCCTTTCTCCCTCCCTCCCTCCCTTCCTTCCTCCCCCTCCTTCCCTCCCTTCCTTCCTCCCTCCTCCCTTCCTCCCTCCCTCCCTCCCTTCCTTCCCTTCTTCCCTCCCTCCTTCCCTCCCTCCCTTCCTTCCTTCCTTCCTTCCTTCCTTCCTTCCTTCCTTCCTTCCTTCCTTCCTTCCTTCCTTCCTTCCTTCCTTCCTTCCTTCCTCCCTCTCTCCCTCCCTCCCTTTCTTCCTTCCTTCCCTCTTTCCTCCCTTCCTCCCTCCTTCCCTCCTTTCTTTGTTTCCTCCCACCCTCCCTCCCTCCTTGCCTCTCTCCCTCCCTTCCTTCCCTCCTTCCTTTTATTCTTTCACTCTTTCTGTCTTTCTATCTTCCTCTTTCTTTCTCTCTTTCTCTTTTTCTTGATGGTACTCTTGAATCTATTAGTGATCACCTCTAACAGGTCTGGATGACCACATGAGATCCCAGGGATCAAACCTGGGCCAACCGTGTGCAAAGAAAGTGGCTCTGTCTATTCTACTGTCTTTCTGGCCCAACTGCTAGGGATTTCCATAGGAGAATCTGTTACCAGTTAAAGAGGAGTTTGAACTTTGGGTATTCTTATTCTTATCATGGCCTTTTGTTCCTGCATAACTTTTTCCTCTCTTATGGGGGGCGGTGTTCAGCCTTTTCTTAGCTGGTCCTGACCCTATGAGTATCTTATCAAAAACCAATGCTGCGTCTCCAAAGGATTCATCCTCCAGGTATTTGTCCTGTTTTCTGCTGTGTTGGGGCTGGTGATTGAGTAACTTTAATCACTTTTTTTAACATCTAAGGAAGTCACTGCCAGAGGCCCCCTTACCTGCCTGCCACAGTACTCTGCCACTGCATTGTATCTGCCCCATTTGGAAGTCCTGTATTTGGCTACTGATTTGATGGACTGTCTTTGCACCATCTCAGATCAAATTAAATGACAGCCAGGCAACTCCACCTCCGATGCAGCCCAAATTCTCACCTAGGTAAGCTGCTTCCTTTCTAGACAGAAACTGTTACAAGATAAGGGATCCAATTATGTTTTCTCCTGTTTTGACAATGAGAAGTTCTGTGATGCGCTGCAGAGTGGCAAGGTCGAGGTACTCAGTCATTTTGCTTACCATGCAGATTTTAGAGGCGAGTGAAAAGCAGGTGGTGCAGACTTACCTGGCCCAGTTGAGCTCTTCTGTGGGGGTTGAGAGTCTTGTGGTAAATATTAATAGCTTCTGTGGTTTGTGGTGGTGGGGAGCTGGGGACTCTGTGCCACAGAGTTCAAGCAGGTCGCATACTGATGATGTCAGCTACTACAGAAACATGGCTATCCTATCACACATATTCAGAGCAATGTAAGCATTTAATAGCATTGCACACACTGGTAATCTGGCAAGATAGATGTGAAGGTAACTTGCCTCAGCCCTATCACGTGCAGGAATCTTCCATGAGTAGGAGGGCAGTGAGTCCCCATGCCTTGGATATTGTCTTCTGAGTATGATGATATCCAAGTAGTAGTGCGAGCCTCACAAGTTCACTTAAACGGCAGATTATTTAAAACAGCTCCTCTTCCACCCTACATCATCTCAAGTATTCAAAAGTATCTCATAGCTCATGCCACCATATTGGAAACATAGATAACAATGTTTTTTTTCATTTGCCTCAAGGAAGGGAGACTCTAGGTTTTAGTTTACTCTACTCCAATGTAAATACCCACTGATGAAATGTTGTTGGCAACAGCCCTTATGCAAATCATAAATCCTCTGGTGCAAACTTACCCAGTGATATTTTCAGTGCTATGTAACCATCTCTGAAGGTGTTGGTTCCAAATTAGGGCAGTTCATACCCTGCATTGGTTCCCCAAAGCTTTGACTTCTGATTAGAAACTGCATATAGTAATTCGTTTTCCCTAGGGTGTGAATTAGAGTTAACTTGTAGGAACAGATCACAGTTTCTCTAATGTAGTGTTTTAGTGTAAATTGCAATGTAGGAAATGTCAGGGAGGCTCCGAAAAATGTTTAGCTCCTTCCTGCCTTGGATATACTCCTGTGGTTGTTTTCCTATTCCAGAATAGCTCTCCCTCTTTCTAACCTTACCCAAACCTTTCTATGTCAGTTCAAACATCATTTAACTGCAAACAACGTATTGTCTTTGACCTGGTAGCTTAAGGAATCCTTCCCTCATAGGATCTGTCCTTTCACCTCACAGTTTCCTCTGGTGACTGCTTCTCATTGTTTATGGTACTGGTCCCGGTGCTTATTTCTGCCCCCCTCCCGAGTAGCAGCCACTTCCACAAGAGACCACACCTACATTCCTCACCATTCTAGTTTCCAGCACAAGAACTTTCTTATATATGAAGAAAGTCAAGCAAAAGAATACACTATGCAATATTACAAGATAGATTATAAGATCAACAACAGATGTTTACCAGGCTCTCTAAATATTTAGTGAATGAAAGGAGGGACAGGACTAAGTTAGATTATACCACTGGGTGTCAGAGTGGCGCGCTTGAATCCACATACGTTGGTTTGCAGGAATCTGTTTTAAGAACCTTGAACTCTAGGGACAGAGAAGATCTTTAAAGTGATGCAGGAACTGCAAACTCAGATGTCTCTAGGGGGCAGGAAGGTAGCATATGTGTGTGAATCTGCCAGCCTGGACAGCAGGATTGTGGCAAGACTGCCGGTATCTACACCTGGAAGGGTTCAGTTCTCCTGCAGTTAGGATGGGCTGACTGGCCCAGACTGCAAACCTCTACATTATCCCAGCCTGTAGTTCACTAGTTGTCACCCTCTCCAGAACCTCTATAATTGCTGTGTTTCACATCCTCAGGTATCAGTTGTTTTATATTTGAGCAGCATCAACCTCCTCCTGTTTTCTTAAGAGTACCAGAAGGAAGGAAGCAGCTTCCTGTTCTCTCCAGGCTCTGACCTGCGGGTTGAACAGACTGGCTGGCAGGAAACAGAAGCTTTCTGGGAACCACTTTACCTTCCTGCCTGAGCCTTCTGAAATTTTTTTCCAGAAAGACATTAAGGAATTTGCTTAATGGTTTTTGGAATGAAGCCATTGGTTTCGGCTCAGCTGTAGAAGTCACCTATGCTCTGTCCTTAGACTAGTGCAGAAGGTCAAAGAGAGTGAGTTGGTGGAGAGATTCTGATGGATAAATTACTTTGGTCTTTCCTTGTGCTGACAGCATCACCCTCCCCTATCACGGGAGTATCCACGGGATGGATGAGTCACTCTGACCTTTGGAAATGTTCCTACCCCTGCCTCCATGGGCTTCAGTTCACCCCCAAGTATCTGGCATTTTCTCAGAGGGTAACACTTGCTTGAGCAGAGGCCAGAAGAAGAAATGGAGCTGAAGAAAATAAGTGCGAAAATGCAAATCTGCCCTTTGTGGAACTTGACAACCAGACTGGACTACCCATGTGGCTTCTGGTTCTAGACTAGCCCTTTGTGGTGGGAAGGACAGAAGCTGCTCTGGTTATGCCCTGACATAAGCATTACCACTATCCTCAGAATCACTGTCTTTCTATGCCTCCTCACCATCGCCCTACCATTATATTAGTGATTGTAATTTCAGCCAAAAAAAAGATATAGTCCACCCTTTTCATCACTTGCCAAGAGTGGAATTCCTGTGGGGAACACCATGAGGTATCCTAGATGATTAATCATTGTCACCATCATCTCAGCTAACCTCATTGTCATCATCATCATGGTCACCATCCCCGTTCTTGGATTACCATCTCTATCATCACTCCTTTAATATTACCATCATCATTACCATCAACAACACCATCATTATCATCATCAATGTTACCGAGCTTTAAATGATAAATAGTAACTTTTCTCAGTTTCTATTTTACGTCAGTTAATGATCTCATTCTCCACAAACCTGCAGGCAGGGCTCTTTTGTATTTAGAATTATAGGCACTGAAGTTTAGAATGATTTATGTTATGGGGGCAAAACCAATCACCCAGGTTATGCCTTGCTCTAACTTCTTTGTTTTCACTGTGGTTGGCATTTCCCCGTTATGTTTATCAAAAGTATACCCAAGTAATTATTCACACAGTAATAGTTTTATTGGCCGATTGATTTTCTTTTTATAACAATACAAATATATTTTATATGTATATTTTTATTTTTTCATGGAAATTTGTTTAATGCATTTTAAACATTTTTATTATACCACCATGAGATATACAATTACAAAAATGTTCATGATTTGATTTCAGTCGTACATTGTTCCAGCACCTGCCCTTCCACCAGTGCCCGATTCCTACTACCAGTGATCCCAATTTGATTTTCATGGGTAAAAATTGCTTCATCTTGTTTGTTTGCTGCTACATCTCTAGGAACTAAGCTAACCCGGCACAGTATAGGTACTCAGTATACCTACAGGTTGCTTGAGCAGATTCCTAGAACATCTTACTTTTACACGTTCTTTCCAAGGTTCCAAAAGTGTTCACCTTTACTGTTCCATAATGATAAATCATTATGGTAGAAAGTATGTAGGCAGGGTATGAGTCACTCTATTTTAAAAAATGAGAGAATCAGGGTGAATGTGACTGCTTAGTGGTTTAACACAGAACCTGCATCATCTTTAACCTCTGAGTCAGTGCTATTCTAAATCTCATCAGGGTCATAAATGCCAGTATTCTGTGGGAAATGGAGGCACAAGAATTCATCCAAAGTTCCTCTAGATTATAGTCACTTTGCTGTGCTCTTGATCAATCCTCAGCTGCGCCCAGGGGCTAGAAAAACTGCACCAATAACTATAGAGTCCTAAGTTGATGGCAAGGTGTCCTTGCGCTATTGATCACTTGATTTCAGCTTGTTTTCCTCTTCTTTGAGTTATCTCATTTCTTATACCTCTTGACATAGTGTCTTCCCCAATTCTCCCAAGTTTTGAGAGATCTGCTATCACAAATTTGCCTCCAAATGAAGTATCTACCTTCCTTTTATCATTAGACTTCATGAACGTGTTGCCTAGCTTCCCCTGCTCTTACACTGGCCCTAGCTTCACCTATCACTTCATCAGTCATCTTCTACCAGCAGCCTTATGATGTTGTCTGTTTAGAACTGTAAACGAAGCCAGTGTCCTATGTATTGATTGCTTGGCATCAGAGTTTCAAAAGTCTGTTTCTACCCCTGAGGTACTGTGTGATCTTGTTACTTTACTTATTTCCTTTATACTTCATTTTCCTTTCTACATGGTGGAGATCACAACTATAGTACTTTAAAAGGTTTCCCCAAGGAGTCAGTGAGTCACTATACATAAAGTACTAAGGGAAGTGTTTGGCTCCATTGATGACTGCTTAATTCAGCTCTGGATACGTAACTTGTACCCTACTTGCATTATCTCATTCAAGTCTCAAAACAGCTCATAACAGCATTATTACCATCTATATTCAGGTTGAAGTCTATCCTTTTCGACCAGTGTGTTTTTAACATATTCTGTAATTCATTTATTTAGTTTACATTCATTTCCCCCTTTCCTATATTGGCAAGAGCCAATAAAAAATGAACTTAAAATTTGTCTCTTTAGGAAAGCCTTTGATTGGGAATCTTTGAAATTTCTAGAACCATATTCTGCTGATGGCTCTATGCAAGAGATGTATGTGGTGTATGCAAAGAGGAAGAAATTCATTTCAGTTTCCTGCAAACAGCTGCCAGTAGCTATCCACGGGCCCATGCAACCATCCTTGCATGTGTTGTATTTGCTATTATTTCAAGAGAAATTAAGTGTTTAGCAAATACAAAGATTAATACTAAATTTATATTATTAGAGAATTGGATTCTCATTCTATTGTACTCTGCAAATAATAGTGTTTTTAACTACATGATATCAGTCAGTGGGGTTATAGTGTATTGAAGAATTCATTTTTCTCCATGGGTATTTACCTAATTTATTTACCTACTTAGATCATTCCCCCAATGAACTGACCAAAAATACTGAATTTTCAAGCTAATTGTTTAACAATTAACTTAAGCATAGAGAAGATGTGCAACTTCTGAGAATATCTTTCCTTTGTTCAGAATGGAATAATATATAACATCCCACCTGCAAATCTTCTTTTAATTCTTAGTATGTATTGAACAGATTTGGCACAGATATACCTCTCTTCCCAAGGTAGAAGGATCATATGGAACTGAAAACTGTATGTGGTAAAGTTTGGGAGAACTTTAAGCAAAGGTCTGATGAATTCCATCTGGTGGCCCTGTCAGGCATATCGCCCCTAATTTGAGAACTCATGGAAAGACTCTCAAGTGGCAGAAGTGACTGGAAAACAACCTCTCCGGGGAGGCCCTTGAGAAATCAGAAACAGCTTCTTGGTAGTCATCTTTCTGATGCCTTATGAAATGAAGTCTGATACTTCAGCTTAGATTACATTTGATAAAAATGACTGGAGCTTTGCCATGCATTCCTATATGTTTAGTGAAACTTAATCTTTCATAACTTTCGGTCTACTTACCCATAGGTCCAATCCGATTTCAATCGTGATGATAGATCCGTGCTGGGTATAACTTTCCCAGATGGTTATTGGGGCATACACTCAGCCTAGATTCTATTTTCAATCCAGTGTGCCAAGATCTGAATAAATCAAAATATATAAAGGACCTGACAAATGTTGCAAATGACTGAGGTGATGATCAGTGTGAAACAATGGGTTCTAGTGGGGCATGAAAGGGCACTGATTAGCTTCTCTGTCTTTTAAGGGCTGGAATTCCTGCCTCAACAGTTGCTGTTAGGTAGGAATGCGACCTCAGTGTTATCAGCTCATAGATGACCAAATGGAAATTCTTTCTGGAGCCAAATTCTGCCTAAAAACAAATCCAGTTTGCTTTCAGTCAACTGGGTAGTTTACTGACTACCCAGTAAACTCCTTTGCACTACTTGCTCTAACTTCCTTTCCAGAAGAAAAGTCACTTAATGAGAGAATTTGTAGAATTATATGATTTGAATGATTAAATTGTATGATTTGAGTGTGAGAGTGAAGATAATGATTTCTTATAAAAGAAGTGTCAGTGGATGAGAGATAGAATCAAATTTACTTCTGAGTGGGAAGTGAAGAAATTGTGCTTTTCTTGAGAAATCTGTTAGTATAAGAGAGATAACAGATATACTAATGTTATTAGTATAGTATGTGTCATAGTTTTACTTTGAGCTAGAGATAATCATGTCGTGTTGATGATATGCTATAAATATATGAAAACATCAGAATTTTTTTTTGCATTCACACTTGGCAATGCTCAGGGATTATTCCTGGCTCTGCACTCCGGAATTACTCCTGGAGTAGCTCAGGGGACCATATATGATGCCAAGGATTGAACTTGGGTTGGCCGCATGCAAGGCAAGCACCCTACCTGCTGTGCTATGGCTCCAGCCCCTGAAATGTTTCTTTTGAATTTAGAGAAAATGGACAATAGGAAATAGTGGGTGAGAGATTGAGCAGAGAAGGGTCCTCATTGATGATCCTGTGCCCTGCTGGAAGGTCATTGACAGGATAAGGAGAGAAGAAATTTACTTCAGTAATGGGGCTAGACAGATAGTACAGTGCATAGAGTACTTGCCTTGCACACAGCTGGTGGGATTTAATCCTTGGCATCTCATATAGTTCCCTGAGCTCTTCCAGGAGTAATTCCTGAGTGTATAGACAGCAGAAAATGAGAAAAACTTGAGCATCGCTGTTTGGAGCCCAATCCCTCCCCCACAAAAAAATAATACTTTTACTTCAATAAATAGAAAAAATTACTTCTCTTACATGTCTAGAAGGAATAGAAAAAGGGAGAATAGATGTTGGGAGGAAGAATTTGTTATGTTTCTGTTTATGCAAAGCTATCCAAGTTATTAGAAAAAACCAACTCATAAAGTTATTTTTGTCATTAAAAACTGCATGATTATGTGAGTTTTATATATGTATTTCGCTAGATGAATGTAGTGTTTGAGTCCTGGACACTTTTTCATATATTTCTAAAATTTGAGAGATGGTAGCCAGGCCTGACATATCAACTTAGACTCCACGTTCAACAGTATTTAAATAGGTTTCAACAGAGAGCGCAGGTTTGCATTAACCCCCCAGTCGAGTGACCCATTGTGTGTGCTTCCATTCATTCACTTATCCACTCATTTTCACTGACTCATCGCTCATTCGGTTATCAAATTGTCATGCCATGTACTGAGAAGAAATAGAAAAAGAATAAAGAAGGAGCTCATGGTTGAAAAGGGCCTTAAGGTATGAATTTATTGAAATGTTGTGTATATTTGATTATAATTTGAGATTAAATGACTATGGGTAAGGCAGAGCAAAAAGGTCATATTTTTGCCTTGGAGTTAAGGAAGAAAGTAAGCATCTAGGAAAATGAGAAATTTGATATGAACTTCTGGAAATGGAGATAACTTGCTTTCAGCTGAATAGATGGAGCCCTTTTCCCACCCCCACTGCGTGCGCACACACACACACACACACACACACACACACACACACACACACACCACGCCATCTAGCTTTGAAGCTCAGAAAGACTGAACATGCCAACTCTCTCAACAGTCTTTCATTGAGATTTGCCAGTAACTCCTGCCTGGCGGTCAATTAGGCATTAGTGCTGACCTCAGAGGAGACTATTTGATGCGTTGCCACCTGGCAGTCATTGTTTTCTTTTTCCTCTCATTGCCTCTAGACCAGGCATGTCTAGTAAAACTCTGTGGTGATGGGAATGTTCCATATCTATACTATTTAATATGGAAGCTGCTAGTCTTAGGTGACCACTAAGCACTTGAAATTTTGTAAGCATGACTGAAACTTTTATATGATTAGTAATTAATTTAATATTAAGTAATCACATGGATTTAGTGGACACATTAGCTAGACACAGCTATAAATTGAGATCTAATGTTTCTCCTGGTAGCCTTTTAAGTTTAATGCTTCTTGTAAGCATTAAGCTTAGTTTCTGGCACTTGGTCGATCTTCAGCATTGGGACATTGACAAGAACTGTCTTATCTTGTAGTAACTCCAGGCTTCCCTTAGGAAGAGTGAATTTCTACACTGCTGAACACTCTACCTTCCAGTGTAAAACATTGTTTTACAACTGTGCCAGGAGCAAAGTATCCCATCCATATTCCTACGATCTCAGTGAAGCCATAGGTGCAGACTTTAAGAAAATGGAAAGTGACTCTGCTGAAAAGAAGCAGAACAACTGGGGTTTTATAGGGATGATAAAGCACAGAGAGGAGATAAAAGAAGAGCTGAGAGTCAGCAGCTATTGTCATATAACTCTCCCTGGAACTCCCCTTTCTTTTAATGCTCAAAGATCCAAACTGATAAAATATTTAGTGTTGATAGATTTTTTGTTTTGTTTTGTTTTTAAGAAACTAGAGTAGGAGCTGACCATTGTGCCTAGCTGTACAGGGTACAATGGAGACCCCACAAGAGGCAGTCTTGGAGGTTAGAATAATGTAATAATCTGCTTAGGTTGCTTTAACAAAATGCCAAGAAACAACAAAGTAATTTCTTACTGTTCCAGAAACTGCACCAGATCTGTCAGCATGGTCTGGTGAGGAACCTCTTCCAGGTTATAGACATTCTGTTATGTCTTCCTGTGGAGGAGAATAGAGGAACTCATGGGAGGAGTATCTTTGATAAGACCTCAAATTCTATTCACGAGGGCTCCATCCTCATGAACTAATACTTCCCAAAGACTTTAGCTTTAATTGCCATTGATTTGGGTGTTTGGATTCCTGCTGTGAGTGTTTTTAGAGCACTTAGCTATTCATCCATAGCCACAGTGACCTGGGGCATATTGAATTCCCAGTTACTTGGGCTTTCCCAAGACAAATTTATTCAACTTATATATATATATTCAACTTTTATATATATATATATATATATATTCAACTTTATATATATATATTGCTTTTGGGTCACACCCAGCGATGCTTAGGGGTTACTACTGGCTCTGCACTCAGGAATTACTCGTGGCGATGCTCGGGGGACCATATGGGATGCCAGGGGATCGAACCAGGGCCGGCATCATGCAAGGCAAATGCCCTATCTGCTGGGCTATCGTTCTGGCCCCCAACTTACATTTTTGAGTGGTAGAGGGAATACTTCTGTTATTCAAATGGTGTTATCCCACCATTTGAATTGGTGGGATGAATATATAGCTGATGGGATAAATGACTGAAAGAATTAAACAGAGATTATTATTTTACTATATGAAATTATTGTTTCCTACTAGTAAAGGCCCTAAGGGCCCTGGTCCAGTCCCTCCATTGTTCAAAGGAGGTACCTGAGGCCCAGCAAGTGGCTCAAGTCCACATAGCTGCCTGATTCCATAGAAGGCCCAGAGCAGGTGTCGACTCTGAATCTGATGACTGTTCTATCACATTCCATGTGCTTTTATAATGTGAGTAACAGAACTTTTCCGAGTATAGCTGCAATAATATTTTTGCCTTATGGTTCTTCTTCGTAACATCATTGAATTACCCTGAGGATTTCCAAATTAATCTCCTCCTCAACTTTATATGGGCTCCATTAGAAGAAATTTGCTGAGAAAGAATAAAGAAATTTGGCCTTGATGCTCACATCTCTGTGAGTCTGCAGCTTCTGTAAGCCTCCTGTCCATCCTCCACCAGAACCATAACTCAACACAAGGACCAGTTTTTTTTCCACAAAGATCTCAGTTTTCTCCTTATCTCCATTCCATAACAGGAAAGGCCATTTGCTGACAAACAACACTCATATTCCTGAGAACACAGATATTATGGACAGGCCGCACCATTTGGAGCTGTTGCTAGCAAATTCACACCCCACATTCTTGACTTCTTTCCCACACACCTCTGTCAGACCACCAGCTTTCAAAGTGCAATGGTTAAAAATAACAGCAGGATAGTGTAATAAATAGTCCATCAGTGCCAGGCACTCTCTTAAGTGCTTTTAAATCAGTTCATAACCCAATAACCCATGAGCATTACCACGACTATACTTATTTTCCTTTGTCATGAAGAGGTCTTAGGGTTTATGCAGATTTCAGGCACTGAGGACATAACAGATATAAGATTGAAACCCAGTTGGTATAACTCATACAAGGATGTGCTCTCAGCCTTGCAGGAAATCCTGAGGAGTCAGTGATGAACCTAGTAGAAAATTTCAGCTCCCTTACATATTATTGTGTGATCCTGGGGCCATACTTAACCATCTTTCCCCCAAATTCATAGTTTCCTCCACATGGAGAAATCACAGGGTCACTCAATGATGATTGAAAATGATCATTATGGACAAAAACTGAGTGCTGAAAGGAAGTAATGTGATAACCTTTCAATACCTGTATTGCAATCCACAAGGCTGAGAGAGAAGAAAAGTGACTGCCATAGAGGCAAGCTGGGCAGGGGTAGCAGGAGGGAAAGGTGGGCCATTGGTGGTGGGAAATATACACTGGTGAAGGGTTGAGTACTGGAATATTGTATGACTGAAACCCAATCAAGAACAACTTTGTGGTGGAAATTATCACAAACCTGTGGGAGCCAGAGGCTGGGTAAGACAGAAAATGGAATAGTGTGCTAACAATTGTCGAGGGTACTAATGCCAACCTAGAACTGAGCATTAAATAGAGGCAAAAGATACACATGACAACCCTTTAATGTATGTTCTGTAATCCATAGTCTGGAGGGGAAGGAAAAGAGAAAGAGAGAGAGAAAGGGAAAGAAATAAAGAACCTGCCATGGAGGTGGGCTGGGGGAGGGGGGGAAACCAGGGATGTTGGTGGTGGGAGATGGGCACTGGTGGAGGGATGGGTGCTGGAACACTGTATGACCAAAACCCAAATATGAACTTTTTAATTGTATATCTTTGTAGTTATAAAAATAAGAAATTTTAAAAAAAGGAAAAAAAGAACAAGTTTGTACCTGTGTATCTCACAGTGATTTGATTAAAAAGCAAAACAAAGCAAAAAATCACAGGGTTACTATAAAAATTTGAGAAGTCAAAAAGGATTGATGGATTCTTATACTTTGTTCAATATCCCAAATGCTCTCAATCAATTTGATAAGAAATAAAATGATATAAATCACTTGTTTCTCCAATCCTTTAACTCTGTGAGACTCCGCACTGAACTTTTCTTATCCAACTGATCATTACATGGAACTGAGATAGTTTCTGTCTTCCCTTGCTATGTTCACTTGATCAGTTGACATCCCGTTATTCATCGATTTGCTCGAGTGGGCACCAGTAACATTTCCATTTGACCCTATCACGTGCCAGTGTAGCCCAATGGCATCTGGTTGCTTCAGGAATACGAAGAGCCTCAAACTGTTCTTTTCAGGGTTTTTAACGAAGAAGTCTGACCATCTTATAGGTGGCGGCCACGTGATCTTTTGACATCCCGTGGGATTCAGTCAGTAACCGCTCTAGTCCAGTGGTTGTTTCCAAATCACATTACATGTCCAGCCCATCTGATTTTCGATGCCTTGGCAAATGAGACAGCGTCCCTGACTCTGGAACAGTGATGGAGGTTGCAGCTCCGATTCCTCCTTTCACTTGAGTGAGGCGTGATATTCCAAGCATAGCTCTTTCAATTCCTCTTTGGGGAGACCGGGTAGCATTCTCATCCTGCTTTCATAGGGCCCAGGTCTCTGAGGCGTATGTTAGTGCAGGGAGAATGGTGAAGTTGAAGAGATGTTCCCGGAGCCTGCTATGTTACTTTGGAAAAAATATTTGAATAAGAATTTAATGTGCATTATGTTCTATGGGCTTCGGTAGATATTTTTTAAAACTCAACTAAATTTAGCTGCATGGCACAGAATCTTCAATACCTAAAAATGATTGGAGGGAAAATTGTGTATTTATTATGTGCCAGGTCCGTGCATAGGATCGCTGGCTCTTAATTCTCATAATGAGCCCAGATGCACTTACCCATGGCTAGGACCTCATCAGAAGGAATCCTGAACTGCAAAGAAAATAGCTTCTGGGGTCATACTGTGTGCTGCGAGCATTCAGTAAATGCTCTAGATGAGAGCCTTCTACTGAGAGTATACCACCTACATGGCAGAGCCTGGTGATCTACCTGTGTTTTATTTAATATGCAAAAAAAATCAGTAACAATTGTCGACCTCATTCCCATGACCTGAAAAAAGTGGTTTGAGGTTTTCCTGTTCCTGGAGCAAGCAGATGCTCCTGGGGTACACTTGCTTGTGACAGGACGTGTGGAGTTGTTATTGGTGCCCACTCAAGCAAATCAATGAAAAACGGGAAGACAAGTGATACAAGTGATTCAGCGTGCTGCACAGCTTGTGACTATCATGTCTATAGAATTGTCTTCTGAGTCCCAAGACTTGCACTTAACCAATAAAGAGGGTCTGTTTGTACAGGCTCATCATTTATGAGGTGGAAGATGACGCCAGTTGTGACCTGAGTTCAGATTGTCCTGATCAATGTATTACCTGTTATTACACTAATTGGATGAGCTTCCGGGACCTCTGGTCTGATTAAATTAGATATAAATGGCATGGCTGATACTAACTCAGAAGGGACATAAGCAAATTAGGAAAAGGTGACATCCAGCATCTTCAGGAAAAAAGAAATGACAAAAGAG
Source organism: Cryptotis parvus (assembly GCA_021461705.1). NCBI lineage: Eukaryota > Metazoa > Chordata > Mammalia > Eulipotyphla > Soricidae > Cryptotis > Cryptotis parvus. The sequence goes on from JAJIBD010000353.1 coordinate 67,270, forward strand.
CTCTCTTTCCTGAGAAAACTTATTGCTGAAATAATTGCCTTCTTCCTGGATCATCTCCTCCAGTGCTGAGGATTGGCTTTGTGGAGCATGGGCTGAATATCAGCCTCTCACTGAAGTCTCGTTGCTTCATGGGCCCTGTGTAGTACTCAGCATGAACAAGTAGACAGGAAGTCCTGTGAACTGTTGCCTGTGCATATAATCATTTTGAACCAAGGGTTTATAGGTTTCTTTGAGGAGTTTCCAATTCAAAAAATAATAATTCAATGTACATTGAAGTTTCCTGATACTAAGAATATGAGGAGGAAGATAGACTTAGAAGAGAAGAAAGGAGAAGTGGAGAGAGTGAATGGTGTAAAGAGATTGGGAGTAGAAATGAGAGCTAATTCCAAAGCAGGTAGGATTCTGCAGGCACAATGCAAGCAGAGAATGTAACTTTAGGCACGTGGATCTAGAGTAAGACTGCACAGTTGTAGATACTCATACTTATTGGGAAGGCTCTTAAGTGTCTCAATTTCTTGTTTATAAGAGGGGTTGATAGATCCTATCTGACACGGTGATTCTGTGATTGAAAAGTGCACATAGAAGACTTAAAACCATAGCTGTCATAGAGTGGAGATCAGTAATGCATGTATTTGCCATCTACCCTTTTCTGGAGCTCCCTGATAGTAGCCTCCAACTCTGCCCCTTGTCCTATGGATGAAGATAATAAAGTTCTGAAACCAGGAATTCAAGAGTACCTTACTCTACAAGAAATAAAGTCACATGCTACATCACCCTTTAGGTGGTTCTATAACTTCGGCCCAGTGGTTTCCATGTATGGGAATTCCAGAATTTCACTGGTGGTCATCCTCCGTTATCTCCCGAAACCTTTTAAATATTTTTTGTGGACTATATCAACTTCTGTCTCTAAGGCACTTTTGCTTTCTGCCATAACACAGTCTGAACCCGTGGTGTCATTTCTATCATGAATAATTTTGAGTTTCTGCTTGGTTATCACTTTGAAATGGGAATTCAAGGACTTGCTCTGTGCCTGTTCCTGCTCTGTGCTGAGGTTGCAAGTCTTGCCGTTTGGGCTGCACAGGTCTACTATGGGCTGAATGTGTGTGCCTTCCACAAATTATCTGTTGAGTTCAATTCCCACTGTGATGATATTTGGAGGCGGAAGCTTTGGGAGGCTGTTAAGGGATGGGATTAGGACCCTTATGAGAAAAAAAAGGCACTAGAGATGACACCTCAGCAATGTAAAGACATCTGTCAGCACCTCAAGTGCTACAGTGCTCTCTCTGCCAGCCAGGGCATGGAAGCTCACCGCACAAGGACACATCGTCACTTTGAACATTGTCTGCAGAACAGTGAGAAATGAATTGGTTGCTTCTGCCACCCCTATCTGTGGTATTCTGTAAGAAAAACCCTAGTGGAAAAAGACAAATTCCTTCCCATGGAGCCCAAGTGTTGATCCTTTTACATGGTATGTGTAAGAAAATAGTTGTGGTTTCTCCTTATTTTTCTCTCCTCTGGACCGTATTGCCTCATTTTTTTTCATTTTTGCATAATTCTAATCTTTCAGATGGGGCCATGGAATTGGAAACTTAGGTCAGGTGCTGTAGCTGCAGCAGAAACAGTATGAGCATCTCTTGTTGGTCTGCTTAGGAGACCTTAATACAGGGCCATATTTCTTTCAACATCTGAAATGTGGATCTCAAAGTGGTTGAGATAAATGCAGTTGGCAGTATTGGTTCCCTCTAAGGCTTTTCTCCTAGATTTATAGACAGTTGTCTTCTCTTTTCACATGGTCTTCCTTCTGCCTGACCACATCTGCATCTTGATTGCTTCTTCTCATAAGGAGTCTAGTCATATTGTAGAGGGTCCACCCACATGATCTTATTTTCATCTAATTGCCTCTGTAAAGACTCCCCACCAAATAGGTTCTAGTGTGGAGTGCTGGCAGTTAAACATTCAACACGTGAATAGGAGGGGCACAATTAAGTCCATAATACCAGCCAATTATTTTCTTTGTCAGTTATAGACTTTCACAATGGGGAAGGGTCTTGACCCAGGTCCATGGCAGTCTGGAAGGGACATCACATTCTATTCTCTCCTTCTCTCATGACCTGTATTTTCTACAAGCCGTAGTCCTTATTACAAGTCAACCGGTTTCCACTCTCTTTACTGCCCAAGTACTTGTCTTCCCCCACCCATCTCCTCTGAGCCTTAGTCAGAGGCTGGAGAATACCAGCCTGTCACTCTGTGGGTGGCAGATCTGCCTACTCTCAAGCTCCTACCCAACTGTGGTGCATGGTGATCCCTAGAAACAGTGGGATGGAGGCCACTGAAAATACTGCAATGATTTTTTTTTTTTTCTTTAAGGGGCCGGAGCAATAGTCCAGCGGGTAGGGTGTTTGCCTTGCACACGGCCGGCCCATGCTGGCCCGGGTTCGATCCCTGGCATCCCATATGGTCCCCGAGCACCGCCAGGAGTAATTCCTGAGTGCAGAGTCAGGAGTAACCCCTGAGCATTGCCGGATGTGACCCAAAAAGCAAAAAAAAAATTACTGGGGCAGTGTAACATTATTCTTGGTGTGTTGCAGCTGAAAACCTCTAACTTGCTTTAGGAAAAAAAGATGAAATAACAGTGGATTTCAGTAACAGGAGGGCACAGGAAGGTGGCACGTTATTATAACAGCTGGACACCTAAGACAGGAGAGCAGGGCCTGTTCTCTTCATAGCACTTCCCAATCGAGAGACCTTGGAAAGTTTTTCATCCTCCAATAAAAATGGAGCTGAGGGACCAGAGCAATAGTACAGTGGGTAGGGTCTTTTCTTGTATCGCGGCTGACATGGGTTCCACCCCTGGCACCCTTTATGATCCCTTGAGCATTGACAAGAGTGATCCCTGAACACAGATCCATAAGCTCTGAACACCACTATGATTCAAAAAGTAAAATTAATAAATAAAATTTAAAATAAATTATGGAGATGAATCCCATCAAATTTATCAGCTAATATGATGGCATAAAACTAAGTACTTGTAAAGATGATACAGAATAAAATATTAGGCACATGCTAATTGCCTAATAAATGATTCCTTATTTAAAAGAGCAGTTCTGTTTTGTAATAATTCTTTCTATTAAGCTATGTCTATTCTTTCCCCAAAGGTGGTCTTTCCTATAGACAGGATAAGGAAAGGAAAAGAGGGTAGAGGGATAATCTGTGTCTACTCTTCCCCCAATAGTGGCCCATCCTAAAGACAGGATAAGGAAAGGAAAATAGAGTGGAGGGATAAATATCCCTTAGATGGGAAAGTGAATCTCTCTTCATCCATTTGTTCATCCCTCATTGATTCAACTAATCCAGTGAACAAATGCTTACTAATTTAGAAGTGTTTTATTTAGAGATTAGGGCTATATAAATAAGTAATGTAGCTGCTCTCAAAAATTGTTTAATTTAGGGAAGTGATCTTCAGTCATTGATTGGTGCTAGTCCATAGGTGTTGAAAGGGTATAAACCACTGGTTTGCTGCCTTGGTTATAATTACCAATCCATGGATCAATTTTCAGGACAAGTGTGAGTTCACAGATGCATAAAGATCGAAGAAGATCAAACAAATGGCCAAAGGCAATAGAACTGGAGAGTTGGTCAACAAAACAAATTTATCTGGAGGTTGGAAGTTTGGATCCAAGAACTTTTAGTGCATTTATAGAGGGAAATGGGCTTCTAAGGATAAGTATGGTTTTGGAACCACATTTACTGCCCAAAAAGGAAATGGAAAAAAGGTTGAAGGAGACCCGATTTGGTGTTAGGGAGATCAGTTAAATAATAGAGTCATTGCCTAAGAGATCTGTGGGTATTATTGTCCCTCCCTCCAAATAGCTATATGTGGCTCTAGTGGCCTTCCAGCACTGGACCACTACCAGACTCTCTATAGTGGTCCCCACCTGCCCCTAACACTGCCGAGTGTGGTCCTATAAAAATCATAGAATCATATAATTTTATGAGAAGAAATATTAATTAAGACACCATAGTGAAGTAAGAGAGGAAAATTAAACATATAGAAGCTACAGAAATTATTAATAAATTATTTGGCCATGCCAATGACAAAAATAGTAAGATATCAGGAAAGGCTTCCTGGTTGATATTTGAACATGGTAGAAAGGTACCAGAGATATTTCAGATGGAAAATATCTAGAAGGGTATAAGAGTTTGAAGGGACAGCATTAAAACTCAAGACTGGAAGTGAGAAGGAACCACAAATAGCTATCAAATAAATAGTGCTGCAAAAGTAACCATGGAAAAGGAGGCTAGAGAGATTGTCTGAGAAGAGATGGTAGGTGCTTATGGTCAAGATCATGAATTTGGGTTTCCTTCTGTAAGTGATCTAAGCATAGTGTCAGGAGGGAATGGCATGATAAGATGGTCTTCAAAAAAGATGGCTTCTGCAATGTTACTGGAGCTGGAGGTGAGCAAGGCTGTGAGTGGTGGTTATCTCCATCTTTCTAGTTATATGTGATTGTAGAATTCAACTCTACTACTGCACAGACTTGAGGAAAAGAAAAAGTGCTGGAAACATGGAGAGGGAATCAGTAGATACAGTAACTTAACAGCAATCATGAGGTAACGGAGTCGAGGTAATGGAAAGAGGACTTGAGAAACAAGCCCAAGTTTTACTTAGGAGACAAGTTCAGTGAATTATGTTGCCTTATTGTACAGCCTTTGAGGTGCAAGTTTTGGTGGAAATGATAAAGATGGGGATGGAATAGCTCTTGGGGGCTAAGGTTTATGAAGCACATGAGTGACTAGAAATTTCCTTGAGGTGGAGAACCCAGGAAAGACATTATGGGTCAGATTTGGTGAATAAGGCACATGGATGATAAGATTCTGTGGTAGTAGAGCATCTAAATGAAAAGGTTCAGTGAACAGGTGGAATGATGGCTTTGGAGCTCAGGAAAGTGATCAAAGCTAATGGGATAGACTGGAAATCATCTTGCAATGTATGAGGATGATAATCTAAAGCACGAAACACAAAGAGTTGGTTCATAATTATAAAGTCAAGAACAGAATCCCAGAAACTCCAGCTTCTTACAGTGTTTTGATAGAGAATCCTGGTTATGGGGTGGGAGTGGTGGGTGACATTAAAGATGCTTCAGAAAAAGTTTCAGGTGGGTAATATGGAATACCATGGTTTCAGATGGCTGCTAGCTCAACTTTAGTAGACTTGTACCTAGGAAATTAGCTCAGGCTATGTGAGATAACTTGACTCTAACCTAGCAGCATGTCAGGTCATGGAGATCAGTGACCAGAAATGTTTCTGAGTAAATCTTCCAGGGAAGTAAGCTTCTCAGTAGCTGATGAGACTAACAGAACTCATCTCAAGCACTAGGTATCAGAACAACTTAATTTCCTCTAATCTAGACCAGTGTTTCCCTAAGAGAAATAATGCTGGTGACTCAAGGGAAGAGTGACACTTGAATGATATGGGGTGGTAGGAACTTTGGGTTCAACTGGTAGTACTTCATCTCTTTGCTTGCTTAAATAAGGTAGATTTGGGTAACATTTGGGTAATAACTGAGTAATATTTTCTGAAAAGGGTAAGTAGGCCAGAGGAGTTTGGAAACCTCTGTACTAGACCTTTGTAACATGAAAAGAATAAATTAATTTGCTTATTTTCCAATATAACTCTATTTATAGAGTTTCAATATAGCTCTTTTTACACATGCATAGCAGGTTGGATTTGCAGCACTAGGTCATAGGTCACAGTTTTCTGATCCCTGAACTGAATTGGTTTTCCTAATGTCCTTTTCCTATAAATCGCTTCCCTATCCTCCTTTTTTCTTCAAATGGACAGGAATCAAGATTCAGTTTGGGAGGAAAAACATAAAAGGTTTCTGAGCAGTGGATTAAGCATGTGAACCCAGTAGCTGGTATAGGGTTTGGCAGAAATGGAGACTGTCTTCTTGGATTTCTTGAGGCAGAAGAAGCCTCCCAGTCTGTGATCAGTGGGGGAATTAGATCACATTGGGAGTAGTGTGTCCTGCACTTAATCATCAGTGCTTTCTGAAACAAAGAACCCCAAGGGGCTTGAGTTGGTGCCAATGTAATAATCTTGCCAGTGGTGAGATCTACACTTGTCTGTAGCCTGCATGGAGAAAGGAAATTATCTGGGAAAACTATTCTCTCAGCTGGATTCTCACCAGCTGTGTCCAAAGCCTTCACAACATGTATGTTTTTAATTGGATATGCAGAAGCCCAGAAATCCACACAGTTCAGAGCAGTATTCAAGGGAAGAAGATAATGTGTTTTGCCCAAATACTGCCCTATATATGAGCTGAACAAGTGAATATAAAATCCCATTTTGCCTACCTGCCTGGTTTTATCTGCCATTGGAAGTCCATGCAGTGATCTTGCTTTTGTACATTGTGCAAGTATCTATTGTATCTTTGAGCTTTAAATAAAACATTGGGCCTACCAGTCTCTATTCCACATATGCATATATATGCCATGAAACCAGACTTAGTCTGTTCTTTTTCATCATTCCATTATTCTTGCAGTTTGGGCTAAGGGGTGGTGAGATGGGCAGTCATTTCTCTCCAGCACTTTGCTCTGACCTTCGTCCTGTATTGAATCTCAGTCTGGCCTTGCCGGCTGTGCCTGCTCACAGCTCTACTCTGAACAGCAGAGCTGGCCCACTGAGCCCCTTGCTTTGATGTCTCTCCTCGTCACTCTCCTTCATTGTACATTGTATGTGACCTGATTTTGCCAGTCATTCAAGGTATAGGCAGAGATGGATTAGGGAAGTCATGTACCAACAAGAAAATAATTAATAGTGGATGTTAGAAACCTCTTTTTTATTACTACACCCCCCAGATTGCTCACTTGCCTATATGTCGTTGAGTTTGTGTTGCTTCAGCCTACTCATAATAATGTTATCAGATACAAATGTCTGGGACACTCACCGGGCCCTCAAGAATTTTCTATTAATACTCTTTTTTAAGTCACCATTATGACTGAACTGACTTGGTGTTTTATTTTGATTATAAGATGCTCTTCAGCAGTAACCATTAGGAAACTTTGAGGTTTATTGCTTGTAAGAGTGATAAATTAGAGCACACATGTTGACTAGAGTGATGTTTTAGGAAATGGTAAAAGTTCTAAAAACCCAGAAGACAAAAAAAAAAAAAGTAAAAAGGAAGAAATGTGTCAGTTTCAAAGTTAGCAGTTACCTTAATCAATTAAGCACTGCAAAACAAAGGATGCTTACTGGGTAGAGGAATTTTCTGTAGTCCTGTTAAGTAGTCCTATTATGCTTGTTTGAGCTAGCCCTCTTTGAAATGGATACCTGGGCATCAGAGTTTAAGTCAGGCATTGTTTCATTGCTAAAATAAAAGTCAACTATCGGGGATTACATTAATTTTTGTTATTCCCTTCATTTCAGTGATATGACCAGATCTGATATGATAATTTTTTTTTCTCTTGGTCCTCTTCCTTTCCCTCTCAGCATACTCATGTCCACCACATAATACCCTAAGCTTGGTCAGACCCATGTTCTTATCCAGAAAATGTTCTAAACATCAAAAAGACAATCCATAACCTCTTTGTCCCTGTCTCACCATCTCTAATGTGGGCATAGTAACAGCATCTGTTGCTTTGTGCTACACTGTGTTGGGAATACTACATGCCAAAATGCATGAAGAGAAAACTCTAGCACCTCACAAAGGGGAGGGAAGTGGACCCTGCCACTGACTTCCTGCCCAGAACACTTCTTATGATGCTATAGTCATTTGCTTTTTGAGACCTGCGCCCTACAAAAGCAGGATGAGAATGCTATCCGGGTCTCCCAGAGAGGAATCGAAAGAGTTATGCTTGGAATATCACGCCTCACTTAAGTGAAAGAAGGAATCCAGAGCTCTGACCTCCGTCACTGTTCCAGAGTCAGGGATGCTGTCTCATTTGCCAAGGCATCGAAAATCAGATGGACTGGACATGGAATGCGATTTGGAGACAACCGCTGGACTAGAGCCATTACTGAATGGATCCCACGGGATGTCAAAAGATCACGTGGCCGCCCACCTACCAGATGGTCAGACTTCTTCGTCAAGACCCTGAATGAACGGTTGAGGCTCTTTGTATTCCTGAAGCAACCAGATGCCATTGGACTACACTGGCACGTGATAGGTCAAATGGAAATATTACTGGTGCCCGCTCGAGCAAATCGACAAATAACAGGATGTCAAGGAATCAAGTGATCAAATACTTAATAAATATTGAAGCACAAGTAGAAATTCATCTGAAAAACTGTTGGGGAGCATTCTTGAAAAAAAATTACCATGGCAAAGCACTGACAAACAGTGCACTCTGGAAATGAAATAGAGAGAAATTGACATGAGAGTAAATAAGGGGAGAAAACACACACAGACACAAACACACACAGAGTGATTTGGGAACTAGGTTAAATTGTGGAGGCCTGGCCAAGATTGTAAGGAACCAGAATCCAGCCGGCCAGAGTACAGCCTGGAGGCTCTCAAGCCTATTTTCTAATATAGATGCATCCTTCTGTGTTTGAGTTTAAGAGAAGTAAATAGAAAGAGGAAGAACAAAGGCACAGGGTAAAGGGAAAATGGAGTACAGCCTCAAAGAGGAGGCAGCAAAGAAAGAAGATAGTGTTTCTGGAAAACCAAGGATTTCTATAAGATAGTGGTGCCACAACCAAGTATAGTTAGATGGTTGTGTGCATGGGCCAGTTTTAGCTGAGGCAAGATGGCATCCCATAGCTCAGGTTTAAGTAGGGCATGATGTTGCTATGTAGGTAGATTATCGCAGATTGAAGTAAGTAGTGGTGTCAAAGTCAGGTCACAGCCGATCAAAATGAAGGATTCTTTCAGGAATTAGGTAGGTAGTAAGTATGTAATGGGGACAAAATGGGCTAGGGGAAATAGTCTGGAAAATGGCTCAGCTTACATCTGGCATCTTGAGTTTTTCTGACTGACTGACTCCTGAGTATCTCTGCACTCCACAAAACAGGCTGACTTTCAGCCTCAACAACTACAACAACTGCAATGCATACCAGTAGTTCACTGCATGCTGGAAAACATCCAAGAGCTTTTGAAAAGCAAAAGACAGTTCCACCTAGGTGGTCCAAAATCAGTATATTCTTTGGGAAGTTCTTAGGAGTCTCTGATTATTTGTTTAGTTTTCTATATATTATCTGGGTTATTTTGACCCTGTAGCCACAGATGTGAACTATATCTCAGAGGAGTCTTCGCTTGGTGTGACTGAGAGTGGCAATAAGCCATGAGTTTTGCAGCTTCTCCAGACTCTAGAGTTACTTTGTTTTCTCATCTGTTGTAAATAACAGCAGTTTTGTGTATTCACTAAGGCTTCTCTTTTCCACATGGTTCTGAACTGAAAGTAATTTCAGGGATTCTGACTCTGAGTAAGGAGAGCTGTCAGATTATATTAGATTTTCTCTGGAAGAACAAGTTTTGGTTACTCCTCTAAGTATAGTATGGGCTTCTTTGTTTGCACTCAGTATTAGATTGGATGAGAGGATCAGAGGACTTGATCACAAAGATTTGGTACATTTTATACTAGAAAGTGATGCTGGACGGGGTGGGGTGGTATTCATGAACTGATGTCCTAGATTTCAGTGACACAATCACCTTGAGAAAATTCACTTAACATCCCTCATGGATGAACAAGTCTCAACTGTTTCATCTGTCAAACAGACAGTTAAGACTGTCCACATAAGGAAACTGCCACAAATGTGTGGGAGCAGAGGTTAGGTAAGACAGAGAAAGGAACAGTGTGCTAATAATCGTCGAAAGTCTATTACAATCCACAACATGTAAGATAGGGAAGAGAGAAAGAGAAAGAGAGAAAAGAGATGGAGAACCTGCCACAGAGGCAGGCTAGGGGGGGTATCGGGGACCTTGGTGGTGGGAGGTGGGCACTGGTGGAGGGATGGGTGCTGGCACACTGTATGGCTGAAACCCAAACATGAACATTTTTGTAATTGTCAAAAAATAAATAAATAAATTTTAAAAAAGAAAAGAAAAGAAAAATGACAAAGAAAAAAAAAGACTGTCCACATAAGATTAAGATCAGATTTGAGTAACAATGCTCTTTACTTATATTTCATTACTTCTTGCATCAGCCCCTGGTATATACTCATTATCATCGTTATTTTATCAGATGAATAAACTAAGATTGAGGACTTCAATAAATTATTCCAGGTCACATATCTGATAAGTGATAGATCTAGGAATATAACTTTGGCATTTGGGTCCCAGACACACAATCTTAAATCAGGCAGAATAAAATACATTCTTATCTGTGTTATGGAATCTGGGTACTGAACAAATTCAACCATGTGTATATTTTTAAAACTTTTTTACTTTCAAAACTGTCTAGTCTTTCTATTTGTTAGAAGTAATGTCTCACTGGTTCATTGGCAATTATAGGAGGCACTTATTCATATTGTAATATTTCAATTATTCATTTAACATATAACTCAAGAAATAAACTAAGTGTGTCCAAGATGGATCTCTCTAGATGCAGTGGGATTATCACTCTAGACACTGAGAAGAGTGGCCATGTCTGGGGATTTGGGAACATGGGTTGAGATTCACTGAACTTTACACTTTGCTCCAAGTCTTCCATCTCTAAGCCATCCATCTTTTAGCCTGATCAGGTTGCAGGCCTCTGCCTTCCTGCATATGTTGTGATCAATCCACACTGACAGGCCAAACCATTAGAGCAATGGAAAGCCCATTACATCATGCTGCATCAATGAGCCAAGAATTATAGAATGAGCATTAGAGGACATAGGTGCCCAGAGGGCTTGTAGTTGTCATCTGTCACCTCCAGGCAATGCAGCTGCCTTGTGGTGAGAGTTTTTTTATTCCCGGGCCATCAAAGCAAGGTCAGACCAACCACCCCGTCTTGTAGATTCCTTGTGGGCCTGTGTCAGATCAGTGAGAAATATGCCTTTTTTTCTGTGGTCTGATCCTAGGCATGTTCTAAAGACACCTGTATGCTTATTTATATTTTTAACTTGCTCTGAAAATAAATAGAAGTTGGGTGCTGAGAGACAAGACTAAGGCGCTTTGCTATGGGAGTTCCCGGAAGCAGGATGAAAGCACACCTCCAGCACTGCCTTCAGGGGAAGAATAGCAAGGAGAAGAACAGTAAGGAGGATGTAGTCTGGCTCCACTGAGTTCTGGAATGTTCCAGAGTATCCTTAGGTAGAGTCAAATTCTTTAGTTTCATATTTTTATATTTCCTAGACTCAGAAGAAAACTCTTAAGCATAGAAAAATTCAGAAATACCTAAGATAAGATTCCCACATATAAAATTCCGACACATTCAGCTGTGTGAGCTTGAGCTTGAATAAGATATCCAACCCCCTAATCTAATTGCTGATTTCCCTAACATTCTGCTCTCTGTGAAAATGAGGTCACATAAGAATAACTGGTTTCTTAGAGTTACTTCTATTTTTTAATACGGGGGACAATGGAGAAATATTGTTTTTTTTCACATGTTCTCCTTTTCTCCAGTATGAACTTTCACTATTTTTCTGGTTTTAGATGGCCATGAGGCTCTTTAGCTCCTCAAGGTCATTTGTGAGGGCACATTTCCATCTAGTAATTCAGTCTTGCTGAGTCTCCCTCCAAAATCTTTTTGGAGGGAGACTCCAAAAAGTCTCCCTCCAAAATCTCCCTTTTTGCATCTCCTACTTTGGGCAGCTTTCTGGTATCCATCCATCCAAATGGATGTTTCTCCTGCCATTCCCAGGTCATGAGATCTAGATCTTCCTAAAGATGAAGGCCAGGGATTCCTAAGAGCAGTCATTCATAGCCAAAAGATGGATCTGTCAAGCCTATTATAGTGTCTCATGAGAAATTGAGGGTCAGTGACTTGATTCAGTGACTGATACATCACATCACTCTAGCATTTAGACATAGTGCTAATTGAGGGTGGGTAACAGCTAGAAGAGCTCCTAGGGGCCACTTTTGGTGATGCTTGGTATCACTGTATCGCTGTATCACTGTCTTCTCGTTCATCATCGATTTGCTTGAGCGGGCACCAGTAACATCTCCATATGACCTGTCTCATGCAAGTAGAGCCCAAGGGCAGCTGCTTGCTCCAGGAACATAAAGAGCCTCAAACCATTCCATCAGGTCATGGGAATGAGGTCTATAATTGTTACTGGTATTTGGCATATCAAATATGACATGTGTAGCTTGCCAGGCTCTGCTGTGTAGGTAGCATACTCTTATAGTCATCAATAAATCCAGCATTTATTGATGAACCGTGGCTGCTTGTGGCCGCATGAGCCAGGCTCTGATAAGCTGGTATGCTGGATGGAGTTCTGATGAGGGGGAAGTCCAGATGTGGAAAATGGAGGCCCTCATGGAGTGGGGGGGTCGTCTGGCTTGTTGCGAGTCTCTGCTGGGGTGGCGGGCTGGGCTAGAACCCGCCATCCCTCCCGGTGCCTCTTGTGGGTCCAAAAAGATATATAGCTGCGTGGGTCCTTCAGTGTAAAAGACCACCAGGCTCATCCCAATGGTGCTTAGGGTCCTCCAGGTATGCACTCCTTAGTGCTGGGTTGGGATGACATGGTGCTAAAGTTCAGACTTACCTGACATCTGGAGATCTGTGCCTTGCCTCAACTGCTTCATTATTTTCAACTGCGTTTTCTTATCTCCTTCCTAACACCCACCCAGTTCAGTGAGGTGTAGAGTAGTTTTTGACAGTCAGTATGATTCAGAAGGTAGAAACCATTCAAAGGCATGCAAGGTGAAGAGAGTACATAAATTGAATCTTTTGGGACAGATGATGTTGAGTTTATGTGAAAATGAACTGCTGAAGTCATGGAGTTTGCATAAAATGGGACTTTTAAACACCATGCTTCATCTGGGGACAAATGTGATCTTTTAGAAATCCCACAGCAGTGAGGGAAAAAAGTAGCAGAGAAACAAAGTAAGTCACATGTTCAAAACAGATTTGAAGCACATTTTGAAGCAGATTCTCTGTTCTGGGATCATTATTAATAAAAACATTTCTGTAAAGGCTTCCAAAATTATAGGCTTCTCAAAAATATTCATTGAATTACATTTGGTCTATTTTAAGACAGTTTTACCACCACCTCCAAAAAGATTGAAAACCATTCAGAAGCATGAATCATAGACCAATAACTCGCGATACATGAGACGAATGACTGCTAGTTTATAATTCAATTTCAGTTTGAAATGAAGTTTAATAATACATAGAGTGGCTTCATTTTCTTTTTTATTAAAGTGAAGGATATGGCTTCAGGGAGAAATTAGCTAATTGAATGGAAGTATTTCAGATATAAGAAAAATAAAGGACATAGATTGCCCTTGTAAAAGGAAAACTAAACAGTACTGAGCTACCTTGAGATATAAGTTCTCTTCTATAAAAACGTCTTGCAACTTCAGGTGCTTACAGAAGAAGGCCTGTATTCCAAACTAAGAAAAGCAAGCTGGGAAAACCTGCTCCAACTCTCGCTGCAGGTAGACATTGAACAAGACAGATCCTGGAAGCATGGGCTTGCATTGTGTTTCTCCCTGTGAGTCATAGCTCTGTGCCTGCAGATAGACAGGATCGCATGGTCCTTCCTTACTTTTGCTGTATCTCCTCCTGCTTCCTCCAGGTGATCCTACTGCTGAAAACTCTTATCTCACCCTCATCTTAGTGTTCATATCCTTCCTTTCCCAGACCTGTCTAAATCTTACTAGCATACCCTAACCCCTTCCAAGTAGCATTAGTCTAGTTGATTCTACAACTGGGAATTTCTCACATTTATACCTGGCTTTATAAACCTTAGTCTTCTCTACATCCTCATTGGCCTGTTCCATTCTTTCATTATTTTCCGTCTTATTTGGAATAAAGCTTCCTCATATAGTGTTCTGTTTTTCCAGTCTCCTCCACTTTGCCCATGAAATGATCTCCTTAAAAGTACTGAACTAAGCATGTCTCTCTGTTATGTACTTAAATTAAGGCAATTTTATGGTTTTGGATTTTGGGTCACACTTGGCAGTACTCAGGGGTTACTCCTAACTCTGCACTCAGAGATTACTCCTTCCAGGGTTTGAGAAACTATATGGGGTGCTGAAGATCAAATTTGAGTCTGCAAGACCAGTGCCCTGCCTGCAGTATCATCTCTCCAGTAAAGTGGTTTTAAAATTAAACATAAGTTATTTTTCCATCACTAGTAAAATAACAGTGTACTAATAATTGTTGGAAATGATAATACCAGCCTAGAACTGAGCATTGAATGTAGGCAAAGAGATACACATGATAACCCCCTAAATGTACATATTTCAAGCCACAATGTGTAAGACAAGGAAGATATTGAGAGAAAGAGAGAGAGAGAGAGAGAGAGAGAGAGAGAGAGAGAGAGAAAGAAAGAAAGAGAGAGAGAGAACAGACTGGGGGAGAGGGAGGGAATCAGGGGACATTGGTGGTAGAGAAATGGGCACTGGTGGAGGGACAGGGGCTGGAACACTGTATGACTGAAACCCAAACATGAACATCTTTGTAATTGTATCTCATGGTGGTATAATAATTTTTATTTTAATAAAGATAACATGGAATATTCAAAAACCATAAATTCCTTAACTAATTGCCATGGTCTTCTCATGGTCTTCTTTCTTCTAGTCCCTCACCTAGAACTCTGGCCCCTGTCTTGTCATTATCTTGTCAGTATCTGACGCAGGAGGGTCTATGTAGGCTTTGCTCTATCACTCCTCAGGTTTAATGTAACTTCTTTTGCCTGTTATGAATGTTGTTATCTTACTTGGCCGTCTGATTTAATTTTTTATTATATTCTTGGACTTACTTAAACATCAGGTGCTCTGTCAGGACTCCTAGTTTTGTTTTGGTGTTTGAATTAAATATCAAACTTGGCTCACTACTTTGGAAAATATTTGTTGAATCACTTTGCTCTTACTCGTGTGTCATTATCTTCCCATAAACAAAATTTTTCATTAATTGGGTCTCTTCCCATAGTACTTCCCAGATTACTCACCTACCTTTGCCATCACTATCTGTGTTATACAAGTTATAATGTGTGTATTTTACTACATAGATCAGAAATTCTCAAACTTCTCTGGCCTACTTTCCCCCATCAGAATAAAATCAGTCATTATCCCCTGAAAATCTACCTCATTTAAGTGAACAAGCCAAAAAAAAAAAAACAAACGACAAATTTGCATTCTTTATGCATCTATATTTATACAATCCCAAGCCATAATGAAGGTTGTTAAATAAGTACCTTAACAATTTAAAAAGTTTAAAATTATCTATTAAAATAAGCTTAGCAACATGCACATTACACATGGAATACTAATACAACAAGGGATAGTTTCGAATTAAAATGATAAATAATATTGAAAGTAATCCAAATGTGAAGAACAAATCCATTGTACTGTAATAATTTATTAATTTATTATAATTTATTAATAAATTATAATTTATTAATGACTCTGTTTTTATCAATAGCATTCTTAAATCACAGCAGTTACTACTTGAAGTAAAAGTTTTTTTCTGGTTCACATTTTTATGACAGCAATGAATCCACATACCACTAAATATGGTATAGGAAAAACAATGTAAAAAATTTCATACTTTAGCATATAACCCAGGATAAGTTGTAGGGCTTTGCTTTTGTAGCCAGAATTGTTTGTAGCTGCTTTGAGTTTTAATTTTAATTTTTCATTTATTGTTACTTCTGTTTTTCTATAAATTTGTAGATTCTTCAATGTTTGTACTTGGAATAAATATCCCAATTGGGTATATACATCTTAGGAATATTTCACATAGTTGAAGTCAAAACGGAGAGCCTCCAACTTCTGACATTAATGAGCAAATCTTCATCATGTTTCCTACTGTTGATAAACTTGGAATTTGTTTGAGTCTCCCTTGTTCTTTATTTGTGCAGAAGAAGTTTTGTCACAGACATGGAAAATGGCAGATTTTCAGTTTTGTTTTTCTTCATTTCAAGGGTTTACACTATAGTGCTCAGAAATTACTCACAACATCATGCTTGTGGGCCAGTCCAACTAATTCACTGCTGGTGGGAGTGCTTTTCCAATTCAGCCTCTGTGTAGAACAATATGGAGCTCTCTAAAAAAAAAACTAAAAGTAGAGGTCCCAGCAATTCCACAATAGCATGCATATATATAAAATTGTGGTATATAGAATTTGTATATATATACAATGAAATACAGTGCAATATTTATATCTATTTGTATATATGTAAATATATATGTATTATATATAGTATATATGTTTTGCATATATTTTGTATATATGCATATATCTCTTTATTTGTGTGTATAAAGGGCCATACACAACTATACTAATGCTCCATGAGGGCTGCCATTTTCCACATCTGGACTCCCCTCTCATCAAAACTCCACTTAGCAGAAGAACTAATCACAGCCCGGCTCATCGAGACCCACTCTGCAGCAGTCTTTTTCAAGCCCAACCCAGGTATGCTGATCCAGAGACTCACATACATGGGGCAGAGCTGCTACCAGCTCTCCCTGTTCCCAGCTGATCTGTGGCACTAGGGAGGGATGGCGGGTTCTAGCCCTGATGTGCCACTCCAGCAGAACCTCGCAAGAAGCCAGAAGACCTCGCCCACTCCATGAGGGCCACCATTTTCCACATCCGGACTCCCCTCTCGTCAGAACTCCACCGAGCAGAAGAGCTGATCACAATCCTTTATTTATTCATCAATAAAATGCTAGAGATCAGAGGTGACTACAAGAGTATTCCACCCACACAGTAGAGCCTGGCAAGCTACCCGTGTCATATTTGATATGCCAAATACCAGTAATAATTCACTGTATCACTGTCTTCCCGTTCATCATCGATTTGCTCTAGTGGGCACCAGTAACATCTCCATATGTCCTGTCTCATGCAAGTAGAGCCCAAGGGCACCTGCTTGCTCCAGGAACATAAAGGGCCTCAAACCATTCCATCAGGTCATGGGGATGAGGTCTATAATTGTTACTGGTATCTGGCATATCAAATACAACGTGGGTAGCTTCCCTGGCTCTGCCATGCGGGTAGCATACTCTTGTAGTCATCTCTAAATCCAGCATTTATTGATGCACCGCACGGCTGCAAGCGGCCCACGCAAGCCGAGCTGTGATAGGCTGGTCTGCTGAGTGGAGTTCTGATGATGGGGAAGTCCGGATTGGAAAATAGAGGGCCTCATGGAGTGGGGGGGTTGTGAGGCTTTGCTGGGGTGACGGGACAGGGCTAGAACCTGCATCCCTCCTGGGCTCCTTGTGAGCGGCTGGGCACAGGGAGAGCCAGTAGCATCTCTGCCCCATGTCTGTGAGTCTCTGGATCAGCATACCTGGGCCAGATTTAAAACAGACTGCTGCAGGGTGGATCTCGATGAGCCAGGCTGTGATAGGCTGGTCTGCTGGGTGGAGTTCTGACGAGGGGGAAGTCCAGATGTGGAAAATGGAGGCCCTCATGGAGTGGGGGTCATATGGCTTGTTGTGAGGCTCTGCTGGGGTGGCGGGCCTGGGCTAGAACCCGCCATCCCTCCCGGCACCTCGTGACTGTCTGGGCACAGGGAGAGCCAGTAGCAGCTCTACCCCATGTCTGAAAGTCCAGTAACAATTATCGACCCCATTCCCATGACCTGATAGAATGGTTTGAGGCTCTTTATGTTCCCAGAGTAAGCAGATGCCCTTGGGCTCTATTAGCATGTGACAGGACATATAGAGATGTTACTGGTGCCTGCTCAAGCAAATCGAAGATGAACGGGAAGACAAGTGACACAAGTGACAAGTGTATCACTAGACCGCTGGACTAGAGCCATTACCGACTGGATCCCACGGAATGTCAAAAGATCACGTGGCCGCCCACCTGCAAGATGGTCAGACTTCTTTGTCAAGATCATGAACGAACAGTTTGAGGCTCTTTGTATTCCTGAAACAACCAGATGCCATTGGGCTACACTGACACGTGATATGGTCAAATGGAAATGCTACTGGTGCCTGCTTGAGGAAATCGATGAACAATGGAATGTCTAGTGATCTAGTGAGATAAATATATATACACACAATGAAATACAGTGCAGTGATAAGATGAATTCAAGCAGTTTGTTATAACCTGGATAGAACTGGAAGGTATCATATTGAGTGAAGTAAGTGAGAAGGAAGACTGAAAAGAGATGTTCTAGTATCTATATTATATAGAGTAATAAAGGGAATGAGACACATAGAATGATGGCTAACCTTAGAATTATAAGAATGAGAATGTCCAAGAAGTGTGTGAGGTGGGAAGAAGCAGTGGGGAGAGGGTGGTCATAAGGAAGCAGACTGTTGGTAACATAAAGTTATTGGTCTAGGGTGACAACCATTTTGGTGTTTTAGAGATGAGGTAAGAGCCAACACAATTCTAAGCATGTGAAGCTTAGAATTGGCTTCACATGTTGGTGTGTGAAGCCAGTTTCCTCATCAAAAGTAGAAAATAAAGAAATAAATTTTTCTCAGTACCTTGGATCTGTTTATTTGTTTCTTTAAATTTATTAAACAAGTGTGTCACATAAGCTGTTTCCATTTTTGGAATCAATCAAGTTGTCTCATGAAGTTGGTGAAGTTGGTTCATCTTTGTTTCTAGGAACTCTAGCACTGAATCAAGATTAATAAAACCAGTACAAATAGGAACCATTTGATAGCCAATGAATTTCTGTTTAAATAACAAACAATTGGCTTCGTCATTCTTTTCAGTACAGAGTTGTCCAAGTCTTGTTCAATGAACTGCTTATGTTTTCATTGATTGTGTTAATAGCATGCTGGATTGACTTATGTAAGCATGCACTCAATTTTTTCGCAAATAAATGCTGGCAGTGAGTGATGCAGTGCACAGTGAATACATTTAGAATTTCTTTCTTTTTTTAAGTATACAAAAAAACCCTTGTCATCGCTGGAGGTCAATCAGTAGCAACCGCCAAGATATTTCTCAGAGAATTTCTGCTCCTTGAAAAGACTCTTCCAATGCATGCAATATTGATTCTCTTTTACTATCAGTTTGCAAATTTTTAGGTCTTGGCAATTTTTTTCTTCTTTTATGAATTGCTTGTTTGCTAAAAGTAAGGCTTCATTGCCTGGAAAGTTGACTCATCAGGCTGCATGGAGGCTGGGACGTGTTTAAATACGTAATGAATCTGCAGCGTCTCCAGCCATTTCAACAGATGTTGGCTCGTATAACATGGTTCATGTTATGTCACATATAGCCAGTAGAATTCATTTTTACAAATTTTATGCAGTTTTTTTATATAGTAATCAGTAATTAAATGGAAGAGGCACATAACCCATCTTTATCCTGTTTGGATGACATTGGAAGGAGTTTGCCAATATCAGCTATCACAAAACTTTTTTCTTTAAGTGCTTAAAAAATAAGATAAATTTACATTTGTTTTTATCAGCATGAACATTGGACAATTTTATTGTAATCTTGAAAGTTTCATAGTTATATTTAATTAGTAAGATTAGCAAATTAGTTATGTGGCCATTGAGTAAAACCATTGTTCAAAGATTTAGTATTGCATGACTTCAATTATTTGCATGACATAAATGTATATATACATATATATGTATATATATATACACACATACATATTATGATACCATTATCCAAGGTCAGGCGAAACGTGGATCAGGAGGTCTTGTTAAAGGTGGAAATTACCACAAACGTGTGGGAGCAGAAGTTAGGTAAGACAGAGAAGAGAACAGTGTGCCAATAAGTGTCAAAAGTGCTATTACCACATAGAACTTAGCATTAAATACAGGCAAAGAGATACACATGATAAGCTTTAAGTATATGTATTACAATCCATAATATGTAAGAGAAGGAAGAGAGAATGAGAGAGAGTGAAAGAGAAAGAGAAAAGAGATGGAGAACCTGCCACGGAGGCAGGCTAGGGGGGGGGAGGTAATTGGGGACATTGGTGGTGGGAAATGGGCACTGGTAGAGGAATGGGTGCTGGAACACTGTATGGCTGAAACCCAAACATGAACATTTTTGTAATTGTTTTAAAAAGTTAAAAAATAAAAAAATAATGTAAAAAAAGAAGAAATAAAAGTAAAAGAAAACCAAAAAAATTTAGTATTGCATTGTTTATATACTTTCTTTGGTGCAGCCATTTTATTACCTTAAAAAAATAAAACTTCTGGGTCTATAAAGATAGTACAGTGGGTAAGACATTGCATGCAGCAAACCTGGGTTTGATCCACAACACCCGTATGGTCCCTGGAGCTCCACCAACGGTTATCCATGAGTGCAGAGCTGGGAATAAGCCCTGAGCAAATCCAGCAGCAGTGGCCTATTACCCAACCCCAAAATGAATAATAAAAAAATTTCTTTGTTTAGCATATTAGGGTATTAAAAACTTGAGATGTATAAATATTTACATTATTTAAAAAGTGCAGTTTCTTTCACCAGAAGCAAACTTTTTTCATTAGCTTTAGTATTCAATAATGATTATGACAGTAGGTATACAGTGGGTCTTACACAATTGGCAAATACAAACTAATATACTTATGAAACTAGGTGAGAGAGATTGCTCAAAGGATTGATGAATATTTTGCACGAGGGAAGCTCAGATTTGATCCCTGGGACTGAATGATTATCTGTATTCCACTGGGAGTGATCCCGAGCTTAGAGCTGCAAGTATTCGCCAAACAATGACAAATATAATCCAACCCCCTTCCTAATTTTATTAAATTTTTTTTTCTTTTCTTTTTTGGGTCACACCCGGCAATGCTCAGGGGTTACTCCTGGCTCTGCACTCAGGAATTACTCCTGGCCATGCTGGGTAGACCATATGGGATGCTGGGGATTGAACCCAGGTCTGGCTGCATGCAAGGCAAATGCCTTACCCACTGGAAAGTCACTCCTGACCCCCTTCCTAATTATTAATAACTAATAAACTTAGTTGATTATTACTCAGCACTAGATATATATTTAATATTAAATTCTCAAATATAAAACTAAAATTATCAAGGAATTAATTTTTTAAAATGCATCAGTCGGCAATTAAAATCAGTTACTAGCTTTAGATTACTCTTATTTAAATAATTACTTGTTGTTATACATGCCTTATTTACCGATTAACACAGATCATTCAATAAATACAAATGGATGTTAATGGCCAACATTTTTACTTCATTCCTCTGTATATATCATAGTGAAATATGACAAATATACTGACTGCCCTTCAAATGTATTGACAAGTCTGTTATGATTGGATTAGCAGAAAATTTAGATATATTAGATATAAGTACAGTAGAAACATAAAGAAATGTATAAAATGCACCTAAATGGTTTATTGAAACAATAGGATTCATATACAAATATGATCTCTAATCCATGAAGATAATAGATATTGGATAAGCATTAATTTTATTAAGTATTTATTGCACTTGTACTATTGTTAATTTCTTGACACAATTCAGAAATAATCTAAATAGATTCAATACCTGTCTTCTATTTATAGTATTGATTGTAACACTTTATTACACACACTTATACCTCTCCTTAATTGATACATTCCTGGTAGCTCATGGCACACTTGTCTGCCCACACTTGCTTATTAAGACCGTTGGTTAACTTGACCACTGCTTGGTTATAACTTGCATTTTGTATACTTGAAAACAGTCACTAGAAATTTAACTCTCAATTATATAACACATGCAGTATGTATAAATGGTTTTTCAATTTTTTCTTCTTTCTTTGTGCTTTCATTGTTCATTTATTTTTATTCAGCAGCTCCAAATTGCACTTGAGGCTTCTCCTACCTCCCCTGGATCTTTCCAATGCACACCCACCTCAAGCTAGTGATATAACTTACTTTGGGAAGACCCAACTTAGATTAATACAGATACTTAATACTATTGTTTATTTCCTTTTAAAGCAGAGTCTCATTCTTGTTTTCTGATACATTCTTGTGTAATTCTCTCCTGTGATTTTCAGAACCACAACACCTACACCAAAATCTTTAAGTTTTAAGGAATTAGATCAACCCCAAAATTACTTGGAGATGATTGACATCTTTAGTTGTTTCTTCTAGAAACATGCATTTTTTCTTTGTTTCCCTACATGTCTGAATATATCTTATTAGGCTTTCTTCTCTCTATCCTCCACCGCACCCCTATTATATTTGCTAGAGTGATTACTGTTAGTTTGGGGTTAGTTCTTTTTGTTTGTTTGAGAGTCACACCCAGTGGCACTCTGGGACTACTCCTGAATCAATCTTGGGAATTGCTTCCAGTGGTGCTCAGGGTACCCTGTGGCGCAGGGAATAGAACCCACCAGTGCTTCTGCATGCAGAGCCTGTGAGCCTGTGTCCTAGGCATTTCAACTCTCTCTCTTTCTGCTTCTTGTTCATAGTTTTACTAATATTTATTTGGGAGGAGGGACAGGAATAAAAATTCCAGGGCCTCATACATGTAAAGGATGTGCATCTGCACTGAATTGTTATTTTAATTTTATATATCCTAAATGCTTATTTATAGAAAATGTGCTGTTTGGGGTACATACATTCATTTTAATATCTAGTCACTTTACACACTTAATCTTTGTTGATTCTCTTTGGAATTTTCATTCAGGCATGGCTTTTAGAGCCAACATACCTTTATTGTATGACCTAGAACAAATTTATCTCTTGGTTCTTCACTTTCCTTATTGCTTATTTAGTATAGATAGTAAGAGCAAACATCTCATATGTTCATTGTGGAGATTCAACTGTGAACTTCATGTAAAGTGCTGCACAGTGTCTAATCTTACTATGATTAAGTGAATATATTACCTTTTACTTTTATTGGAGGTAGATGGCCAGGAAACTGAAAAAAAAACTGTGCATATCTTTTCTTCTTTGCAAAGCCAGAATTCCTTTTTTCTGGCTTTTATTTCCTCTGACTATAGCCTGTAAGAGAATAACATTGAATTATTTTGATGATAATGTCTTTATCTTGTCCATGGCATTGGCTGGATTATATTTTATAGTTCATGGTTGAGATATTTTTATTATGCCAAAAAATACTGTTTCATTTTCAGTTTGCTAGCTTAATTTTTTATTGTGGATAAGTCTAATCAAATTTTCTATTGATTGAAATAAGTAATTTAATTGCTGATTTTAAAACTTTGTAGCACTCCTGATAAAACCATTTTAATTATTCCTTTAAAATATTCTGTAACTTCGGGGACCAGACAGACATAGCCACAGCAGGTAGTGTGCTTGCCTTACTGGTGGCTGACATCTTCAATCCACAGTACCCCATATAGTGCCTTGAGGAGGCCAGGAGTGATCCTTGACTGCACAGCCAGCATTAAGCACTGAACACTTCCAGGTGTGTCTTCGCTTTCCCCACCCCCAAATATTCTGCAAATTCATATGCTAAAATTTTCACCCTCTCTTCTCTCTATTGATGCTGTGAAAATCAGAAATGGCACTTATGCTTGGTTGTAATACTTGCATTTTATTTGTGGTGTTTGCTGTGGGTTACGCATCAGGTTTTGGTGCTGACATACTTAGTCATAATGCTAACCTGGAGACACTCCTATACTGCAGTGCTTACAGACATGTATCTGGAAATCAAGCAGAAATTGCTTGTGGTGCACGGTATCGTGGACAGCAAAGTTACAAGTTTGTACTTGGTGTGCAAGGGGTTGCACATAGCAAGGGGTTGCTCTTGTCACATGAATAACAACGTATTGTATGCTCGAATCACAGGTGCTTTAGTTCAGAGCTTTATCTCTAAGGGGGGCTCTATTTTTAGACCCCTTATATGCTAACACGTGTAGCAGGACTTTTGCATTAATCTTTTTTGTTTGTTATTTGTTTCTGGCTTGGGGCCACACCTGACTGTGCTCAGGGTTTACTCCTGGCTCTGTGTTCAGGGATCATCCCTGACCATTTGCAATGTCAGAATTGGCCATGTGGAAGCAAGTACTTTATTTGACCATCTCTCTGGTCCTGCATTAATCTTTTTTTTATTTTGGATTTTTTGGGTCACACCCACAATGCTCAGGGTTTACTCCTGACTCTACCGTCAGGAATTACTCCTGGCCATGCTCAGAGGACCATATGGGATGTCAGTGATCGAACCCAGGTCTGGCACATGCAATACGAATGCCCTACTGGTTGTGCTATTGCTCCAGCCCCTTGCATTAATCTTCATAATGTTGGTATACTGAACAATTCTCTTTTCTTTCTTTGTAATTCTCTATTCCTGGTGCACAAAGACTAGCTTTATTTATGTCCTACTGCAAAAGCCTTTTGTACTTTCCTAAAGTGTGTGTGTGTGTGTGTGTGTGTGTGTGTGTGTATTATACATGTCGGGGGCGCCACCGCGGTCCCCAACAGTGTTGGGAAGCGAAGTTCCCTTCTACCTCCGAAGCCGGCTGGGGATGGATGAAGACTCAGGAATCCGATGCAGTTTTAAAAGGGCTTTACTATCACAGGATCCAATATACAATCCAAGAGCAGGGAAAACCTCCGGTATCTGGGTTCCCAGCTAGGCCCCAGCCAGGTGTATGCCAAGATGGCTGCCACCACGTGTTGAGGCCCAACAGAGAATGGAGAGGACAGAGAAGCAAAACACCAAGGGAAGCCGAAATGGCAAAAAGGGGAAAAAGAGAGAGAGAGAGAGAGAGAGCTGCTTTTTCTTGCAGCTTATTTTATAGCTAGAAATCCGCCCAAACTCCCCAGCCCAGCCCATTATGGGCTGGGCTATCTAGAGATGAAAACAGGAAAATAGCTCTATAGAATGTAGCAACTTCAAGAGACCATCTGGTTGTTTACAAGGACCCAGAGCTAATTAAAAGCCTCCTAGCAGAGCTGGGAGAAGCTATAAGCTAAATGTAACTTCCCCTGGCAGGAAGGATCAAATGCCCTCAGGTAATTTCTCCCAGCACCTCACCTAATATCTTAAGCCAAGATCTGCCTGGAATTGCCTTTATAGGGTAGAGAAGGGGGTTTCTGAGATGACATGCCTCTGTACCAAAGACTATACTAATGCCAGCTAAATATTTCTCCAAGCCTTCACAAGAGTCTCATCTACTTCACGGTAGTTTTATATTTTAGTTGCCTTTGAGTTATCAGGGAGCCATGCTTGCTTGCTTGGAGGAAAACAGCATTTCTCTCTGGGCTAATTACTTAGAGATCAAACATGGCCAGGCAAATATGCTGGTAAGATCTAGCTAGTCCCACGATGATTGTGGTAGCATGAGAGAATATTTACACCAGCCAGTACAGAATACATAGTCAGATAAGACTGCCACATTCAGACTATCCCCCTATCTATGAAGTGACCTGCAGGAGGCAATCCAGGGAAGATGCAGAGGCCTAGGCTTTTATGTGTCCTGCAACATATACATATGTATGTATGTATAATGACAGTTATGCTCAGGGACTATTCCTGGCTACTGTCCTAAGGAGTGACTTTTGGTGGTGCTCTAGGACTATATTGGTGTCTGGGATTCAAACCAGAGTTGGTCACGTGTAAGGCAAGTGCTATCTCTCTAGCACCGCACTTTCCTAAAATATTCTTCAGACTCCTATAGCACATTATCATCTTCGTTGGAGACTTCAGGACATATTCTCTCCTGCTCACATCAAGCATCATTCTTTTCATAGGTTTCACGTTTGCTGCTTTCTTCTCTTTCTTCATCTATAAATAAGAGGTATCTTTTCAAACTGGCATTTGGCAACATTTGGCAATAAGCAGTCTCACGTGCATTGATTATGGTCTGGTCCTCTGCCACATTTTCAATGGTCATGGCCCTTTCCCAGATGTACATCTAGGTTTCTGTGCACAGTGCACAAATTTAGATTCTTGCAGGTATTTGCTGGTAGGCATCTGAACACATTTATGTGTGATGAGATGTGATGGGAGTTTCATTCTCAGGTGACCCCTTTTTTTCTTTTCTTTTTTTTTTTTTTTGCTTTTTGGGGGTCACACCTGGCGATGCTCAGGGGTCATTCCTGGATCTTCACTCAGAAATTACTCCTGGAGGTGCTCGGATGACTATGTGGGATGCCAGGGGATCGAACGTGGGCCAGCCACATGCAAGGCAAATGTCCTACCCACTGTGCTATCGCTCCAGCTGGCCCCTTTTTCTATTTGCACTGCTGCAGCCTAGAAGGATCCAAAACCCTCACCCAGACCATACTGTATGTTTCCCTAGTGAGCTTTTTCCCCCACAGACCCTGTCCCCAGCATGAAAAGTGTCACCGCTTCTCTCTGTCTTAGCTTATTCATGGAGAGGAAAAGATTAATAGAAAGAATGCATTGAATACACAGGGCCCGTTGATTCATAAAGCAGCAAACTGAAGCATAAAGATGCTTGTGCACTTTTTCAGGTAAATATAGGCCCTGGTTCTCTGCCAGTGGAGAAGGACAGATTCCTTCTGTAGTAGTTTCATGGGTTGCCATAACAACATTCCACAAACTGAGTGACTTAAACCAACAGAAAAGTATTTATTACAGTTTTGAGGCTAGAAATCGGAAATCAAGGTGTTGGCAGAGCCACGCTCTCTCTGAAAGTTCTAGAGGAGAAAAATCTCTTGTTTCATCCAACATCCAGTGACTGTCAACAGTTTTTCATGTAAATTGGCTTATCGGTACACCATTTGTCTGTCTCCATCACCACGTGAACTTCTTCCCTGTGTGTGTCTGCTCTCCTCTCCTCTTACAAGGACTGAAGATACTGCATTTAGAGCCTGTCCACCTCTTAACTAACTACATGTGCAGCTTCTGAGATTTGGGCTGGCTTGTGAGGAGCAATGATTCAGCCTACTGCATTTCTACTGTACCTTGCAGCCTGTTCTATGTCACCATAAGGAAATGTCTACTAAGATTGCCAGTTGTTTTTCTCATTCTAGTTTCTGTGACTTTATTTTTTTTATCTTTGGATATCCTATAAACTTTATTCTTATAAAAATAGTATTATTTACAAGCCAGACGACCGCCCCAGTCCATGAGGGCAGCCATTTTCCACATCCGGCCCTCCCTCTCGTCAGAACTCCATCCAGCAGATGAACCTATCACAGCCCGGATCATCGACATCCACCCTGCAGCAGTTTTTTTTTTCAATCCGGAGTCTATAGCCGTTCTCACGTAGTCCTAGGGGCTGGCTACACTTAGGGATTGTTGTCTGGTTGTGCAGGACAGATTCTTTCAAACTCAGCCCTGCTAACATGGTGCTGCTTAGGTCCAGTGTTGCCAGAGGCCACCAGGGCTATTCTGGTGTTCTTTTGGGCCAAACATAGCTGTGATCAGGATTGCTTATAGGGCTGTGAGATGCTGAAACCAAAACGCAGGGTTGTTGTATGCCACTCATGTCCTAGATACTTTACTTGTATCACTTGTATCACTTGTCTTCCTGTTGTTCATCGGTTTTCTCAAGCAGGCGCCAGTCACGACTCAATTCTTTGGGAATGATGTCCATTATTGTTACTGTTTTTGGCATATTAAATTCACGTTTGCTAGCTTGTCTGGCTCTGCCATGGCTCTGGATTTTTTTTTTGCAGGTTCTGCCTTTTTCTTTTTTTTATGTTTTTTTTTTTTTTAATTTTTTATTATACCACAGTGAAACATACAATTACAAAGGTTTCATAATTGGTTCTTGGTAATACAGTATACCAGTACCCATCCCTCCACCAGTGCCCCATTTCCACCACCAATGTACCCCACCCCCTCCCCCCCCACCCCTATGCTGCCTTAATAGCAGGTACCCCAATTTCCTCTCTTTCTCTCTCTGTCTCTCTCTATGTCTCTGCATCTCTCTCCCTCTTATTTTACACATTGTGGCTAGCCCTTCAGATATTTAGAGTTTATCACTTAAGTCTCTTTGTGTATATTCAATGGTGAGTTTTAATCTGCCATTACCATTTCCCACATTTAGTAAAACACTGGTATCTATTTATGTCGTATTAATGAATGCAGTCATTCTATATCTGTCCTTTTCCTTCTGACTAATTTCACTCCAGCATGATAGTCTCCATGTCTATCCATTTGCAGGTAAATTTCATAATTTCATCTTTTCTGACAGCTGCATAGTATTCCATAGTGTAGATGAACCACAGTTTCTTTAGCCAGTCCTCTGTTCTCGGGCATTTAGGTTGTTTCCAGATTCTAGCTATAGTGAATAGCGAAGAGATGAATAAAGAAGTACAGATAGTGTTTCTGCTATGTGTTTTTCGGTCTCTCTGGTATATTCCCAGGAGTGCTATTGCTGGATCAAATGGGAGCTCAATATCTAGTTTTCGGAGGAATGCCCATATTGTTTTCCAAAAGGGCTGGACCAGTCGGCACTCCCACCAAAGTGGATGAGAGTCCCTTTTTTCCCCACATCCACGCCAGCACTGGTTGTTCTTGCTGTTTTGGATGTGTGCCAGTCTCTGTGGTGTGAGATGGTACCTCATTGTTGTTTTTGATTTGCATCTCCCTGATGATTAAAGATGAAGAACACTTTTTCATATGCCTTTTGACCATTCGAATTTCTTCTTTTTTGGAAGCTTCTGTTCATTTCTTCTCCCCATTTTTTGATGGGGTTGGCTGTTTTTTTTTTTGGAGTGCTACCAGTGCCTGATATATCCTGGATATTAACCCCTTGTCAGATGGGTATTGGGTGAATATCCTTTCCCACTCTGTGGATTGTCTTTGTATCTTGGTCACCATTTCTTTTGAGGTGCAGAAGCTTTTTAGTTTTATATAATCCCATTTGTTTATCTTTGCTTCCATTTGCTTGGTCAGTGGTGTGTCATCTTTAAAGATACTTTTTGTTTCGATGTCATAGAGCCGTTTCTCCTATGTTTTCTTCGATGTACCTTATAGATTCATGTCTGATGTTGAGATCTAGAATCCATTTTGATCTGACTTTTGTGCATGGCGTTAGAAGGAGGTCTAAGTTCATTTTTTTACATGTAGCTGCCCAGTTTTCCCAGACCATTGTTGAAGAGGCTTTCTTTGCTCCACTTAATATTTTTTGCTCCTTTATCGAAGATTAAGTGGTTGTATATTTGAGAATATGTTTCAGGATACTCAGTTCTATTCCATAGGTCTACAGGTCTCTCTCTATACCAATACCACACTGTCTTAATTACAACTGCTCTGTAGTAGAGCTTGAGGTTGGGGAAAGTGATACCTCCCATCTTCTTTTTCCCAAGGATTGCTTTAGCTATTCGTGGAGTTTTATTATTCCATACAAATTTCAGGAGTGTTTGTTCAATTTCTTTGAAGAACATCATGGGTATCTTTATAGGGACCGCATTGAATCTGTATAAAGCTCTAGGGAGTATTACCATTTTGATAATGTTAATCCTTCCGATCCATGAGCAGGGAATATGTCTCCATTTCCTCAGGTCTTCTTTTATTTCCTGAAGTAACGTTTTGTAGTTTTCTTTGTAGAGATCCTTTACATTCTTTGTCAAACTGATTCCTAGGTATTTGATTTTCTGCGGCGCAATTGTGAATGGGATAGTTTCTTTAATGTCCCTTTCTTCTCTTTCGCTGTTTGGATATAGGAAGGCCATTGACTTTTTGGGTATTGATTTTGTACCCTGCTACTCTGCTATAGGAATGTATTATTTCTAGGAGCCTCTTGGTAGAGAGTTTTGGGTTTTCCAGGTATAATATCATGTCATCTGCAAATATTGATAACTTGGCTTCTTCCCTGCCTATCTGGATGCCCTTAATGTCTTTTTCTTCCCTGATTGCTATGGCAAGTACTTCCAGTACTATATTGAATAGAAGTGGTGAGAGTGGGCAGCCTTGTCTTGTCCCTGATCTTAAGGGGAAGGCTTTCAGTTTTTCCCCCATTGAGAATGATGCTCGCTGTGGGCTTGTAGTCGATGGCCTGGATTATCTGGAGGAAGGTTCCTTCAATCCCCATTTTACGGAGAGCTTTCGTCATGAACGGGTGTTGAATCTTGTCAAATGCCTTCTCTGCATGTATTGATATCATCATATGGTTTTTATTTTTCTTTTTGTTGATATGATGTATCATGTTGATTGACTTGCGAATGTTGAACCAACCTTGCATTCCCGGGATGAATCCCACTTGGTCATGGTGTATAATCTTTTTGATGACTCTTTGGATTCTATTTGCTAGTATTTTGTTGAAGATCTTAGCATCTGTATTCATCAGGGAGATTGGTCTGTAGTTTTCCTTTTTGTGGCATCTTTGTCTGCTTTGGGTATCAGGGGTGATACGTGCCTCGTAAAAGCTATTTGGGAGTGTTTTTGTTTCTTCAATTTGCCGGGAGAGCTTAAAAAGAATTGGGAGTAGGTCCTCTTTAAAGGTTTTGTAGAATTCACTGGTGAATCCATCTGGACCTGGGATTTTGTGTTTGGGGAGACTTTTGATTACTGATTCTATTTCCTCGATGGAGATAGGTTTGTTGAGGTATTCCAAATCTTCTTGTTGCAGACTTGGGAAGCTATAGGAATTCAGGAATTTGTCCATTTCTTCTAGGTTTTCTTGTTTTGTGGCGTACAGGCTCTCATAGTAATCTCTGATGATCTTTTGAATTTCTGTGGTTTCTGTTGTGATGTCCCCGTTTTCATTTCTGATTCTATTTATTTGGGTTCTCTCTTTTTCCTTTTCTTACAAGTCTTGCAAGTGGTTTGTCAATCTTGTTTATTTTTTTCAAAGAACCAGCTTTTGGTTTCGTTGATCTTCTGGATTGTTTTTTGACATTCCGTCTCATTGATTTCTGCTCTAAGTTTTATTATTTCTTTCTTTCTGCTTGGGTTGGGCTCCTTTTTGTTGATCACTCTCTAAGATCTTAAGTTGTGAAGTCAGACTGTTTATGATGGCCTTTTCTTCTTTTCTGATGAATGCTTGAAGAGCTATGAACTTGCCCTCTTAACACTGCTTTTCGCTGTATCCCACAAGTTCTGGTAATTCGTGTCTTCAGTCTCATTTGTTTCCAGGAATCTTTGGATTGCCTCTTTGATTTCTTTTATGACTTGCTGGTTGTTCAGCAGTGAGCTGTTTAGTTTCCAGGTACTTGGTATTGGTCTCCGTTTTTGTGTACAATTAACTTCTATTTTCAGTGCCTCATGGTCTGAAAAATTAGTTGGCACAATTTCTATCTTCTTGATTTTATGGAGGTATGATTTATGGCTCAGCATGTGATCTATTTTTGAGTATGTTCCATCTGCACTGGAGAAGAAAGTTTATTCAGCTTTTTTGGGGATGAAATGCCCTGTATATGTCTACCAGCCCTCTTTCTTCCATCTCTTCTTTAAGGGCCAGTATTTCCTTGGTAAGTTTCAATCTTGTTGATCTATCCAGGGTTGATAGAGCAGTGTTGAAGTCTCCAACTACAATTGTGTTGCTGTCAATGTCTTCTTTGAAGTCTATTGTAGTTGTTTTAGGTATTTTGCTGGCCCCTCGTTGGGTGCATATATGTTTAATAGCGTGATTTCTTCCTGATATATGCATCCCTTGACTATTAAGAAGTGACCTTCACTGTCCCTTCTGACCTTCTTCAGTCTGAAGTCTATGTTGTCAGATACCAGTATGGCTACCCCAGCCTTTTTGGATGGGTTGTTTGAATGAAAGTGTTTCCAGCCTTTTATTTTGAGCCTGTCTTTGCTCCGATTGTTCAGGTGTGTTTCTTGAAGGCAGCAGAATGTCGGATTCAATTTTTGATCCATTGTGCCACTCTGTGTCTCTTAACTGGTGCATTTAGACCATTGACATTGAGAGAGACTATTGTCATGGGATTTTGTGCCATCTTTCTGAATAGGTTAGTTGTTCTTTTGGGTTATGTCTCATCTTATAGAAGATCATTCAGTCCTTCTTTTAAGGTTGGTTTTGATTTTACAAAGTTCCTAAGCTGTTGTTTATCCAAGAAGTTGTATATCTGTCCTTCAAATCTGAGCCTAGAGTTTAGCCGGCTAAAGAATTCTTGCTGAGGCATTCATTTCATTTTTTTTCACTATATCCCACCACTGCCTTCGGGCTTGGAGGGTGTCTTCTGAGAAGTCTGCTGAAAGTCGAATGGATGCTCCTTTGTATACAATTTCCTTCTTTGATCTTGCTGCCTGAAGAATTATGTCTCTGTCTATGGCATCCATTACTTTGACTAGGATGTGTCTTGGGGTCTTTCTATTAGGGTTTCTTCTTGCTGGTACGCTGTCGGGCTTCTTGGATCTGGATGCCTTCGTCCTTTAACTCGGGGAACTTTTCAGCCAGGATGTTTTTAACTGTTTTAATTTCCTTGGGGTTACTTTCTTGTCCCTCTGGGACTCCTATGATTCTTATGTTGTTCCGCCTGGCTTCATCCCATTGTTCTCTGTTTCGTTGCTGATCCATTATCCGGTCTTTTTCCATCTTATGTAGATCTCTGAGTGCTTTCTGCAGCTCATCTTCAGTCTCACTGATTCTCTCTTCCGCTGCTGTCATCCTACTATTCAGAGCCCCGATTGTGTTTTTCATTTCGTCTACTGAGTTTTTAAGCGATGATATTTCTATTTGCATGGTTCTCACTTCTGCTCTCATTTCCTCCCGTAGTTTATTGACAGCCTTTTCAACTGCTTCGTTTATGTTCTCCTGTATTTTGTTGGACATCTGCTCAATTTTTTTTGTTGAGCTCCTTAAACATCCTACCAATTTCTTCTCTGATTTCACCTGTCAGAGAGATCATGCACATCTGTATTCTTTTTTGAGTCTTCAGGGTCTATTCCTTCATCTGTTCTTCAAGCTGGGGATCTGCGTTGTTTCCCCCATGGTGTTGTGGTGTTCAGGGATAGATTCCTCTGGTGTACTGTTTCTTTTTTCTTGAGGGTATTACCTTCCCTTGGTGTTGAAATTCCTAGTTTTTCTATTAATAAGCTGCCAGCCGCACACCCCAGGGCGGTAGGTTACCTGAGATGGAGTCAGGCCGGTGTGAGAGTTCAAAATGACCGTTTACTTATGGTTCCGCTTGGACTTCTGGGGGTTGTAGTTCCACCTTCTGCCGAGACCTGGGGCTCTACCACGGCCCCAGGCCCCGCCCGGCCAGCCACACACCCCAGGGAGGTAGGGTACCTGAGATCCAGTTTCTGTGACTTTAATAATAGTAACAACTAGTGTTTCCATGTGCCAGCCACTTGATATACGAGTAAAGTTCATAAAAAACTGTTCCTAATCTTCAATGATAATTTGCTTTTCAATTTTTTGTTTTCAGTGTGGTTGTGAGTTAGGAAATACTGTACCTTTCCTATATTTTATTGGTTTTTAGGAGAAGCAGGAGGGATGTAGAACAAAAGCTGCTGGAGTTAGCGTTTCTATTCCCTTAAGGACAGTTACTAAGTCCCTCAATTTTGTGTTTACTTTTTAAGATAAGTTAGAAACAAGACAGCAATTTTCTCAGTTTCTAAATTATGGTCAGCATTTTACTTGCTATCATAAATAGCTATTGAAAGACAAATAGTGGCGTACTCCCTCCAGCTTGTTTCAGAAATGTTTGCTGACTTAAGTAACTTGGTGAGGTGGAGGAAGGCTCCCAAGTAGTCTCAGTGAAACTGGGGTTGCTTCTGGAAATACCCAGACCATGGAACAAGGATTTTATTCTAAGGACCTGAATGCAAGGTATTAATCAAACCAGGAGCCTCCAGGAGCACCCCAGCAATGCTGGCATACAGGCTGACATGCTGGGGTTTGAACTAGATACCCAGAGTATACAAAGCATTTCTTCCTCAACACTGAGCTATCATCCCAGCTCCTAACCAAGTAGCTTTGACTTGCATAAGAGTAGCTGTCTTATAAAATATGCACTGAAAGTTGTCTCACTTTTTATTCATCATGGGTCTTCACTGGTTCCCAGTGATAATTACTTCCCTGTGTCTAAAACCCATCCCTTTAGTGGATGCCAACTTTTTAACAAATATTTTATTATACCATTATGAGATATAGAATTACAAAGATGTTCATGTCTGGATTTCCGGTCATACAGTGTTCCAGCATCCATCCTCCACCAGTGCCCATTTCCCACCACCAATGTCCCCGATTCCCTACCCCCTCCCCTAGCCTGCCTCTATGGCAGATTCTTTATCTCTTTTCTCTCTTTCTCTTTCTCTCTCTCTTTCACTCTCTTCCTTCTCTTACATATTGTGGATTGTAATACATATGCTTAGAGGTTATAATGTGTATCATTTTGCCTGTATTTAATGCTCAGTACTAGGTTGGTATTAGCACTTTTGACAATTATTAGCACACTCTCCCCTTCTCTGTCTTACCTAACCTTGTCAAAGGTGGAAATTACCAACTTATTTTTTTAAAGAATCAGTTCCAGGATGTATTCAGAGATAATTTTACAATTCATTGTTAACAGTGTTTAAATATAAGGACGACTGTGCTCCTGTGCTACTTTTACTACCCCACGCACATTGTGTGTGCATGGTTAGTTTGATTCACACATAGTTGAGTTTCAGCCCCTGGCAGAGCCCTTTTCTCTTGATCTTTGTCTTCTATTTTCCGGCCCTGGGCCAGGCCAGTTCTCCGATATCTCCTAATAGGGTTTTACGTTGGGATGTGGTTTACCTCCCTTTCCCAGCTGGTCCACTCCAATTACATGATTTTTAAAGTTGGGAAAATGTTCCAGTTTCCTTAGTCAGGATGTTCAGCTGCGTATGCCTGTGATGCCCTAGTCACTTGAGAAGCAGAACCTGACCCCCTTACTTTAGGAAGCAGAGTGGGTGTGAAGTTGAGAAATACGACCAGGCTCATAGCAATATGTGACAGGAACAAAATTCCAACCCAAAAGAGAATGGGCTTCTCCTGGCACCCCAGGCTCTCACCTTGGTGGCCTAGAGTAGAACGCTTTCACTCCACTGCACCCCTGAATGCCTTTGAATACCAAAGTGAAGAGTCTAAAGAGGTGTGGGAAATAGTTTTGTGCTCAGAAACGGACATGCCTGCATGGAAACGAGCTGGGTGCAGTGGGAGGGGGTGCTTTGAAGAAGAAGAGCTCACGATTTTATAGCTCTTCAGACAGATAATAGCTAAGTAATGAGAGAGGATGGCAGTAGAATGAAGCTCAGGTGAGGACACAGAGTCCCTTGGCTGGTCTTGGCTAGGCAACGGCTGCTCAGGGATCTGAACAAGAGATGCTCTGCTGCTCAGTAGCCTCAGTGCAGAGTGTGGGGACACATAGATTTATTACCTCCGTGTCTAAATGGTTTTGAACTCAATAACCTTCTGGAGCCAACACATTCATTCTTAGAATAACTCATTTACAGGAGAGGATCTGGCTTTCCTGAGAAAGGTCTCATGTGACTAAGTTTCCTTTTCTTGTGCTGTAATTGGATTTAGTGGAAAACAAAGTTGATTTTAAAAATCTACGAGGTAATTAATCGAACAGGTAGCATTTTCTTAAGGCAAAGGGTTATCTGACCAGCTGGAATTTAGAAAGTTCTGGCATCACAGGCCAGAGTTCTCTCTGAGGTAACTTTGATTTTAATGCCTCCAGACAATTCTGTTTTCAATACTTGATGATCAGAAGATTGTACATTTTCCTGTACTATTAGGCTTCTTCAGTTCATTTTTGTTTGTTTATTTGCAGCGCCATTATCACATAACTACAGTTAGTGGATTTTGCAGTAATATGGCAAGAGTTGGGTTTCTCATGTGGGTTCCTTTTTTATCTCTTGTTACTGCTTGATTGGCAATAAAGCAGGTTTTATTTCCTGAGCCACACCTGTTCCTGCAGGTATCCCAGTGTGCGTGGGGTGCTAGTCTTGGGTGGGGTAGGCCTTCATTTCACACACTTTTCTTAATGTGTTTGTGGCCACAAGTCCCATCCTGTCCTCCCCTAGGAAATTTGCATTGAATCAATTTCTCAGAATCAGAATAAGAAAATACAGAGCAGGGGAGGTCAGACTGATAGTACAGCAGGCATTTGTCTTGCACTCAGCTGTCCCGGGTTAGACCTTAAGCATTTTGTATGGTCTCCTAAAGTACCACCAGGAGTAACTCCTGAGAGCAGAGCCAGAAGTAAACCCTGAGCACCATTGGGTGTGACCTCCAAAAGCAATCACTGTATCACTGTCTTCCCGTTGTTCATAGATTTGCTTGAGCGGGCACCAGTAACATCTCCATATGTCCTGTCAAAAGAAAGTGTAGCTCAAGGGCATTTGCTTGCTCCAGGGACAGGAAGAGCCTCAAACCATTCTTCAGGTCATGGAATTGAGGTCCATAGTTGTTACTAGTTTTTGGCATAACAAATAAAACATGGGTAGCTTGCCAGGTTCTGCCGTGTAGGTGGTATACTATCAAGTGAAAAAAAGAAATAATGGCTGAAAACCTCCCAAGAGGGGCAAAAGCAAAACAAAGCAAAAATACAGAACCATTAATGGTATGGAATCTGTGCTGAACAAATATTTAAAGAATGATGAAAAGCCAGGAGACAATAGTAAATAACAATTCCAACACTGGAATCATATGAACCTAATCTAGAATCCTGGTTCTGACACTGGCAAGCCATAAGGCCTGGAGAATTTGGACCAATCTAAACCCCCAGTTTTCTATCCATAAAGTGTAGATGCTGATATTCTTAGGTCCCAGGGTTATTGTGAAACATGTTATTTGTGTGAGCAAATAAACTGAATCAGTCACTGTACCTATCTTATTGCAAGTGCTCATTAAATGCTACCTCTTACGGCTATTATGACTCTCATTGATGATAATCCCTGCTCTGCGAGCTGTTGCAGGTGTGGCTGCAGTGCCCGGCTGCATCAACAGGTGGCAGACAGGAGACAGTGTAGGCTTGTCTACACCCAGGGCTCTGCCCTGTGGTCCCTGGATGGTTGATGGTCTGACATAGAAAAGATTGGCCCCCTGGGATGAACCCAGAGCCATGGCAGAGCCTAGCAAGCTACCCGTGGTATATTCAATATGCCAAATCCAGTAACAATAGTGGACCTCATTCCCAATGAATGGTGACATTACTGGCACCTGCTCGAGCAGATCAATAAACAACAGGAAGACAAGTGATACAAATAATTGATGATAATGATGATTATAAAAATAAGTGCAGGCAGAGCCTGAATCTGTCTTTGATTATTACATCTGCTTAATGTATGATCCCACATAAATCCTTACTGACCAGTTTTGGATATTCTACTTTTCTCCCTGCTACTGTGATCTCTCAATCCCTCTCTCTTCTTTCCTACCAGAGCAAAGTCCTATGTCCAATACTGTCCCACAGGCCAAGTCCGTTGCCCCTCCTCTCAGCTCCACTGGCCTCCTTTCACCTCTCTCTCTAGTAATACCTGTCTCTATAGATGTTTAGTTTCCTCTTTACCTGCTCTCACCTCTGTTTGATGAGCCTTAAGTGCAGCATGGCAGTTGAACTACAGACGAAGCAAATATCCCAGCATCCCAGGAGACTATGAATGAAGAAAGGGTCTTAGTCTTAAATCCAAATGGAATACAGAGTCCATTTTCATTCATGCAAAAACCTGCTTCTCTTATGGTCCCTGTAGCTGATTTGCCTTTGTCTATTTTTCCTTGGCTTCCTGCAGATTGACAATAAAAACTCAGGAATCCCCAGGACTCCTAGATGCTTGATTCTGGCCAGGAATTCAGTGTGGTCAACCATGGGCAGCAAGAGGACAGAGGTTTTCACAGAAGAACCAACTAGCCTAGGAAGAAATGGAATAGCTGGGGACAGGATTGTCTCCAAGGAGCATGAAGGAATGGGATGCTCAGGAAACTAAGACTCTCCCAAATTAATAACCTCTCTGATTTTCTTTGCCATCACTTCTAATACAGCTTGCAGTAAGAGAATGTTTTCCAGCTGTGTTTATAAAAAAAAATGAAAGCACTGTTCTGGTTGATTTAGCCTTCAGGATAAAAAGGAAGGGAGAGGACTATGGTGAAGATCTTTTGTTACCATCACAGAAACTTTCTCTTACCCCCAATCAGAGTAGCCCTAACTAAAATGTCTTACTCAGTGAACTTTCTTCTCCTCTTGCCTTCACAAATCTGACTCATATTCCACCCCTGTCACTGGTGTTGTCTCCCAAGCCCTGCCATGAGTGATCCTTGAGCACAGAATCATTATATGCCTTTTTCTTATGCCCAAGAATACATAACGCTAATAATTATAC
The DNA here is from genome assembly GCA_021461705.1 of Cryptotis parvus. Lineage (NCBI taxonomy): Eukaryota > Metazoa > Chordata > Mammalia > Eulipotyphla > Soricidae > Cryptotis > Cryptotis parvus. The sequence goes on from JAJIBD010000353.1 coordinate 105,423, forward strand.
AGAAGATTTGTAAAGGCTGTGGGGAGAAAAAGATGAAGGGTAGACATTTATCTGTTATCTTCCATATGCTCTCCACTTCTGTGAATCTGTTGGTGACCAATATCTTGGTTGAAGCTGATTTTTCTTTTGCATTTGCCTCAAAGCTAAGTTTGTTGAGGAATAGATCATGCTCTAGATCATTAATTCAGTTCAATTAAACAAGCATTTATGAGTGAGTTCTTTTGTGCTTTCCATTGGGCTCTAGGGATTCTGCAATGAGCAACACATTGGCCCTGTTGCCATGGAGCTTACAGTACCCCCCAGGGGTCTTAGATCTGTCTGGAAAGGATGTTTTAAAATGAAACGATTAAACCCAGAGAAATGAAGTGATTTGGTCCAAGTCACACACAGCAGTATTACCCCTAGCACCAAGCCCTCAGTTTCCCAGTGGAATTGTTGCAGCTTACTTTCCTTTTGCCATTTCAGTTCATTCTTTCTAAGCATCAGTACCATTAGCTCCCTCTGTGATATCCGTGACTCTCACCTTCCCTCTCCTCTCCCTCTTTGCTTTTCACCACACCCAGCAGTAAGGAGGACTTTCTTGTAGCTCTTCTCAAGGATCTCTCCTATTGGTGCTTTGGGGATCATACTCAGAGCTGAGGACTAAACCAGGGTCAGCCACACACAAAGCAAATGCCTTATTTCCTAAACTATCTCTCTGACTTAGAGTTAGTCACAATTGTAATCAGCTTGATATTTTTAAAGGAAGTGGTTTCCTCAGACCAGTGGAATAGAATTGAGAGCCCAAAGATAAATCCCGGGATATATGATTAGTTATTCTGCAACAAAGGATCTGTATACAGGAAGTCAAGCGAGGGATTCTCTTCAAGAAACTGGATACCAATATGTGAGGGGGAAAATGAGCCATATCTCACACCACTTACAAAAGTAAATTCAGAGTGGATTAGGGGCCTTGATATTAGACCAAAATCCATAAAATACATAGAGAAGGGCTCAGCGATAATGCATTGCAGCTGGCTCACCCAGGTTTGATACCTGGCATCCCATATAGTCCCCAAGTCCCTTCAGGAGTGATCCCTCATCCGTGAATCAGGGTAAGCACTGTGGCCCCAAAACTAATAATAAATAAATAAAGCACATAGAAGAAAAGATGGGCATGACTTTCCAGGATCTAGACTTTAGTAGTATATTTGATGATTTCTATTGGTAAAGAAAACAAAAATGTAAATAAACAAATTGGGGTACATTAAAAGAAATATGGCCAATGTAAATTCACCCTACTGACTGGAGAAAATATTTTCACACAATATACCAGATAAAGGATTAATGTCCAAATTTTAAAGGTCAACAACAGCAGCAACAAAAAATAGCCCCATCAGAAAATGGAGAGAGGAGACAAATAAGCACTTTCCCAAAGAGGACATATGGTCAGTAATCAGTCATGTGAAAAAATGTCTATTGTCACATGTTATGAGGGAAATGCAAATCAAAGTAATGATAAGATAGGGGTCAGATAGAAAGTACAGTGAGTAGGGTGCTTGCCTTGAACTTGGCTGACACAGGTTCAATTTCCCCATCACCACATATCATCCGACAGTCTTCCAGGAGTAAACCTTGATATCTGCTGAGTGTGGCCCAAAAAACAAAAGCCAAACCAAATAAAAGAATCTTAAGAATACAAAGCAGTAGTTTGAAGCTATGGATACTCTCCAATGTTCATTGCAAGACTTAGTGCAGCAGTAAGCACCTAGAAACATCCCAGTTATACAGTGATAGACTGAATAAAGAAACTGGTGTATATACACAATGGAATACTACACAGCTCTAAGGAAAGATGAGATCTTGCAGTTTGTTGCAATTTTCATGGAACTAGACGGCACATATTAAGGGAAATAAGTCAGAGGAAATAGAACTACATGATTTCACTCATGTATGGTATATAGAAAAACAAAGCAAGAAAACAGACTATGCTGAATGAGGGCAAATCCTGGGCATTTGGTTGCAGAATTGAGATTTTCAAGCAGTGGAGTGAGGGTGGGGGGAAGAAGTGAAGCAAGAATAGACTTGAGTTGACAGGGACAGAAGTGAAGGGTCTGAGGCACATAGGTGGGGGCAAAAGTGAAGTAACTTGATTTGTTAAAATCTTGAAAGTTGACATTGCAATCATATTACCTAACCTGCACTTTAAAACAGAAAAATTAAGGGAGCTAGTCCTGCTCTTAATTTTTGTGTATGAGAGGAAAACAGCAAATTCTATTAGTCCACTCCTGATGTCTCTTATCATTTGCCACATGATGTCGCTGTTGAATGCATATCCTGCACAGCCCAGTGGTTGCTTATTCATCCTGCTGAGGAATTATTGCTTGCCCAAAGCCTATATTCCTTTCATGGTGCTACCATGTAGATTCATAGATTTTACCCCTAAAATTCCAAGCTTATATGCTCAGTAAATGATTGACAAAAAATAATTTCATAGCATAGTATCTGAATCAGCTTTAATTACATGTACTAATTGAACTAATCTATCCCTCTAAGTCTTCTGGCCCATGTATTTAATACGTAACACTGAAAATACCCTCCAAGCTGAGTTACTTTATATTCTTTTGATATATTCCTATCATGAGTCCCATAGTCTCTACATGAAGACTCTTCCACCACCTCCCAATTCTAACTACAAAGGAATTCTTTCTAAGTAGCTGTTTTAGCTAGGTAATATCCTTTGTCGTTTTCCCCCAGGTAATTTGTGTATATAACATTCATGAAACTTTCTCCTAGTATTAATATTTTTCAGGTGACCTATTCTATCTCTCCATAAACCTTTTCTTAGCCTATCTCATTCCCAAAGTAAATTCCCCTTGGTATAAATTAAGATTTGCACAAATTTGTGTCATTTAACTGTGTCATACTAATGCATTCTCATCAAGAAACAGATTTGTATATTGGAATAAATAAGACCCACGCATATTTTCTAGAGAAGCACCTGGTTCTTCTTGAAAATAACCATAGAGTGTCTTGTCTCCATAGCTCTGGCTCTTGGGACTTTTCCATCTGACAAGGCTGAGGTTAATTTTGAGATAGATGGTCAGAGTGCTGCAAGGAAAAATGATTCTTTTGACTGGCTGTTTCTTAGAGGAAGTAAAAGAAATATGTCAGTTCCTGAGGGGAAGCTATGAAATGTTAATGGAAAATATTACCAGGATTGGAAAAGAGAGGAGGCATAAAACCTCACTGGGGTCAACATTCAGGAGCCAACAGAACATTCATTGGAGGGAAGGTGAGAGCCATTTTTCAAATACCCACACTTGGTTTCAGTGCAGAGCTGTTGCAAGAACAGAATAGGTAAGGCTTGGAAAGGCAAGTATTCCTGAGCTGCACTTTGATTGACATGGGAAAAGACTGAGTCCTTCAACCTTATTGGTCAGTTTCTTCATCTGTAAAATGGGGCTGGATTCTTCTCCTCATGTAAGTTTAAAGAGACCTTAGAGAGAAGGGAGCATAGTGTGTTGTGTGACAATGTAATGATAGTTTGTATTGTATATCATAAAGAAACTCAGGGGAGTAGAGAGATAGCTCAATGAGCTGGAGTAAATGTTTAGTGCTTTGGAGGCCCATGTTCAATCCGTGTACCAATAGGGCCCCCAAGCACTTCTGGGAGCCACCCCTAAGCACCAAAATGGGAATATTCCTGTGCCAAGTGTGGCCTCATAATCTTAAAAGTCAAGAAGAGAAGGGGTGAGGTGAATTCAGTAAGCCCAGAAATAAAAATTTTCAAGGAAAGAATATGGGTACATTAAAGGTCCTTATGGGGAAAATGGGTACCAGAGATTAGTTAACTGAAAAATCCATTAACCCCTGATTAAAAGAACCAAAAGGAGGAATTTTGTTCCTGGAAAAGAGGAAGTGTAGCTGAAATCATAGTGGGGGTACTCTACCTACTGCTACAGTGCTGATGCGGAAGAAGGGTAAGGGTGAGCACACAGTGGTCTGACCCATGCTTTCCTGGTGCCTGCTTTGCCTTCTTTATCAGCTACCACTATTCAGGGAAACTGGTGGCCTCCCTAAGTTTGATTTATGAACATGATAAACATGTAAAGCAACCTGGAAACAGAATTTCAAGTACATCTCAGAAGAGAAGAGTTAGTGAACTTACCTACAAGTTTGTGAGCGTGATTAAGCTTTGTCTGGACAAAGAATGGCTGTTATTCATGAACTAGCTAAATTACTGAGCTAGCTTAATAATCAATGGTGTCATCTCTTGAGCTAGTGTTGTTGGTTCATGAGTTTGTTTCCTTAACTTGGAACATATGAGACTCAATAAGCGGGTGTTTTAAAAAGCTTTGAGCCTATGGGCTAAAGTGATAGTATAGTGAATGTTGCTTGAACTTTGCATCGTGGCTAACCCAGGCTTGATCACCTATTCACCCCATATGGTCTCCCCAAGCCTGCCCGAGTAATTTTTGAGCAAACAACCAGGAGTAAGCCCTAACCACAGCCAGGTATGCTCCCACCCCCAAAACAAACAAACCTTGATCCAAATTTGTGCGATGTGGCATGGCTGGTTCAGTTTGTCCCTTCTTTAGGTGATCATTCATTTTGCAAATTGGATTCTATTTTATTTCTCACTCCCATTAAACAAGCCCTACCGGAAGGCAACCGATAAAGGAGCCCAGGGGAGATGTGATGCAGATATCAGTTTCCCGTGTCTGTACATGAGAAATGACCTGAAGAACCAGCACTGTTATCTACCTACTTGTCTCCTTCTTCTCTTCTCTTTCTTCACTCATCTCTCCTGGCTTCCTCTCCCAACTGACATTAATGCTTCCCTCCCTGCCCATGTCATTGTAACATGGCTCTCTTCCATTTATTCTCCACAGTTTGGAAATTACTGCTCTAGGCCTTTATAAATTACAATTATACATATTAATATGATACAGTAATATAAATAATTTATCATTCTACATTATGTGAGTGAACATTTTATGTGCCAAATACTTATTATACAAGGCATCTTTTATACCCAGAAGTCTCGTCCTCTAAATCAGCATTGTCTAATGAAAGTTCTCAAAGATGAAAAAATTATGCGATCTGCACTATCCAGTATTGTAGCCAGTAGCCACCTATGCCCATTGAGCATTTCTTCTATGTCTATTATGGTGACTAATTGTTAAATAGGTAAGGCTTCTCTAAGTAGCCCTGAAAGGCTATCTATTTTTTACTTGAATCATATGAGATACCAGTTACAAAGCTCTTCATGGTTGGTTTCAGTCAGTGTTCCAACACCCTTCCCCCACTAGTGTAGATTTCCCACTACGTATGTACCTAGTTTCCCTCCTGCCCCTACCCTACCCCAAGCCTGCCTCTATGACAAGTACTTTTCTTCCTTTTCTCTCTCTCTCTGTCTCTCCCCTTTGGCACATGTATATATAATGTATGTAATATTGTGCATCATACATCTATGTGATATTATGCATTTATAAATATTATGCATTGTATATTTGTATATCTATATATGTATGTTTGGAGTCATGCCAACAATCCTCAGCGGTTACTCCTAGCTATACACTCTGAAATTATTCGTGGCAGTGCGCGGGGACCATACATATAGGATGCTGGGGATCAAACTTGAATCACCCAAATGCAAGGCAAACACCCTACCCACTATTCTATCACTCCAGACTTTAATATATATTTTAGATAAAGGAAAGAAAGACTTAGAAGTAAATAGCTATGTTTGTGAATATATGTCTGGTAAATAAATACATTTAAATAAGAATATAATACTCATTGACTCCAAAAACACTTAGCTTTATTCCACAAATTCTCTGTGCTTAGATATCTCACCACTAATTACTACTTTTTCTTCCAAGACCCAACTCAACTATCTCTTCTTCCTCAAGTTTATGAGTAGGTAAACCAAGTCAATAAAAGATATGCAGAGTGTACAGTGAAAGAGTTCTACAAATAAGCACATTATCTCTGTTGTCACCTTATGGATTCTGTAAGTCCTGAAGTGTTCCCCTTATATCATAACACAGTATCAACGCACAAACTTCCTTCGTAGTTTTGAATTGATCAATAAGGTTTTCTCCTGGGGAAAATTCAGGCCTGACTTCCTTCTTTTGAGCTCCTTTGGCAATTTTGTTTTAAGGAAATTAATAGCGGTTTTGAGAGAATTTTAAGCTATTGTCCTTCTAGCTTGTGTCCTTATCTCCCTAGAAAACATGCAATTCCCAGAGTGCATATAGAGTTGTGGATTAGTTTTTTCCAAAGATGGTGATATAAATCAATGTGTTTTCCTGATGACATGCAAAAAATGTCCAGATCTCTTCTGGGTAGATAATATTGGGATATCCAAGGCAGTTACTGAACAAAGATCCCTATGATAAAAAGGATTTGGGGTAGGTAAATTTTCTGATAAAATGTGTAAGAGTTATTCTGCCTCAATACCTGAGTCACAGCATTGAGAACTAAGAGAGCAAGAGAGAGGAAAACTGTATCCTAGGAAACTGATTCTAAAGACCACATAATGTTCTGATGATGTCTGTTTGGAACTAATTTGTGCTCAGTCTTTTCAGAAGGGACTCAGAAATGACTTTGTCCCAGTGTCCCAGGGACTCAAAGAAAATTACTTTCTCCCTATGCTGTTTACTGTCACCTCTTAGCTGCTCTTCATTGCCCCCAGTAATGACTCAAAGCCTCTTAGCATTTTTTAAGTCACAGCAATAAGGCAAGTTTCAGACATCAAGTGTCAGGGGAACAGTATCATGAGCAGGGTAGCAATTAGGAGGAATTTGGTTGTTCAGTAGGGAACAGGCGTTCTTCATCTGACCGTTGACATATGAACGTCCAGGTCACTCCTTCTCTTTTAATACAAAATGAAATACTTTATGTTATATAAAACCTCTATGCTTTTGTTTGTTTTTTGTTTATTGAATCACCATGAGATACAGAGTTAGAAAACCGTTCATGGTTGGGTTTAAGTCATGCAGTGTTCCCACACCCATCCTTCTACCAGAGTACATTTCCCACCACCAATGTCCCCCAGTTTCCCTCCCACCACCCCTCCCCTCTGCCAGTCTCTATGGCAGGTACCTTCTCTCTCTCTCTCTCTCTCTCTCCTCTCTCTCTCTCTCTCTCTCTTTTTCTCTCTCCTTTTGGGCGTTATGGTTTACAGTAGTTTTCAATACAGATACTGAAAGCTTATTATGTTTGTTCTTTGTAAGACAAAAGACATGCATATGGCTCATATTTGGTTCAAGGACTCTCATTTCGGAGTGTTTCTGTTTCTTCTATTTCCTGGAAGAGCTTGAAAAGGACTGGCAGTAGGTCCTCCTTAAAGGTTTGGTAGAGTTCACTAGGGAATCCGTCTGGACCTGGGCTTTTGTGTTTGGGCAGACTTTTAATTACTGTTTCTATTTCCTCGATGGTGATGGGTTTATTCAGGTATTGGAGGTCTTCTTGTTTCAGCCGTGGGAGGTTATAGGACTTCAGGAATTGATCCATTTCTTCTAGATTCTCATGTTTCACGGCATACAGGCTCTCAAAGTAATCTCTGATGATCTTTTGGATTTCTGTGGTTTCTGTTGTGATGTCACCCTTTTTATTTCTGATTCTGTTTATTTGGGTTTTCTCTTTCCCTGTCCTTACAAGTCTTGCCAATGGTTTGTCAATCTTGTTTATTTTTTCAAAAAACCAGCTCTTGGTTTCATTAATCTTTTGGATTGTTTTTTTGGTTTCCAACTCATTGATTTCCTCTCTAAGTTTTATTATTTCCTTTTTTCTGCCTGGGTTGGGCTCCTTTTTGTTGGTCTTTTTCTAATGTCTTCAGCTGTGTAGTCAGGTTATTTATGTGGGCCCTTTCTTGTTTCCTGATGAATGCTTGCAGGGCTATAAACTTCCCTCTTAACACGGCTTTTGCCGTGTCCCACAAGTTCTTATAATTGGTATCTTCATTTTCATTTATTTCCAGAAATCTTTGGATTTCCTGTTTGATTTCTTCTATGACCCATTTGTTGTTCAGCAGTGAGCTGTTCAGTTTCCAGGTGTTTGGTTTGACTCCCTGTTTTTGCGTACGGTTAACTTCCATTTTCAGTGCATCATGGTCTGAAAAGATAGTTGACACAATTTCTATCTTTTTAATTTTATTGAGGTATGCTTTGTGGCTCAGCATGTGGTCTATCTTGGAGAATGTTCCATGTGCACTAGAGAAAAATGTGTATTCAGCTTTTTTGGCATGAAAAGCCCTGTATATATCCACTAGCTCTCTTTCTTCCATTTCTTCCTTCAGGTCCAATATTTCCTTGGTGAGTTTCAGTCTTGTTGATCTATCCATCGTTGATAGAGCAGTGTTGAAGTCTCCAACTATTATTGTGCTACTGTCAATGTCTTCTTTGAGGTCTCTTAGCAGTTGTTTTATGTATTTTGCTGACCCCTCATTGGGTGCATATATGTTTAGTAGTGTAATTTCTTCCTGGTGTACATACCCTTAATTAATAAGAAGTGGCCTCCGTTGTCCCTTCTAACCTTTTTAAGCCTGAAGTCTATATTATCTGATACTAATATGGCCACACCAGCCTTTTTGGAGGAGTTGTTTGCATGGAGAATGGTCTTCCAACCTTTGATTCTGAGTCTGTGTTTGTTCTGCTTATTCAGATGCATTTCTTGTAGACAGCAGAATGTTGGGTTCAATTTTTTAATCCATTTTGTCACTCTGTGTCTCTTAATTGGTGCATTTAGACCATTGACATTGAGAGAGATTATTGTCATTGGATTTTGTGCCATCTTTCTTTTTGTGTTTGTTGTGCTTATGGGTTTGGTCGCATTAGAGTAGACCCTTCAGTCCTTCTTTTAAAGTTGGTTTTGAGTCCATGAAGTTCCTGAGTTGTTGCTTATCCATGAAGTTGTGTATCTTTCCTTCATATCTGAATGTGAGCCTGGCCGGATAAAGAATTCTCGGTGAAGCCTGTAGTTCATTGAGCCTTTTCGCAATATCCCACCATTGTTTTGGGCTCGGAGTGTTTCATCAGAGAAGTCTGCTGTAAATCTTAGAGATGTTCCTTTGTATGTGATTTCCTTCTTTGATCTTGCTGCTTTCAGTATTCTATCCCTATCTATAGTTTAGGTAAGACAGAAAATGGAACAGGGTGCTAATAATAGTCGAGGGTACTAATGCCAACCTAGAACTGAGCATTAAATAGAGGCAAAAGGATACACATGACAACCTTTTAATGTATGTTCTGTAATCCATAGTCTGGAAGGGAAGGAAAAGAGAAAGAGAGAGAAAGGGAAAGAAATAAAGAACCTGCCATGGAGCAGGGCTGGGGAAGGGGAGGGAACCGGGGATGTTGGTGGTGGGAGATGGGCACTGGTGGAGGGACCGGGTGCTGAAACACTGTATGACCAAAACCCAAATATGAACTTTTTAATTGTTTATCTTTTTATTTGTATATCTCACGGTGGTATAATAAAATACTTAAAAAAAAGGACTCTCATTTCAAAACGACACTTTTCCCTTATATCATTCCCCTTGATTTTATCTCTTACTGTACTTTTCTATTATTTTGACCTGCTTACCGCTGCTGACATCTCCAAACTCATTCAAACCTTAGCATATTTTCACATGCTGTTTCTTAACCCCAGCACTTCTTGTTTGTCTCATTTATATATAAAGCCTGGTCCTTTCATGACCAGCTTAAGTGACACTTATCTAACATCTCTCACATCCCCAGGTGTTTTCTCCTTCTTCTGGTGTCCTTTAGCTCTGATTCTGCTGAGTCTCTTGCACTTGTTACTCTATATTCTAGATAACAGGTTTACTGAATTAGAGAGCTCTTCAGTTCCAGGACTGTGCAGACCCATAAAGAGCTGCCTCCTGGATACTATTTTTTAGGTACTTCATATAGAAGTATCCTAAAGTATTTGCATCCCTTTCCCACTGATCCCATTCCTGTATTTCCATTTCAGGCATGAAACTTGGGTGCCCAAATTTCCTCACAGTCCTAATCCCATCAGTCACCAAAAAGAACTCCATTCAACATTTCCAGTGTGCACCATCCCTGACTCTCTGTCGATTGTTGTAATTTAGTAGTCAGTGAATATATCTTTAATGAATTGTGTGCCGATTGGCATCCTGTAGGACTTGAGCAGTTATTATGGTAGAGAAGGCAGCAATCAGAGATGACTTCTTGAAGAAAATGGAATTGAACAGATCCTTTCTAATTGAGGGCAAGAAAAAATGGTATGACGAAGACAGGCTAGGAGCATAATGTGGTAGCTGCAATGAACTGGGAGCATTTATTTCTGGAAGCAATGGTGGCCTGGCTAGACTGCAATGTTATGATATGAGCAGGCAGAGGGCACTAATGCAGGATGACTAACCTAAGAGTCTGTTGGGACGAGCCTGGAGCCCCAGAGAAGATATTTGGTATTTATACATCACAAACTTAAAACCTTTGCTTATTCTTGTTCAGGAAATCTGTATTTACTTGTCCCAAGGTACATAGCATGAAACCAACTTTTATAAAATGATGGTGAGGAACACTATAAGCATGGGCAAAGTACTTGGGGTTGATTGGAAACTGAGCAGCTTCAGGACACAGGGGTCAGAGTTTAGAAGGAGAGTTTCATTATTAGCAAGCTACAGAGTGTGTTGAAAAGAGGAGACTAACCAAGTAATCCATTATGTTTTAGTCTGACTTTGAGGTTCTGACTGTGTACATTTGCTCTAGCAAAGTTGGGATAAAAGTAAAGTTACGCTGGTAACATTTCTTTCTTCTTCTTTGTTCATTATAGCAGCAAGTCTAGGGAAGCCATGTTAAAAGCTTTTCAGATGATGGCGCTTACTTGTGGTCTTTTCCAAATCCCTGACCAAGGTTCTCATGGGGCGGTATAGTTTTATTTCCTTTACAGTTGTGGTCACTAGAATCAGGGAGGATTGGCATTCCAGAGGCAAGGGTGGCGGGAATTCCCTTTAATGACTATTGCTAGTCCATTGAAACAACAAGTTCTCTATAGAGTTTTCCCAGGATTCTGCTGCCGTGATAGTTGGGTGAGACTGACTCCCCAGGCAAGTTTTGGGAATCTCAGCACTTCCTGCCCTGCCTAGGTTTAAAGTCCCTACTCTGGTGTTATGACCGTGGGGTCCTGGTGACAAGCAATATGTGTCTCAGAGCTCTGTACTTCCTACTGCTATATCAAGCCCCTGAAAGGCCTTAGGGGCCCTGCTCAGCAGGTACCCAAAATCTGCCACTTTTTGACAGCACATGAGCACTGCTGTATTCCTGCTTTTAACAGCCCTTCAAAGTAGAGACAGAAATAGCCCTTTGTACCAGGAACAAGAATAGAAATGATGAAATGAATGCATGTGTTTTTATCTCTGTGCAGGGCACCCCTATCATATGGGCAGTTGTGCTTCCAACAATCTGCCTTGTGAAATGGCAGCAAAGGGCTTTCCTTTGTCAGGAAAGGAACAGGAAGTAAAAAACAATATCACTTTCCATGAGGCAGTGATTTCTGGTCTATTCTTTTCTTGTCTTTTCTTTGTTTCCGTACCTTTAAGAGACACTTTTGTTTCCAGCTTGTTCATATTGCAGTAGGACTTGGGTTATTGTGTGGTATCATAATCAAGAGGGTCCTGTTTCCCTGACAATTTGAGGCCCTGTCAACTGAGAGACATGTTGACAGGTCAATAAGGAACTTTATTGGCAGTAAACTGGGAGGTAGGACAATGGTGGACTTGTCCAAGTAAACATTTTCCTGCACAAGCAAAAGGAGAGAAGCACATTTTTAGGAAGGGTGGGTTGCGGCCAGGTGGGAATCAGGGAGATCAATCAATTCCCTCAGGGTGAATGTCCTGAGACAGATTTTCCATGTAGCTACAGAAAAAAAAAATTTTTTTTTCTCATTAAAGTTACTGCCCTTTCACCTTTTAGGACAGGAGAAGACATTTTCAGCATTTTCAGTCATCTTTGCCCAGACAAGTTTTCTAATATAGAATTCAGCTCTTAATTTTAGGCTAGTTTGAGCATCTATCTTGTCGCAGAAGAATGGATGAGCTGCAGCCCCTGCCTGCAGAGAACTTCCCAGTAGTTGAGAATCTAACACATCAATAGAAATTGATGTCTAGGACCATAGGTGCTAGGGTAGAAGAATATCTGGGGGAGCTCCGAGAGGGCAGAGGGAAAGGGCATGAGGCTCTTATAAGCCAATGTTTTTCTGCCAACAGGGAAAGCGCTTCCATCACTTCTTGGCCTTGAGCTCTATTCTATGACCTTATAAACAGAATTTAAATTGCTTCATTTTTTCAGAGAGGCAGCAAAGTACTGCCTGGCCAAGACTTAAAAGTTGTGTATCTAATTACGTAGGTGAAGGGACCCACAGGCTGAAAGCCATGAGCACGTCCCCCTAATTATATCCCATTTTCCAAAACAAGGATTTGCCATTTATCAGACCTTGGAGCAAGATACCTCCAAGGGATTAAATATTAATTGGATTTCTCCTATCTATTTTCCATCTTTATCACATTTTAAAATATTTTCCCCTTTTATCATTTATCTAGTTCTTCATTTCTGTGATATATCCCATCAGAATTTTCCTTAAATGCCACTGACACATGAACAAAATAGAAAGACCCTCTGCTCCCAATCCCTATCTGTTTTTGTCTTTACCTTGAATGTGGATTTCTCACAGACCGAGCTCTCTATGAAAACAAATGCTCGGACCACATGCAGATTAGATTTTTACGTGGGGGGAAAGCTAAACACGGGGGGGGGAGGGGAATGGTCTGATACCATTTGTTATTTTCAAGTGAAATTATGAGAAACAATTTGGGTGGGTGGGTGGTGGGGAAATGTTCATATTTTTTAGCATTTGCAGAGAGTATGTCTGGGAGAATATATAAGACACCAGAAGTGTCAGTTGGCTATGGAAGTGGGGACAGTTGTCAAAATAGCAGAGTAGGAGGGAGACTCTTTCCCACCAGTTGATTCTGTGCCATATGGATATATTTCCATTTAAAAACAATGTTAATAAAAACTAAATGTAAATACATCAATAATCTGCAGCTCTTCCTTTCAGACATCCTGAATCCATTTCTCAGGAGCACTGACATCTCAAATTCTATACATGAGCCACCTTAACTCTTATGTCTTTCTCCGGGTGGGTTGTGTTCCCTCTGATCCCCACATGCTTATATGTGCAACTCCCTTCACCGGATATGCATGTCTCCTCTCAGAGCCCCTTGGGAGTGCAGCCTGAGCAACAATCTCCGCCACTACTTTCTTCATTGAAATGCAAACCTATCTCACTCTTTCAAAACTCCCCATGCTCCCCATTATGATTTCAGATAGAGGACTCCAGTGTTCACCTTACTTGTACAGGACGCTTATCATACTTCATATCCCAGGTATGAGATCCTTTCTAAATTGCTACTCACAGTGTCTCTGAGATATGGAACCTGGGATGAGGGAGGCATTGACTAAATAGAGGATGAATAAAGACAGAGACTGATCTCTGGAAAGTGAGTACCAGTTGTTTGAAATCACCAACTATAGAAATCCATCTGGCTTTTGAAAGTCCAAAGTAGAGTCTTGGAAGATAGCGCAGAGGTCAGGGGCATAAGTCTTTCAAGAACAAGGACCTGGTTCCATCTCCAGTACCAGATAACTCCCTGAGTACTGCCATAGATCGCCATAGTGGGCCCTAAACTGCTAAGTTTGGAGAGATACACCTAGCTGAGCCTGAAAGTTGAACACTTCAGCTGGTTGGCCAAATATTGCCAGGACTGGTCCCCAAATTCCCTGAATACTACTTGGAAGAAACAAAAATAACAAAATATCATAGTAGGGGGTCACCAAACTGAAGCTATTGGTCAGTACTTCCTGATATAAGTAATTTTATTAGAACACAGCAGTGCTTGTTTGTTTATATCTCATTGGTCACTATCTTTTGTGCTATAATGAGACTTTTTGTTTTGTGGGGTGTGGAAGGAGGCATACTCAGTGATGCTCAGGGGCCCTTCCTGACTCTGGGCTTAGAAATAACCCTCCATGGTGTTTGGGGACCATATGTGTTGAACTTTCTAGAGACACTCAGAAATAGAATGGGGTTGGCTGGCTGTATGTAAGATAAGTCCCTTTACCCCTGTACTATCCTTCCTGCCCCACAAGAGGTCCCAGGCATTACACCAGAGACTGAGTAACTCACAAAACCTGAGAAGTTTGCTGTCTGTCTCTTTTGAAAATGAGCCACCTCCCCTGGTTCCAGTAAGCTAACTTTGTCCTCTATTTGAATGAGGTGGCTTTTATCTAAGGTTGGTGAACCTTTATGGTTTACCTAGAACTGTGCTGCTTTTCATCTGTCTATCTCTGCAAACTCCTCAGTTCTGGGCAAACAGGAATGGCTGTTTACCCTACAGATTCCTTTTTAGCCAGAGAGTCTATGTGCGTAGAAAACACATTGCTTCTTGTGATGCTATAATTTATAATAAGAGGCATCTGATTATCATCCTGCAGCCAGCTTGCCTAACTGATGAGAACCATAGACCTGACTTTTATTATGATAATGTGGAAATTTTTGGAAAGCACTCAAGGATGGAGGCTGGTAGCCAGTGGAGCCAAACTGGTGATGAGGGACATAAAATGTCTGGTTCTACCCTAGACCTCCTGGGAGGGGCAGGGGACTGAGTAGAAGTCAGTGGCCAGTGGTTAGTCCATCTTGCTTATATAAAGAGATCACCATCAAGGTACGAAAGAACATGCTCAGAGACCTGCTAAGATGCACACATGGAGAGCAACGTATCTGACTTTCCTGTGCCCATTCCCATGTATATTGCCTTGCACATATTTTCCATCTGGTTGTTCCTGCGCTTTATCCTTTTATAATGAACTGTCTGTCTGGTATGTAAGATTTTTCTCTGAATTCTGTATGATACTGTAGAAAATTAATAAAATCCAAGGAGAGGATTCTGGGAGTCTTTTTGTTTTCTGGCTAGTCAATCAGAAGTGCAGGTAACAATTTGGATTTGTGACTTTTGTCTGAGTTTTTTTTTTCTTTTTTGGGTCACACCCAGCAATGCTCAGGGGTTACTCCTGGCTCTGCACTCAGCAGCTACTCCTGGCGGTGTTCGGAGGACCATATGGGATGCTGAGGATCGAACCCAGGCGGCATGGGCCGGCCACGTGCAAGGCAAACACCTTACCGCTGGACTATCACTCCGGCTCCTGAGATTTTGTTTTTGGTTGTGTTTTATATTGGTGTAGGAGGTCAGTCTATTAGAACTGAGCTCCAAACCTGTGAATTGCTGCTGTCTCTGGAGAGACAGTGTCAGAATTGAATTGAATTTTTGATCACCTCTTGGTATCAAAGAACTACTTGTATGTGTGGAAAACCCCTCTCCCAAAGTTTGAAACTCATCTGAGATCCCTGTTACTCAACTCAAATGCTCCTTCCCTAATGTAAAGCCAAGTGCATAGCTTTGTATCTATGTGTACAGGAAAACTTGTTAAGAGAGAGAGAGAGAGAGAAAAAAGTAGAACCATTTGTGATTTCTGCATCATAGCACCCAAAGAGGTCACACAACTTAAAATACCCTTTGAAGACAAAGAGTCAGACACCAAGACAACAGAAATCACTTGTGCCTTTACCACCTACATCTCCCCAGTGTCCAAATGGGACTGTGCCTGGTTTGGCCATAGAAATGAGAACAACTCATTTCAATGCAGTACCATCTCACACCACAGAAACTGGCACACATCCAAAACAGCAAGAACAACCGGTGCTGGCATGGATGCGGGAAAAAGGGACTCTCATCCCTGTGCCGACTGGTCCAGCCCTTTTGGAAAACAATATAGACATACCTCTGTAAACTAGATATTGAGCTCCCATTTGATCCAGCAATCCCACTTCTGGGAATATACCCTAGAGACCCAAAAACACATGGCAGAAACACTATCTGTACTTATTCATCACTGCACTCTTCATGATAGCTAGAATCTGGAAACAACCTAAGTGCCTGAGAACAGAGAACTGGCTAAAGAAACTGTGGTACATCTACACTATGAAATACTATGCTGCTTCAGAAAAGACAAAATTATGAAATTTACCTGCAAATGGATGGACATGGAGACTATCATGCTGAGTGAAATTAGTCAGAAGGAAAAGGACAGATATAGAATGACTGCATTCATTAATGGGATATAAATAGATACCAGGGTTTTACTAAGTGTAGGAAATGGTAATGTCACCTAGAACTCACCATTGAATATATACAAAGAGACTTAAATGACAAAGTTTAATATCTACAGGGCTAGCCACAATGTGTAAAAGAAGGGGTGAGAGATGCAGAGACAGAGAGAGAGACAAAGAGAGGAAAAGGGGGTACCTGCTATTGAGGCAGCCTGGGAGTGGGCGGGAGGGGGTGTGGGTACATTGGTGGTGGAAATGGGGCACTGGTGGAGGGATGGGTGCTGGAATACTATATTACCAAGACCAATTATGAACACCTTTGTAATTATCTCATGATGGTATAATAAAAAATTTTTAAAAAATGAGAATAACTGTGATCCCTCAGCTCTGGCTGGCAGATTAGAGTCAGGGTGTTGGGAGTCTGTAGAAGAACAAATGACATGAAACCTTAACTTATGACTTTCTGAGGCCCACACCACACACATGCATGCGAAACTGAAATTAACTTTCATTGTATTAAGCCACCGATACCAACAACAGGTATTCTTATCACCTCAGGTATCACATCATAACAGATCCACACGTATATGTATCTTAGAACATATTTATCACATAGAATTATTTTATAGTTTTTTCTAGTAAGGAAGTTTGATCTAGTGAAAAAGCCACAGTAAATCTTTTTGTATGAGGAAAATCATTAACCAACAAGTTGTTTGTGAAATCAGAGTTGTAGTATGAGGTTGTATAACCTCATACTGATTTGGGGTCAGAAAGAGCAAAGACGAAATCCTGTCTTGACCACCTGCAGTTTGATCTTCTTGGGTAAATGACCTGCTGTTCTAAGATGGATCTGTCCAGAGGACTGTGACTTCTTAAAACTTCAGGTAAATCAGGTAAATGTAATCAGGTAAATATAATCAGGTAAATGTAATCAGGTAAATGTAATATCCAGTTCCATGCATTCAATCTCTAATCCTGTCTCTATGGATCTGATCTCTTTACCCATCCTGTTCACTCTGTCCTTCTCCTCCCCTCTGCTGCCTTTCTGCCCCTCTCCTACCTTCCATATATCTGTCTACCTACTGAAAAACACTTTTTAGTAAAGTGGTAATTAGCTTACTTTCTGGAGTCAAATTCTGTGGATTTGGATTCCAGCTCTTTTAATTTTCTTTTTTTTCTTTTTTTTTGCTTTTTTGGGTCATACACGGCAATGTTCAGGGGTTTCTCCTGGCTCTGCACTCAGGAATTACTCCTGGCGAGGCTCGGGGGACCCTATGGGATGCTGGGGATTGAACCCAGGCCCGCACCAGCCAGCCATGTGCAAGGGAAACACCCTACCCGCTGGACTATCGCTCCGGCCCCTCTTTTAAGTTTTTACAAGTGACTTGATCTCTCTGAGCATCTTGTTTAGGTCACCAAGCTTGTGGCAATTAGTTACAACCAACGTAGGAAGTTTCATATCCATTTAGTTTTCATCTTTAGAATATATGGGTTTTAATTAATATTTTATGAAATCATGCTCTTTTCAACGTCTCCAGCTTTCTTCATTCATGTTCTTATTAAATATATTCTCCTGCATAAATATACTCGCCAAATTGTGTATCCTCTCTGTAACCATAACAAGAAAATATCTCAGTGATTTATTTTCCAACCAACCTCTTAAATGACTTGTTGTAATTAACTTATTGTTTTCACTTCAGAATTACATTGAAATATATTTTCTTTTTTTTAATTTTTTATTTTTACAATTACAAAGATATACAATTAAAAAGTTCATATTTGGGTTTTGGTCATACAGTGTTCCAGGACCCATCCCTCCACCAGTGCCCATCTCCCACCACCAATGTCTCCGGTATCCCCCCCACCCCAGCCCTCCTACATGGCAGGGTCTTTATTTCTTTCCCTTTCTATCTCTTTCTCTTTTCCTTCCCTCCAGACTATGGATTACAGAACATACATTAAAGAGTTGTCATGTGTATCTTTTTGCCTCTATTTAATGCTCAGTTCTAGGTTGGCATTAGTACCCTCGACATTTGTTAGCACACTGTTCCACTTTCTGTCTTACCTAGCCTCTGACTTCCACACGTTTGTGATAATTTCCACCTTTGACAAGACCTCCTGATATATGTTTCACTTGACCTTGGATATTGGTATCATAATATGTACATATATATATATGTTATGCAAATAAATGCAGACATTCTGTATCTGTATCCTTCTGGCTAATTTTGCTCAACATAATCTTTTCCATGTCCATTCATTTATAGGCAAATTTTATAACTTCATTTTTCCTAACAACTGCATAGTATTCCATTGTGTAGATGTACCAAAGCTTCTTTATCCAGTCATCGATTTTCGGGCATTCTGGTTGCTTCCAGATTCTGGCTATTGTGAATAATGCTGCTATGAACATAAAAGTAGGGATGGTGTTTCCGCTGCATATTTTTGGTTTCCCAGAGTAGATTCCCAGGAGTGGTATGGCTGGGTCAAATGGGAGTTCAATTTCTAGTCTTTGGAGGAATGTCCATATTGTTTTCCAGAAAGGCTGTACCAGCCGGCATTCCCACCAACAATGGATGAGTGTCCCCTTTTCCCCACATCCACGTCAGCACTTGTTGTTCTTGCTCTTTTGAATATGTGCCAGTCTCTGTGGTGTAAAGTGGTATCTCATTGTTGTTTTGATTTGCATCTCTCTGATGATTAGTGATGATGAGCATTTTTTCATATGCCTTTTGGCCATTCGAATTTCTTCCTTGTCAAAGTTTCTGTTCATTTCTTCTCCCCATTTTTTAATGGGGTTGGCTGTTTTCTCCTTATATAGCTGTACCAGTGCCTGATATATCCTGGATATTAACCCCTTATCAGATGGGTATTGGGTGAATATTATTTCCCATTCTGTGGACTGCTTTTGTATCTTAGTCACTGTTTCTTTTGAGGTACAGAAGCTTTTTAGTTTGATGTAGTCCCATATGTTTATCTTTTCTTCTAGTTGCTTTGTTAGTGATGTTTCACCTTTGAAGATGCCTTTAGCTTCAATGTCGTGGAGAGTTTTTCCTATATTTTCTTCAATGTACTTTATGGATTCAAGTCTGATCTTGAGATCTTTAATCCATTTTGATCTGATTTTTGTGCAAGGTGTTAGACACAGGTCCAAATTCATTTTTTTACATGTTGCTGCCCAGTTTTCCCAACACCACTTGTTGAAGAGGCTTTCCTTACTCCATTTTAGACTCGTTGCACCTTTATCAAAGATTAAATGATCATGTGTTTGAGGTTGGGTGTCAGGATACTCAATTCTATTCCATAGGTACACAGGTCTGTTTTTATTCCAATACCACACTGTTTTAATTACTACTGCCTTGTAGTACAGTTTGAAGTTGGGAAAGGTGATGCCTCCCATCTTTTTCCCGAGGATTGCTTTTGCTATCCTGGGGGTTTATTGTTCCATACAAATGAAATATATTTTCTTAGATGCCAGAAATGCTCTGCCACTTTTAACTTCTCCATTTTGCTTCATATCATAAGGAGAGTAGTCATGTACAGTGTTCTAGATATTGCTACCCATTCATGTAATAACCCTCTCCTACCATCATGAATGATTCTTTTTGCATTTGTTTCCATGAACTAGTTCCTGAGGCCCCATTCACTCTCAATGGAACAAACATCTCTGAATGCAGCAGTTATGTGTACCTAGGTCGAGAAGTCAACATGATGAACGACCTGAAACCAGAGCTGTGCAGGAGGAAGAGAGCAGCATGGAATGCCCTCAAAGGCATCAAAGAAATAGCTAAAAGGACAAAGAACCTCCGGCTCTGGGCACATTTCTTTGACTCCACCGTTCTCCCTGCATTAACATACACCTCAGAGACCTGGGCCCTACGAAAGCAGGATGAGAATGCTATTCGGGTCTCCCAGAGAGGAATCGAAAGAGCTATGCTTGGAATATCACGCCTCACTCAAGTGAGAGAAGGAATCCGGAGTTCTGACCTCCATCGCTATTCCAGAATCAGGGACGCTGTCTCGTTTGCCAAGGCATTTAAAATCAGATGGGCTGGACATGTAATGCGATTTGGAGACAACCGCTGGACTAGAGCCGTTACCGACTGGATCCCATGGGATGTCAAAAGATCACGTGGCCGCCCACCTACAAGATGGTCTGACTTCCTTGTAAAGGCACTGAAGGAACCGTTTGAGGCTCTTCATATTCCTGAATCAATCAGATGCCATTGGGCTACATTGGCACGTGATAGGTCCAATGGAAATGTTACTGGCGCCCGCTTGAGCAAATCGATGAATAACGGGATTTAAGTGATCAAGTGAAGTGATCCATGATAGTCTGGTGTTTCTATATACTGATATATTGTGTAAAATAATAGGCCAGAAACCATGATACAATTTAACTTACATTTTCAAACGTTATTCCAATATGGATGGATCTCAAAATCTGGAGAGTAAAATAGAAGCATGAGAGAAGAACACTCAGCAAAGGGCTGCCCTGTGAAATAGGTAGTGCCTAAGAACTTTGTGAGTAGACATATAGAAACCTTAATACAGTGCTAGAGAGTCAGAGTGGTGCAAAGAAATGTGAGCATTCTAGACTCTGAGGAGTCTGTAATATTTCACAGGCGGAAGAGACAAGAAAGTTAGGAGAGCAAGCGCAGGGAGGGTAGTATACAAAGTCTGGGGAAAACAGGTGAGCAGAAGATGAAAGCAGCTTGTATTTATATGGGAGAACTGCATAAAGAAAGCTGATATGGAAAAGTAATTTATATAAGACTAAAACAAAAATCAAGAGAAACTTCATGTTCTGTGTCATAGGTTTTTAAAACAACGTATGCATCCAACAATGGATGATAGAATAATTAAGGTATGCTATGTACACCACATATATCATGTTATATGTTATCATATATAGATAATATTTCATATGTAACATTAATATAGTATTATAGCTATACTATATTTCCTTAATATCATACAACATCACAATATTATAAAATATATTTGATGTATTATGAACTACTATATATAGTGATTGTGGTGAATAATATAATATATTGTGGTGAATAATAATACAATATAGCATTCATTGCATGTATCTTCTATAAAACAAATGATATATAATATAGAAGATACATGCAATGAATGTTAAATTTTTCATAACGTGGATGGATCTTTTTACTAAGTGAGTTAAGGCAGTCAGTGAGACAAATACTGTATTGTGTCATTTGTTCTTGATTCTTAAAATGTAAAATAAGATAAAGGAGTCACATTCAGAGAAATAAAGTACTAACACTGTCAGGGGCAGAAGAGCAGAGGAATAGCGAGAGTTTGGTAAAGTGTGAAAACTTTCAATTATTAGAGAAATATGTTCTGAGAATGCAGTGTAAAATATAATGGCTATGGTTGATAACACCATAACATAATTGAAATATGTGAAAAGTGTAGAATGTAATGTTCTTCCCCTCACAAAAGGATAAAAGATCGATCTGTGAGTTGTTGGACATGGTAGAGTGTTGGGGTTCTTTGTCTGTATGTACATATATCTATTCACCATGAGGTGCACTTTCAGCTTCTTATAATTTTGTCTCTATAAAGTTGAAAAATAAGCAATTTTTAAAATAGACATAATATGGGGTATACTGAGAACAATGAAATAGGACTTGCTAATATTCCATTTGTAAGTCTGAGTTCATCCAATTTTATTAACAAATTCACTTGTAATATGCATTCAAAAGCATCAAATTATCCATGTATTGTACCCTGAGGGGGCTGTCTCCAATAACATACTCTAAAAAGAATAAGACAAAATATGGAAAGACATCACACATAAAAATGTTTTTTACAGATTATTTCTCATGTAGAAAACAGGAAATAATTTTGTATGTGCAAGAGGAAAGAATTGGCTGTTTACATCATGGTTTTTCAGAGCTCACCATTGGAGTCTGGGCCAAACCAGAAGTTTCTGTCAGTTTGTTTAAACTTATAAAAAAACTTTTATGAAATTGACTATTTTAGAGTATGCAAGGTAATAGTATTTAGTGCAGGCACACTTGTGAAACTATTATCTCTATCATAATTTCAAATTTTTCTCAGATAACAATACTGTCCATGTTAAGAATCAGTCCTAATTTCTTCTACCCCAAATCTTGAAAAACTTCCATTCAGCTTTATGCCTCTATGTCTCTATTTTGAATATTAAATATAAATGAATTATACAGTCTATTACATTTTGTGTCAGGCTTCATTAAGCTTGTACATCATATGCATATACCACATCTTTATCCAGTCATGTACTAATGGGCGTTTGCTAAAAGTGTAATATTTAATGATACAAGAAAATATTTGCATCGTAGTTTGGAGTCAGTATTTTATATTGATACTTTTTTCATTAAAATTGTAAAAGTTTATTTTCTTAAGCCTATGACTTGAACTTATTTTCTGTATGAAAATACTCATTTAAAAACACTATAGGCAACAAGGGGGTAGGGTCTTGGGCACTTTCATGGTGGTGAGGTGATGGTGAATACCAAGACCATAAATGTCAACATTGTTATAAACACATTATGCAGTTATAATAATTTTAAAATAGTATGCAAAATTCTCCAAATAAAAGCCAATAGAATCTTCCTATTTATTTTCATTGGACACTCACTCAACAAAAATCATTAAAAATTATAGAGCTCCACATTAAACAGATCATTTATTGGGGACAGAGCGATAGCACAGTAGGTAGGGTATTTGCCTTGCACATGGCCAACCCAGGTTCGATCCCCAGCATCCCATATGGTCCCCTGAGTACCGCCAGGAGTAATTCCTGAGCAAAGAGCCAGGAGTAACCTCTGAGCATCACTGGGTGTGACCCAGAAAAGTAAAATATATATATAAATAAACAGATCATTTATTTATTTTTTAAATTTTTTAATCACTTAATCTTCAATAAAGGAGCAAAAATATTAAGTGGAACAAAGAAATCCTCTTCAACAAACGGTGCTGAGAAAACTGGGCAGCTATGTGTTTAAAAAAATTAACTTACATTTCGGGGATGCCGCCAGGGTCCCCGACAGTTCTGGGAAGCGAAGTTTCCTCATACCTCCAAAGCCGGGTGGAAAATGGATGAAGACTCAGGAATCCTATGCAGTTTTAAAATGCTTTACTTATCACAGGTTCAGGCATACAAATCAGCAATAGGAAAAACCCTGTGCTTAGGATTCCCGGCTAGAACCCCAGCCACGTGTAGGCCAAGATGGCAGCCACCACGTGTAAAGACCCTGTAAAGAGGAGACAAAGACAAGACTTCCAAGAAGAGTGAAAGCCCACAAAGAGAGCCCCAAAAGAGAGAGAGCCGGAAAGGAAGCAGGCTGGTTTTATACCCCTGCAACTCAGACCTCCCTCCCACTATTATGGGAAGCAGGGAGGGTCAAATGCCCTCAGGTAGTTTCTCCCAGCATCTCACCTAGACCCTTTTATATGCTGATGTCAAAAGCCAAGATCTGCCTGGAAATGCCTTTATAGGGTAGAGAAGGGGGGTTTTGAGATGGCAAGCTTCTGTACCAAAGACTATACTAATGCCAGTTAAATATTTCTCCAAGTCTTCACAAGAGTCTCGTCTACTCCACGGTAGTTTTGTATTTTAGTTGCCTTTGAGTTATTAGGGAGCCATGCTTGCTTGCTTGGAGGCAAACAGCATTTCTCTCTGGGCTAATTACTTAGCGATCCAATGTACTTTATGGATTCAAGTCTGATATTGAGATCTTTAATCCATTTTGATCTGATTTTTGTGCATGGTGTTAGACACAGGTCCAAATTCATTTTTTTACATGTTGCTGCCCAGTTTTCCCAGCACCACTTGTTGAAGAGGCTTTCCTTACTCCATTTTAGACTCATTGCACCTTTATCAAAGATTAAATGATCATGTGTTTGAGGTTGGTTGGTGTCAGAATACTCAATTCTATTCCATAGGTTCACAGGTCTGTTTTTATTCCAATACCATGCTGTTTTAATTACTACTGCCTTGTAGTACAGTTTGAAGTTGGGAAAGGTGATGCCTCCCATCTTCTTTTTCCCAGGATTGCTTTCGCTATCCTTGGGGGTTTATTGTTCCACACAAATTTCAGGAGTGTTTGGTCAATTTCTTTGAAGAATGTCATGGGTATCCTCATAGGGACTGCATTGAATCTGTACAGAGCTCTAGGGAGTATTACCATTTTGACAATGTTGATTCTCCCCATCCATGAGCAGGGAATGTTTCCATTTCCTTGTGTCCTTTTTATCTCTTGGAGCAATGTCTTGTAGTTTTCTTTGTACAGGTCCTTTACATACTTGGGTAAGTTGATTCCTAGGTATTTGATTTTCTGTAGCACAATTGTGAATGGAATTGTTTCCTTAATATCCCTTTCTTGTCTTTCGTTATTTGTATATAGGAAAGCCACCGACTTTTGGGTGTTGATTTTGTATCCTGCCACTCTACTATATGTGTCTACTGTTTCTAGGAGTTTTTTGGTAGAGAGTTTAGGGTTCTCTAGGTATAATATCATGTCATCTGCAAATAATGATAGCTTGACTTCTTCCTTGCCTATCTGGATGCCCTTGATGTCCTTTTCTTCTCTGATTGCTATGGCAAGTACTTCCAGTACTATATTGAATAAAAGAGGTGAGAGTGGGCAACCTTGTCTTGTCCCTGATCTCAGGGGGAAGGCTTTCAACTTTTCCCCATTGAGAATGACGAGGCCAGGCAAATATGCTGGTAAGATCTAGCTAGTCCCACGATGATTGTAGTAGCATGAGAGAATATTATACCAGCCAGTACAGAATACATGGTCAGATAAACTGCCACATTTAAACTACCCCCTATCTACAAAGTGACCTGCAGGAGGCAATACAGGGCAGATGCAGAGACTTTTAGGTGTCCTGCAACACTTACCCCTTTTACTGCCATGCACAAAAGTCAGATCAAAATGGGTTATAGATCTCAACATCAGACATGAATCTATAAGGTCACTTTTTGAGAAAACAGTAAAAATGCTCTATGACATTGAAACTAAAGTCATCTTCAAAGACGAAATCCCACTGACAAAGCAAATGAAAGCAAAGATAAACAAATGAGATTATATAAAACCGAAGAGCTAGCATGTGATCTATGTTGGAGTATGTCCCATGTGTGCTGGAGAAAAATGTGTATTCGGCTTTTTGAGAATGAAATGTCCTGTATATATCTACTAGCCCTCTTTCTTCCATCTTTCTTTTAGGGCCAGTATTTCATTGGTAAGTTTCAGTCTTGTTGACCTATCAAGAGTTGATAGAGCAGTGTTGAAGTCTCCAACTACAATTGTGATTGTATATTTGAAAGTGTGTTTCAGGATATTCAGTTCTATTCCATAGGTCTATGGGTCTGTATACCAATATCATGCCGTTTTAATTATGACTGCTTTGTAGTAGAGTTTGAGGTTGGGGAAGGTGATACATTCCATTTTCCTTTTCCCAAGGATTGCTTTAGCTATTCTTGGGGGTTTATTATTCCCTACAAATTTCAGGAGTGTTTGATCACTTTCTTTGAAGAACGTCATGGGTATCTTTATAGGGACTGCATTGAATCTGTATAATGCTCTAGGGATTATTACCATTTTGAAAATATTAATTCTTCCAGTTCATGAGCAGCGAATGTGTCTCTATGTCCTCGGGTCATCTTTTATTTCTTGAAGTAACGTTTTGTAGTTTTCTTTGTAGAGATCCTTTGCATTCTTTGTCAAACTTATTCCTAGGTATTTGATTTTCTATGGCGCAACTGTGAATGGGATTGTTTCTTTAATATCCCTTTCTTCTCTTTTGTTATTTGCATATAGGAAGGCCTTTGACTTTTTGGGTATTGATTTTGTACCCTGCCACTCTACTATAGGAATCCATTATTTCTAGGAGCTTCTTGGTAGACAGTTTAGGGTTATCTACGTATAATATCATGGCATCTGCAAATAGTGACAGCTTGGATTCTTTTCTTTCCTGTCCGGATGCCCTTAACATCTTTTTTTTCCCTGTTTGCTGTGGCAAGTACTTCTAGTACTATTTTGAATAAAAGTGGCAAGAGTGGGCATCCTTGTTTTGTTCCTGATCTTACGGGAAAGCTTTCAGTTTTTCCCCATTGAGAATGATGCTCGCTGTGAGCTTGTAGTAAATGGCTTTGATTATATTGAGGAAGGTTCCTTCAATTCCCGTTTTACAGAGAATTTTTATCATGAATGGGTGTTGGATTTTGTCAAATGCCTTCTCTGCATCTATTGATATGATCATATGGTTTTTATTTTTCTTATTGATATGATGTATTATGTTGATTGACTTGCAGATGTTGAACCATCCTTGCAAAACCGGGATGCATCCTACTTGGTCATGATGTATAATCGTTTTTTATGACTCTTTGGATTCAATTTGCTAGTATTTTATTGAAGATATTAGCATCTCTGTTCATCAGGGAAATTGGTCTGTAGTTTTTCTTTTTTGTGACATCTCTGTCTGCTTTGGGTATCAGGGAGATACCGAGCCTTGTAGCAGCTATTTGGCAATGTTTCTGTTTCTTCAATTTCCCGGAAGAGCTTGAAAAGAACTGGGAATAGGTCATCTTTAAAGGTTTGGTAGAATTCACTCGTGAATTCGTCTGGATCTGGGCTTTTGTGTTTGGAGAGACTTTTGATTACTGATTCCATCTCCTCAATGGTGATAGTTTTGTTAAGGTATTCCAAATCTTCTTGTTGCAGCGTTGGGAGGCTATGGGAATTTAGAATTTTGTCCATTTCTTTTAGGTTCTCTTGTTTCATGGCATACAGACTCTCATAGTAATCTCTGATGGTCTTTTGAATTTCTGTGGTTTCTGTTGTGATGTCCCTTTTTCATTTCTGATTCAATTTATTTGAATTCTGTCTTTCCCTTTTCGTGCGAGTCTTGCAAGTGGTTTGTCAATCTTGTTTATTTTTTTTCAAAGAACCAGCTCTCGGTTTCGTTGATCTTCTGGATTATTTTTTGGGATTCCATCTCATTGATTTTCTCTAATTTTATTATTTCTTTCTGCCCGGGTTGGGTGCATTTTGCTGATCACTTTCTAAGATCTTAAGCTGTGAAGTCAAACTGTTTATGATGACTTTTTCCTCTTTTCTGATGAATCTTGAAGAGCTATGAACTTGCCTCTTAACACTGCTTTCACTGTCACTATCACCAACTTCCCATTCATCATCTATTTGCTCAAGCGGGCACCAGTAATATTTTCATATGTCCTGTCTCATGCTAGTAGAGCCCAAGGGTATCTGCTTGCTCCAGGAACATGAAGAGCCTCAAACCATTATATTAGGTCATGAGAATATCAAATATGAAATGGGAAGCTTGCCAGGCTTGCCATGCGGGTGGGATACTCTAGTAGTCACTTCTAAATACTGCATTTATTGATGAACCATGCGGCCACTTGCACCTGCACAAGCCGGGCTGTGATAGGCTCGTCTGCTGAGTGGAGTTCTGACGAGGGGGAAGTCCGGATGTGGAAGATGGCGGCCCTTATGGAGTGGGGGGTTGTCTGGCTTGTTGTGAGGCTTTGCTGGGGTGGCGGGCCAGGGCTAGAACCCACCATCCCTCCTGGGCACCTTGTGAGTGGCTGGGCACAGGGAGAGCAAGTAGCAGCTCTGCCCCATGTCTGTCAGTATCTCGCTTTCACTGTATCCCACAAATTCTGGTAATTCATGTTTTCAATTTCATTTGTTTCCAGGAATTTTTGGATTTTCTCTTTAATTTCTTTTATGACATGCTGGTTGTTCAGCAGTTTTCAGATACTTGGTATTATTCTCCATTTTTGTGTGCTATTAACTTCTATTTTCAGTGCATCATGATCTGAAAAAATAGTTGACACAATTTCTGTCTTCTTGATTTTATGGAGGTATGTTTTATGGCTTAGCATGTGATATATGTTGTAGTATTTCCTTGTGTGCTGGAGCAAAATGTGTATTCGGCTTTTGGGGGATGAAATGCCCTGTATATATCTACTGCCCTCTTTCTTCCATCTCTTCTTTTAGGTCCAGTATTTCATTGGTAAGTTTCAGTCTTGTTGATCTATCAAGAGTTGATAGAGCAGTGTTGAAGTCTCCAACTACAATTGTGTTGCTGTCAACGTCTTCTTAGAAGTCTAATAGTAGTTGTTGTAGGTATTTTTCTGGCCCCTCGCTGGGTGCATATTTATTTAGTAGTGTAATTTCTTCCTGATATGCATATCCTTTGATTATTGAGAAGTAACCTCCTTCTGACCTTCAACCTGAAGTTTATGTTTTTGGATACCAGTATGGCCACCCTGGCCTTTTTTGGAGGGGTTGTTTGAGTGAGGGATTGTTTTCCAGTCTTTTACTTTGAGCCTGTCTTTGCTCAGATGTGTTTCTTGAAGGCAAGAGAATGTTGGATTCAATTTTTTGATCCATTTTGCCACTGTTTCTCTTAACTGGTGCATTTAGACTGTTAACATTCAGAGAGATTATTGTCATGGGATTTTGTGCCATCTTTCTATCTAGGTTTGTTGTTCTTTTGAGTTTTGTCTCTTCTTAGAGTATCTCTTTCTTCCCTTCTTTTAAGGTTGGTTTTTAATCTATGAAGTTCCTGAACTGTTGTTTCTTTCAAATCTGAGTGAGAGTTTAGCTGGGTAAAGAATGCTTGTGACAAATGGAAGCAAAAGATAAAAAATGGGATTATATAAAATGAAAAGCTTCTGCACCTCAAAAGAAACGGTGACTAAGATACAAAGACAATCCACAGAGTGGGAAAGGATATTCACCCAATACCCATCTGACAAGGGGTTAATATCCAGGATATATCAGGCACTGGTAGCACTCCACAAGAAAAAACAGCCAACCCCATCAAAAAATGGGGAGAAGAAATGAACAGAAGCTTCCAAAAAGAAGAAATTCGAATGGCCAAAAGGCATATGAAAAAGTGTTCTTCATCATTAATCATCAGGGAGATGCAAATCAAAACAACAATGAGGTACCATCTCACACCACAGAGACTGGCACACATCCAAAACAGCAAGAACAACCGGTGCTGGCGTGAATGTGGGGAAAAAGGGACTCTCATCTACTGTTGGTGGGAGTGCCGACTGGTCCAGCCCTTTGGGAAAACAATATGGGCATTCCTCGGAAAACTAGATATTGAGCTCCCATTTGATCCAGCAATAGCACTCCTGGGAATATACCCAAGAGACTGAAAAACCCATAGCAGAAAGACTATCTGTACTTCTTATTCATCGCTGCATTAAACACAGTAGCTAGAATCTGGAAACAACCTAAGTGCCCGAGAACAGAGGACTGGCTAAAGAAACTGTGGTACATCTACATGATGGAATACTATGCAGCTGTCAGAAAAGACAAAATTGTGAAATTTACTTGCAAATGGATGGACCTGGAATGCTGAATGAAATTAGTCAGAAGGAAAAGACAGATATAGAATGACTGCATTCATTAATGGGATATAAATAGATACCAGTGTTTTACTGAGTGTGGGCAATGGTAACGTCAGTCTATAACTCACCATTGAATATACACAAAGAGACTTTCATGATGAACCCTAAATGTGTGCAGGGCTAGCCGCAATGTGTAAAAGAAGGGGGGGAGAGATGCAGAGACAGAGAGCGAGAGAGAGACAGAGAGAAAGAGAGGAAAAGGGGGTACCTGCTACTGAGGCAGCCTGGGGGGGTGGGTGGGAGGGGGTGTGGGTATACTGGTGGTGGTGATGGGGCACTGGTGGAGGGATGGGTACTGGAATACTGTATTACCAAGAACCAATTATGAACAACTTTGTAACTGTATGTTTCACTGTGGTATAATAAAAATTTCAAAAAAAAAGAATGCTTGGTGAGGCATTCATTTCATTGAGTTTTTTCACTATATCCCACCACTGCTTTGGGCTTGAAGGGTCTCTTCTGATAGGTCTGCTGAAAGACGAATGGATGTTCCTTTGTATACAATTTCCTTCTTTGATCTTGTCACTTGAAGAATTGTGTCTCTATCTATGGCATCCATTATTTTGACTAGGATATGTCTTGGAGTTTTTCTATTGGGGGTCTCTTCTTGCTGGTATCCTTCACACTTCTTGGATCTAGATGCCTTTTTCCTTTAACTGGAACTTTTCAGTAAGGAGGTCTTTAACTGTTCCTATTTCCTTTGGGATGCCTTCCTGTCTCTCTGGGACCCCGATGATTCTTATTTTATTCTTTTTGAATTCATCCCAATGTTCATTGTTCCACCACTGATCCATTTTCTCATCTTTTTTTCCCATCTTGTGTATTTTCCTGAGTGATTTCTGAAGCTCATCTTCAGTCTCACTAATTCGGTCTTCTGTTGCTGTCAATCTGCTGCTGAGAGCCCTTATTGTGTTTTTTCATTTCATCTACTGAGATATTTAGTGATGATATTTCTATCTGCATTGTTCTCATTTCTGCTGTCATATCCTCCTGTAATTTATTGACTGCCCTTTCCACTGCTTCATTTATGTTCTCCTGTATTTTATTGAACATCCGTTCCATTTTTTCATTGAGCTCATTGAACATCCTCACCATTTCTTCTCTGAATTATTTGTCAGAGAGATTATGTATTTCTGCATTCTTTTTGAGTCTTCAGAGTTGGTTTTTTCATCTGCTCTTTGAGCTTGGGCTCTGCATTGTTTCTCCGTGGTGCTGTGGTCATCGGAGGTGGATTCTTCTGGGGTACTGTTTCTTCCTCACACTCAGGTAGGACTTTAGAGATGTTCAGCAGAAGGTGGTCTCCCTTTCCCTCTTCGAGGACATTACCTTCCCTTGGTGTTGAATTTCCTGCTTTTTGTATTAATATGTGGCAGCATGAGCAGCCACCCTCCAGGCCAGCCACATCCCCAGGGAGAGATTAGGGGGAAGGCAACTCGGGAGTGAGCATTCAAAGTCCCCTGTTTACTTCCTCTCCTGCTCAGAATTCTGGGGGCTGTAGTTTCACTTTCTGTAAGAGGTCCGAAAGTCCGTGGCTCTACTACTTTAACCACACACCCTCCCGTCAAGTCACACCCCCAGGGCTAAACAGATCATTTAAATACCTTGTTGGCAATTCCATCACAGTGTCTCTTTGGAAAGGTATCAGTATATCATCATTTAATGAATGATCATCATGGAGTTGCAATATATTTTCATTTTATTTACCTTTTAAATTCTAAGGTGTAGTTTACCACCTAAAGTATATTTGCCTTCACAACACTAAACCAGAAGTGCTGTACGTCTTTACTGAACACTGGCTCCTAACCTCTAAGTCACTTCCTTAAAGAGACCCCTAGATGCCTCTCCTCAGCACTGGAGGCCTCCTCAAATCATCTTTCATGGCAATCAGGAAAATTTGTACTTTTATTAGCCTGTTTGTTTGGCATGGAGGGAGAACTTCTCTTCCTCTGTCTTGAAGCTTCATGGAAATGGGGATCTCATTTGTTTACCTGGCACAAGAGTAGAAGCTTAACCAATACTTTGAAAACTAAACGTTGGGGTTCCAGCCCTGATTCAAGTCTTATTGATCCCAAACCTTTTTCTAGAGTTTATCCATGAAGTTATGTATCTTTTCTTCAAATCTGAATGTGAGCTTAGATTTTGGGCCACAAGTGGTAGTGCTCAAGGACTCTGAGGGGCCTGAAATTGAACCTTGAACACCTGCATTCAAAGCATGTTTCCCTACCCTATCTCTCTGGCTGTTTTCATAATATTAGGAGACAGTTTATAAAAGAAGGTGAATTATGTAACTAGAAGCACTTAGCTTTACTTTTCATAAGTATGTATGTCTCTGTTTTTATATTTCAGAGCACTTTCAAATTCAGCATGTGTGTCCCTAATGTTGTTTCTTATCTAATTTGGCATAGGGCAACAGTGGCAAAGGGATGGCCAAGACTTTTTAAGGGGTCTTAGTGGTCAGCTGTCCTCAGGACATGCTAGGCAGCATTGCTGAGAATTTACATACAGTGAGGAAGAGACTCTTGTCCAGTGCCAGGATCCTTGCCCACAAAATGCAGATCACACAGAAAGGAATCGATAACTTTTATTCACTTAACCATAACCACACTTGTACTTATTCCACTCTGCATTTCTTCCTGTTGAGAGAAATACAGGAAAATACAATACTAAAAGAAAGATTTGGGCTCGACAAAACAAGTTAATTAATTTACTCATTTCCTCATGCCATCGACACATTGCACCATACAATCCACTTTATACCCTGATACTGGACAGGACAGCCTTAAAGATAAAGATTTCTTTTCCTGCCTCTTTGAAACTTTATTTCCTCCTTTGGGAAATGGGAATTAATTGTAATTCCTACTCATAGAATACCCCAGGTATATTGTTGAACGCAATAAAGCAAATATTCTATAAGAACTAATGGCCAGCAAAATGGCTGAAAGGACTAGAACACAGGCCTTGTGTATAGAAACCCCAGTTAGAGCCTTGGCACTAGTTTGTGACCACCAAGCTCCAGGCTGAGAGTAGCCCCCAAGCACCACCAGATCTGGCTCCAAAAGCCTAAATATATATAGATATATATATATAATATACATATATATACATACACACACATATATACACATATATATGTATATATATACATATACATATATAATATGCAACAAAGTACAATATATAGGGACTGGAGTGATAGTACAGCAGGTAGGGCATTTGTCTTGCACATGGCCATCTTGAGCTCAATCCCTGGCATCCCATATGGCCCTCTGAACACCACCAGGTATGATTCCTGAGTGCAGATCCAGGGAGTAACTCGTGAGCATTGCCAGGTATGACCCAAAAAGCAAAAACAAATGTATATACAATATGCAAACAAATAAACAGCAGAATTTCTATAACTCTCAACCTCCAAGAACAACATTCAGAGAAGCATCCGTGTGTCCTTTCTTCCTCATTCCTGCCTCATAGTCTGATCCCCACTTCCATTTTCTCCCAGTTACTGCTTGCTTTCTCCTCCTTCTACCCTGGGCTTCCTCACTGAGCTCCTTTATTCTCTTCCATCTGAGCTCCTTCCTGCAAGCTCAACTTCCTCTCTGCATCCTTCCTATTCTATCCCTGCCCCGTGTGGCCTCTGTGCATCCTCATGGTCATTGGGCCAGGCTGCTGGCATGAAACAGACAAACTTGCCCATCAGGAGGGCAACCTGCTAAGTGGAGGTCACAACATGATTCTATTTTGGATGCTTCAGGCCAGCAGAGCTCACGACATCCGATGTCAAGGGAAGGGAGGGCTGATGGCGCCTGCCGTGATGTCGTGTCTGTCTGAAGTGGCCTGGCAGGCGTCTCAGGGAGGAGGCAGCCCAGAGCCAAGAAACACTGGCAGAGAATGAATGTTAGGAAAAGAACCTTTCCCGTGAAGAGTGAAGTAAGGAAAATGCAAACAGCAATGGATGGCTGGGGAGGGGAGGGAGGACAGTGGGATGCAAGGAGAGAGAAGATGAGCACCCCAAACACTCAGGAGACTGGGCCTCTGAGAGGAGCTTGGGAGCTGCTGGACTGTGTGCCAAGAACAAGATTGTGTGCAGTCCCTGCAGAGTGGACAAGGAACAGATGGGGCTGAAACAGGATAGACACCTGCTTTTCCACCCTGGGGTTTCCTTCCCAGCAAAGGCTGCAGGTGCTCAGCCTGTTAAACTCAAGAAAATACATTGGTCTCCTTCGCCTGCTTGAGAATAGGAGAAAGGGCTAGGAAACAAACCTGTCAGAAGGCCTTATTATATCCTGGTCTTTAGGAAATGTCAGTTCAATTCATACAGTAGACTCAGAATACAACACAGCACAGCATAGCTCTTGAGACATTGCAGAGCTAGAATCAGCCTCGGACCGTACTGCCAACAGGGACTGGCAGTCTCCCAGGGTGCTTTGGGAAGAGGATATCTGAGACAGAGTTTGGAAATCTGACATAGCTGGGAAAATCTTGGAACCTGGGACCATCTGAGTCAGGCTAGAACAGGAGTTGAAGTGAGATCCATCAAGAGTTGGAGGAAGATGATTGGAGGAAGACCTGTGGGAAACCTCAGGAGAGAGGTCCTCAAGGTTTCTAGAGTTTCAGGACCATCAGAAGTGTGGCTCAAAACCAAATAAATTTAAAACATTCTATATATATTGGAGTATATTCCAGCTAAGCTTAACTACAGAGTCCCTTGGTATTTTTTGAACATTCAGTCATCCCCTGTACCAAAATCCTTTATGACTAGCCTCCAAATTCACAGATTCTGCATTTGTGAATTACACCAACTCATACTATTGTCTGAATATGGAATCCATAGGTATGGAGGGCTGACTTCATTTTTAGGGGCAGGGGGATGTGTAAGAATTCAATTAGCATATAAATTCAACTTCAATTCACATTGATTAGGTCAAACTGCAGATGGGATATATAGGTGTCAAGTTTGTTAGGACGGAATGCTGCTTTGATGGGGGTTATTGGTGCCCTCCTGCAGTAAGGATAGCTCTCCATGGAGACCAGCTTACTTCTGAGGCCAGCACATCCACAGCGCACACTGCTGAAGTTTGCCTCTTAAATCCCTCCCCTCTGTGTTTGCAGGGTCCTGGCTGCTCTCTCAGAAAGTCAGATCACATCTGTGGAATGATCTTAGCAAGGTTCTGAATCTCCATCTTTGGTTTTAGGTTTGTCCAGTGGCGATTGTACCATCTTGTCTACTGAGCTGATGTGGAGCTTAAAATAAAGTCCAAATTGTCTGCCCTCTTTCTGTAGTTGGTGCTTAACAAATGTGAGATCCTGCCCCCAGCTTTTTCTTCCCAACCCAAGCAGAACTAACAGCCTTGATGCTTGCTTCCATTTCTTGTCTTCCTGGAATCCAGGCAAATAAAGAAATCTCATTACTTTCGCTCCATTGCTCAAGACCCTGTAACTCTGAGCTTTGACCCACAAGCTCGGCCCAGCTTTCCAGGATTATTTTCATGCCAGCACCACTGCAAGCACAATGGCCCTTTTCTTCCTCTTTGAGCATGATGAATTTGTTTCTACCTTGAGCTTTGCACCAGCTATTGCATCTGCCTGGAATACACACCAAGCAGAGCTTCATAGCTAGCTGATAGAGCACTCATTTCTCAGGGTTAATAAAAGTTAAAATAACTTTTATGGGGAAGGTGCATGCCAACCACTGCTCAGGGACATCATTGGACTCCTGGTTCTATGTCAGGGTCACTTTTGGTGACCCACATGGGCATCCTATGCAGATATAGAACCAGGATTTACCACATCAAGACAAGTGCCATAATCCCTAGACTATTGCCAGTCCCTAAAATATCTTCATTTGTACTCAAATGAATGTAGTTCACCCTCAGTCATGGTTCCTTGGCATATCTTCTCCATACATTTTTCTCTTTCTGAAATTATTTTGAGTGTTGCACCATGTTCATTCCCCACTGTGGGTTGAGACAAGTTTTTCTTGTTCATGACTATATCTCCAGCGTCTAGAATTGACCTGCTACATATTGGGTGTTTAGTAAATGATACTAAGGAAACAAGTGAGTGTTTATACTTCATTTTAATTATCCATTTCTAATAAACTTTGTCACTTTCTTCAATTCCTGCTCTCCCATACAATCATATAGAGTTAGTCCCTGAATAATGTTTCATTAAATGTCATTTCATTATAACAGTGATAAGAAAAAAGTAATTGATTTTCACCCAGAGCCATTGTGGTGTTTACAAGTTCTGTTTATGTCTGTGTGGATTTTCTCTGGGCACTTCAGTTTTCTCCTACATTCCAAAGGTGTGTATGTGAGGTTTTCTGTGTGTTTCTGTGTTCAATCAGAGTGAGTGCACATGTGGTATGTGTGAACTGGCCTGTGGTAGAAAGATGTTTCATCAAGGCTAGGTTCTACCTAGTGCCCTTACTGCCAAGATAAACGCCATCCACTTGTGACCCTGTGCTGGAAAATTGGGTTCGCAAACAATGGATTAAATCAAAGAAAGTTCTTATTTTTTTTGTATTTGAAGTGTTTGCTATATTAGACATTTGGTGATGTTTCTGTGATCAGAAATACACATTACAAATGTTATAGTAATTAACTTTATAGTATCACTATATCACTGTCTTCCTATTGTTCATTGACATGCTCGAGTGGGCTCTAGTAACATCTCTATTAGTCCTGTCACAGGCAAGTGAAACCAAGGGCATCTACTTGCTCCAGGGACAGGAGGAGCCCAAAATCATTCTTCAGGTCATGGAACTGAGGTCCATAATTGATACTAGTTTTTGGCATAACAAGTAAATGAAACCTGGATAGCTTGCCAGGCTTTTCCATGTAGGTGGTATAGTCCCAGTAGAAGGCTCTCATCTCGAGCATTTACTGATATAACTTAAAGGCGAAGATCAGGTTTTCTCTTGGATGGAGCTCTGAGGAACTATGGAGTCTGGATGTTGAGACTGACTGACTGCATGGTGTATGGTTTGCTCTGGCTTCTTGCTAGGCTTACTGGTTTCAGTTAGAACCTGTCTAGAACTGTATGCAATATATAAATGTGAAAGATCCTGTGAAGGACCTTATCCTAAAATCAGCATTCTCTAAAAATATCACATGCTGCAAAGTGACTGCGCGCCAAGGGACCTGTGGGTCTGGTGTGGGTGGGTTTCTCTCTTCCGGGGCAACTGGCATGGAAGTGGAGAAAAGGTCACGATCACGATCTCACGATCTTCCGTTAATCATCTATTTGCTAGAGCAGGCACCAGTAATATCTCCATATGTCCTGTCTCATGCCAGTAGAGCAAAGGGCATCGGCTTGCTACAGGAACATAAAGAGCCTCAAACCATTATATTAGGTCATGGGAATGACCTAATATAGTGTTACTGGCATTTGGCATGTCAAATACAACACGAGCAGCTTGCTAGGCTTGCCGTGTGGGAGGCATATTCTTTAAACACCTCCAAATAAAGCATTTATTGATGAATTGCGCGGCTGCTTGTGGCCGCGAGCCGGGCTGTGATGGGTTGGTCGGTTGGGTGGAGTTCTGAAGAGAGGGAAGTCCGGATCATCGACACCCACCCTGCAGCCGTTTCTTCCTCAATCTGGCCCAGGTATGCTGGTCCAGAGACTCTTAGACATGGGGGCAGAGCGGTTCCTTGCTCTCCCTGTGCCCAGCCGTTCATGAGGCAGTCGGGAGGCATGGTGGGTTCTAGCCTTGGCCCACCACCCTGGCAGAACCTCACAACAAGTCAGACGACCCCCCCACCCACTCCATGGGTGCCGCCATTTTCCACATCCGACTTCCCTCTCTTCAGAACTCCACCCAGCCGACCAGCCCATCACAGCCCGGATCATCGACACCCACCCTGCAGCCGTTTCTTCCTCAATCCGCCCAGGTATGCTGGTCCAGAGACTCTTAGACATGGGGCAGAGCCGTTCCTTGCTCTCCCTGTGCCCAGCCGTTCATGAGGCAGTCGGGAGGCATGGTGGGTTCTAGCCTTGGCCCACCACCCTGGCAGAACCTCACAACAAGTCAGACGACACCCCACCCACTCCATGGGTGCCGCCATTTTCCACATCCGACTTCCCTCTCTTCTGAACTCCACCCAGGAGAAAAGGGCAGGACCCAAAACTCCACTCTGAGTCTGGCCAACGTGGTCTCTCCTCCGCCCATGAGAGCAAACCCTTGGAGCAATGTTGGACTCGGCCAGGGACTGGTTGAGCCCCTTACCGGGAGGTCAGCTCCATGGGTTGCTTAAACAGGGGGCCGGCCCAGCAGCGCAGCTGTGGGTCTGAAGTGGATGGGTCTGGATCTCTTCCGGGGGTTGCAAATTAGCTGAGACTGGCGTGGGTGGGTCTCTCTCATCTGGGGCAACTGGCATGGAGGCGGAGGAAAGGGCAGGGCCCAAAACTCCACTCCGTAATATAGGCACCTAGAATTCGACATCTGGACATTAGTCTAGTTCCACTGAGATTTCACATTTCAGTGCTCGCTAGGTATGGCTTCGGTGTCCCATTCCACTTACACACCCCAGACGCTATTTTGGGAGGGGCTGAGAGGAGGCATCCCTAATGCCTGTCTCTCTAGACTCACAGAAAACTGCTTATTTTCCAAACATAAGTAGCAGAAGCAAAGGCATGTGCCAGCCTGGCATTGCTAGATGTTTTACTCCTGGACGATGTCGCCTGTATAATTTATCTTGTTTCTTTTCCTTGCTTTGGTCACAGGAAGCTTAGAACCAACTTGGAGCCTAAATTAGGAACAGTATTGGGATTTTTGTCTCTGCTTTTGTAGAATAAATTTATTTGTGGTCTTACCATCCTGTTTGAAAGCCGAATTGCGTGACTTTTCTGAGTCATAGACGTCCAGAGTACACAATGAGTGCACCTGTGGGAATCTTTCTATAGACTGATATCTTTCTCTGTTAAGTCCTCCTGACGCAGTGGACCCCCAGTTCATGGCCTTGAGCCAGTCCCTCTGGATCCAGAGGAAGTGGCCCCAATCTTGTTAGGTTGAAGGAGGAGAGGCTGGGAGAAAGGAAGAAGGGAAGCAGAGCTAGGACTGTCATTTTCAAGAGCAACAAAAGCCTTCAGAGCAGATTCCCCAGCAAGGAATGGATTTAAATCAGCTCCGCTCCTGGGTGGGGTGGGGTGGAGGGGGAAAGGAGGCAGTGGCGGCATAAAGGGGGTTCTGGGTTTGTCTTTGGAGACTGTTAGCGGGGACTTTTCCAATCCCAACATCTGCGAGTCTGTGAACTCACCCATCTGCTCATTTGGGCTCCTCAGCAGGGGCATTCTTGCATGTGTTGACAAAAAAAAATTTTTTTGACATGTAGAAGGTTAGTAATTTTTTAGACTTCACAAAAAAGACGCTCAGAAATCTGTCTCTCAGCCGGTCTCCCTTTCCCTCCTTCTCTGTATTCCTCCTTCATATTAATTTGGCAGCCAGGCAGTTCCTGTTCTAAGACTTTTGAGGATTTACTTTGCAAAACTTGGGTATCAAGCTTCCCGAGAATCCGCCATGTGCAGCGTGACCCATATCTATTCTGAGGTTGAGCAAATGTTGGTAAGATCCAGAAAAATGCTGGAGTAAAATAGAAGACTGGAGAGAGAAGAGCGAGGACAAGATGCAGAGCCCGAAGTTTAAGTCTGCTGTGTAAAACCTGTGATGTTTGACCAAGCAGGTCAACACCCCCTGAGTCTCTTTAGCTGTCATTGTTGTTACCCTTTTCTCCTCTATAAAAGGAAAATGATGATTCTTAGTGTATGGGCTGAAGACTTAATATGGAGAACAAAAAGTAGTAAGCACACTGCCCAGCACATAGTAGGTTTCAGTGACACTTTTGTTCCTTCCCCATTGACACTGCTGTGTGGGTAGAAGAACTGTCCCAAATCAGAGAGCAGTTGCTAAGAGAACACTAGCAGATGCAAAGGAGGAACCGCTGCAGTGGGGAGGCACCAGTGGCATTGTTTGTTCTCCGTTTTTATTGAGGCACTGTGATTGTAGCTAATGACAGTTTTATGGACAATTGTTCCAGTACCATACCCACCACTGGAGTGCCTGTTTCCAGCACCCAGTAGCTAAAGGACCCCTCCCAGTTACCACTACTCCAGGCCCAACTCCTCCAGAAAAGTTCAGTTCTGTGGAGTGAATTCCATTGCCTTTGGCCATTTGTTGTGCCTGTGCTGCAACATAGAGACCATTCTGTATCTGTCCTCCTCCTGGCTGATGTCACTCAGCATGATAACTTCTAATGCCATCTGTGTAGTGGCATATTGCATAATTTAATAATTTCTTGTAGCTGCATCGTATTTCATTGTGTTCCAAACCACAGCTTCTTGACCATTTTATCTGTAGTCACACGTTTGAGTTGTCTTTATATCCTGGCTGTTGTACTAAGTGCTATAATGAACATAGTTATGCTTCTCTTTCAAATTGGTGTTTTTGTTATTTGGAAGGCAGATGTGAAGATATGTTATCCTTGGGTCATATGGCAGCACTTTTCTTTTCTTTTTTTTAAAATTAAACATTTTATTATACCACCGTGAGATATACAATTACACGTTGTTCATGTTTGGAGGTTTCTGTCACATAGTGTTCCAGCACCCGCCCTCCACCAGTGCCCATTTCCCACCACCAATGTCCCCAATTCCCTCCCCCTCCCATAGCCTGCCTAAATGGCAGGTTCTTTATCACTTTTCTCTCTCCCTCTCTTTTC
Organism: Cryptotis parvus; assembly: GCA_021461705.1. Taxonomy (NCBI): domain Eukaryota; kingdom Metazoa; phylum Chordata; class Mammalia; order Eulipotyphla; family Soricidae; genus Cryptotis; species Cryptotis parvus. The sequence goes on from JAJIBD010000353.1 coordinate 145,794, forward strand.
CTTCTCCTACACATTGTGGGTTGCACTACACACTTAGAGGCCATCATGTGCATTTTTTGCCTGTATTTAATACTCAGTTCTATGTTGGTATCAGCCCTTTTGACATTTATTCACACATGTTCCCTTCTCTATCTTACCTAACCTCTGACTCCCACACGTTTGTGGTAATTTCCACTTTTGGTAAGATCACCTGATATATTTATGTCATGCAAATAAATGCAGTCATTATATGTCTCTCTCTTTCCTTCTGACTAATTTCACTCAACATGATCCTTTCCATGTCCATCCATTTATAGGCAAATTTCATAACTTCATTTTTCCTAACAGCTGCATAGTATTCCATTGTGTAGATGTACCACAGTTTCTTTATCCAGTCATCAGTTCTCAGGCATACTGGTTGTTTCCAGGTTCTGGCTATTGTGACTAGGCAGCACTTTTCTTTAAAAACATTTTTTGGAGCCACACCTTCCTGTGCTCAGGGCTAATTCCTGCCTCTGTGCTCATGAATCACTTCTGGAGAGGCTTTGTGGGCCATATGTGATATTGGAATTGAATCTTGGTTTGCTTTATGAAAGTCAGGCACCTTACTGGCTATATACTCTCTTTGGCCCCTGTGTTTGCTATTTGAGAAGTCTCCATTGCATAGATTGAACCAGATACCATTGCTCATCAGTATACAAGAGTGCCTGCTAACACTGGCTGCTTTTAGGCTGTTTGGCATATGTCATTCTTACTGGAGTGAAATGACATCACATTGTTGTCTTTATTTGCAGTTCCCTAATAATAAATGATGATGGTAGCTTTTTCATATTCCTTCTTCATATTTCTTCTATTTGGAGAAGTGTTTACTTCTGTTTTTAGATGGTGTTATTGGTCTTTCATTGTTGTGCTGAGTGGCATGCTTTAAAAAGAAGATGGCTCACCTTTTTGAGGATGAGCCAAATAAAAGCAGGATGAACAATTCGTCAGTTGTGGTCGTGGAGTCCCAGCTGCAAGAAAATGTTCCTCATGGTAGCTGAAGTCTCTGTTAAAACTCATTTCTGAAGATTGGGTCTGAGATTATCATTCATCACCTCTAAGCAATGAAAACAGAATTATCTTACCCTTTACTTGAGGGCTGGGATTTTGAGACCACTCCAGTGCTAATTAGGTGCTACTGCTGGCAGGTCTTAGGGAACCATATGAAAGGCTTGGGATTGAATGGAATCTGCTGCATGCAAGGCAAGTGAATTACCTCCTGTACTATCTCCCCAGACCCTCATCATACCCTTTTTAAAAAACGATGCTAATTTTTATCATATTCAGGCTAGTCTGTAGCATTTTCTTTTATAATGTTGGTCTTTAGTGAATGTGGCCAATGCAGTCTGTGCTGTGGAGGGAAAATGTTGATTATGTCTCTCCTCTGTCCCAGCACTATCATGGCATCATCCCTCCCCAGCATGGCTTTGAGGTGGTCCTTCTGACTGGTGTTGCCATGCTTTGAGATAGTTGCTATTATTGCTGATGTTACTGTGCCAGCAGACTTAGAGCTGAGTGACTTTTCACTCAGCTGAGCTCTGAATGGGAGAATGACAGACTTGAATTTGCTTCTTATTTTCTCTAGGCTATCTGTTCTATATAGTATTTATGGTCTTGATGTTAATGATGCTGTCCATGGAGGGTTGTTTCAATGTTTCAGAATAGTGCAGGTGTGGCCCTGGCTTAGATATAGATGATGATAAGAAGAAGAAGGAGAAGGAGGAGAAAGAGGAGGAGGAGGAGGTGGAGGAGAAAGAGAAGGAGAAAGAGAAGGAGAAGGAGAAGGAGGAGAAGGAGAAGGAGAAGGAGAAGGAGAAGAAGGAGAAGGAGAAGGAGAAAGAGAAGGAGACGAAGGAGGAGAAGGAGGAGGAGAAGGGGAAGAAGATAATGACGACTGGTCGAAGAGAGAACTTTTGAGTCAATATAAGGAAATAATGCGTTTGTTTTTGCTGGTTTTCTTGATTAGTGTCCCAAGTAGAACTTTGGAGTCCCAGGGGCCACTCTGGCAATATGGAGACAACTAAGCTAGATGATTCCATGCTAGGGCCCGGTGATGCAGGGCTGCTCAAGTCCAGCAGTTCAGGGGACCAACCAACCTCAAAAGGTACTACCAGAGCCAAACCTGGAAGTGCTGGAGAGGGGTGAGGGAGCATGTGGTGTTAGAGATTGAATTTGGAACCTTATGTGTACAAGTCCAGTTCTTTGGACTCTCTCAACCACAGGGAGATAATTTTAAGCAGTTACCATTTCTGGAACCAGAATAGCCGCGTGCCATGTTGAAGGTGTGGACTCCCCATAACTGAAAACATTAACTATGAAGCCATAAACATGCTGCAGGGTTGAACAGAGACAGAAAACAGGGCCCCTGGTAAGAGAACATGCACCTGGAAGGACTGAAGTCCTCAGCCCCTCTGTCATGTGACTTGTGTCAGGTCCCTTTCATTTATTCTGCAAAATTTGACAAAGGCCACCACTTCCTGGAGTCTGTGAATTTAAGCTAGATGATCCATGTTAAGGACCAGAACCAAATTCTGACATATTGTGAGATGCAATAAACATAGTTGCTAGCATTATTTTCACTTCTACAAATGAGCTATAAAAATAGAGAGTGGACGGGCTGGAGCGATAGCCCAGCGGGTAGGGCATTTGCCTTGCACGGCCGGCCCATGTTCGATCCCCAGCATCCCATATGGTTGCCCGAGCACCGCCAGGAGTAATTCCTGAGTGCAGAGCCAGGAGAAACCCCCGAGCATTGCCGGGTGTGACCCAAAAAGCAATAAATAAATAAATAAATAAATAAATAAATAAATAAATAAATAAATAAATAGAGAATGGAGTTAAACTTAGTATTTAGTTGGCATGCATAAAGAGCAGTCAGGAAATTAATGACACTCCTGCTGGTGCTATTGTATATTGGAGCTAAGGGCATACACCTAAGTGCTTAGTATGGTGGAGGCACTTAGTATGTGCTCAATAAAGCATAGTGGTGGAAGGAGGAAATGTGTGAATTTTATTCTTTGGTTCAGTAAGTGGTTCCAAAGAGAAGCTCCAAATGTTACTCATGAGAGGAAATGCATGTGGAAAAAAATTATGGAGCTTCATAACAATACTCCTAACACTGGGAGACAGGGGGCTGGGTCTATGATAGTGGAATGAAAGACCTTTCTGGTTCCTTCCAGATTCCTGAGGTTGAATAGGGAAAACCCTTATTTTTTTTTGTTTTCCTTTTTATTTTATTTTTAAGTATTTTATTATACCACCGTGAGATATACAAATAAAAAGATATACAATTAAAAAGTTCATGTTTGGGTTTTGGTCATACAGTGTTTCAGCACCCGTCCCTCCACCAGTGCCCATCTCCCACCACCAACATCCCCGGTTCCCTCTCCCCTTCCCCAGCCCTGCTCCATGGCAGGTTCTTTATTTCTTTCCCTTTCTCTCTCTTTCTCTTTTCCATCCCTTCCAGACTATGGATTACAGAACATACATTAAAAGGTTGTCATGTGTATCCTTTTGCCTCTAAAGGTTCTTTTTTTTTCTTTGCTTTTTGGGTCACACCGGGCGATGCTCAGGGGTTTCTCCTGGCTCTGCACTCGGGAATCACTCCTGGCGGTGCTCGAGGGACCATATGGGATGCCGGGGATCGAACCCGGCCGGCATGGGCCGGCCGCGTGCAAGGCAAACGCCCTACCCGCTAGGCTATCGCTCTGGCCCCACTGGGAAAACCCTTATGATTAGAACTCTTACATCATTTCATAGATTTTCTTGTCCTCAAGGGAATACACAATGAATTCATCGAATTTGTTTTGATCTGATTTGAAAAAGCATGAACATTTTCAGTTAAGCAGCTATAAGTCCAAGTGTATATTGCTTTGTTGTTTGAAAGGGCATTTTCCCATATGCCATTTTGTCTTTTCTTAGTTCATTCATATCTTAGATATTTAATGAGTGACTACTATGTGTTAAGAATTGTGCAGCAATTGGGAAAATGAAGAAATTCTGAATCCTTGCCTTGTCCTCAATAGTTACATTGTTTTTGCTTTTTTTTGGGGTCGGCATACCTGGAGGTGCTCAGGCCTTACTCCTGACTCTGCTCAGTGTTCACTCGCTTCACTCCTGGTGAAAGAACTAGCCATACACACGCATTTTTATTGATTCAGGTCATCAGGTTGCCTCCCTTTGCTTTACTTGGTTAAGTGTTTCACAGAAAACAGCTCACACATCAGTTACAGCAACATAAGTACCAGCCTTTGCTGGTAACATAAGTTACATCTCCAACATGAATGTGAAGATGAAAATTTGGAGAAGTTTGTTAAAATGAGTATCATCCAGGCTATATTTCAGATATTAAACATCAGGATGAGTGAATGAATGAAGATTCACTTAAGCTTTTGAATTGAAAGAATACAGATGAACCATGAAGCCCAGAGACTGACAAATGTTTGCAATGTGGAAATAATCTGTAAAACTTGCCTTCTGTTAAAAATGTTCTATAAAAGAAAGAAGAAGTAGTTCTGGCAAATATTTCTGTAAAAATTTACATACATTAAACATTTCAGTAAGGATTCTCTCTTGAAACTACTCAGTTGTGTGAATTGTGAGAACAGCCACAGATGATAGAAATGGGCATGTCTGTGTTTCAATACAACTTTATAAAGGTAGGGGCACTGGTTGGAGTTGACTAATAGGCCAGAGTTGCAGACCTCTGAGTCTGGATCTCCTTATTTTACATCTGAGGAAAGGAAGGCCCAGAGAGGCTAAAAGTCTTACCCACAAGGAGAGTTGCAGGCAGGGTAGTGCAGGGTTTGCCGTCTGTTGCCCGTAGTCTTTGAATGGACAGCCTCTGAAGAGCGTGTTTGGAAAACAAAATGTGCTGGTTTCTGCAATGAAATAATTGCAGTCAGGACTCCCTGCATATGGAGATTCTATTTCAAAACGGAGAATTCTGGATTTGTATTTTTAGAAAAATGGCCTTTTCCCAACCATCGGTTTTCAATCTGGCAGTGTCAATACCCGTTGCCAGAGCTATAATTGAAACACCAAGTTAAAGATTTCTCTGATTGCTTTAACAAAGAGAATAATAAAACCTGCTTAGAATTTTATCTCTAGGCTAGGGGGTTGGTGGGGGGCCATGTGTGGAGGGGGTGTTGTGGGGGGGATGATGCTTAGCTATCCTGGAGAAGCTCTAGGCATTCAGTAAGAAAGTGGAAAGGTTGAAGAAATGGTCCCTAAGATAGTGGGAATGATTGGAAATTGCTGGTCACCAGGATTTCAGAGACAGAGATGACTGACTGTAAGCTCCCTAATGAAGGAGATGTGGGTTGGGAAGGGAACCGCATTTATTTATTTATTCATCTATTTGTTTTATTTGTTTATATATCTATATATATTTCTATTTATTTATATTTGCCTTGCCTATAGCTCCTCTTCTCCATTCTTGTTACTGTACACAAATACAACAATCTCATAGCAACACGTATCTATTTAATCACTGCTCTGCTACAGGCCTGCATTGGATCTGGCTGTGGAGAGTCAGGGATCAGCCTGAAAGAAGAGAGGATTATGCCAAGGATATAGAACTCAGATGCTTCAGAATATTTAGGAAATTTAGTCTAATGAGGAAGACAAAATGTGTGCATTTGGTAAGATTATTCTGACCATAGTTTCAAGACTTTAACCTGAATGGTCATTTCTACATGATCGATCCTGGTATCCACAGGAAGCCAACACTGAGTTGTTTCTATACGTATGGGTAGAAACAGTGTTAAATCAGTATTTTTTAAGATATGGTCCTGAGCAAGCTTGTCAAACTGTGATTCTTATTTTCCCTCCGCCACTACTTTTATTAAGGAGGGTCAATAATTTTTCTAGGAGTTCTTACACACACACTTTAACACTTAGGAATTACTGGTGTGATCTATATGAAGTGTTTAGGATTGACTAAGAGCTATGTGTATGATTTTGGAGAGGATTTGAGGGCACGTTGAAGAGTTTTGACATGACTGTAGGCTGTCAAGAGGCCTTCAATCAGGTTCTGATCAGGGGAGTGTTGAGTGTAAAGTGACACTTTTTGTGTCAGAAGATTAATCTGAAGATTAATCTGCCAGCTGTGAGTTAAAAAACCAGAGCACACATACAGAAATAGATGTTAGAATTATTCATAACAGGACATGCACAGACTTAAATGGGTTGTGGCACAGAAGAAATGACCGAGACGTTTCCATTGTCAGGTCAGAGTTAGTACAGTGGGTAGGGGGCACTTATCTTGCACACGGCCACCCCAGGTTTTATCCCCTGCATTCCATATAGTCCATGCACAGTGCCGGGAGTGATTCCCGAGTGCAGAGTCAAGAGTAACCCCTGATTATAGCCTAGTGTGGCAAAAAAAAAATGTTTATTTCATAGTATTTTCTCCTGAACTAAGTTGATGGTGCTGGGAGGCCAGCAGAGAGAGGACGGCTCAATTTCATAGTAATGATGGAGCAATACCTAGGTAAGTGGACAACGTCTTGTCTTTGTGTGCCTGATAGCAGAGTAAGCCACTCTGGGTGTCCAGTCAGTGGTACTCAGGAACATAACTGGAGTTATTAAAGAAAGGATCCTGCTCTGCAACTCAGGGTTCCCTCCATCACAGTATTTCCCTTTTCCCTACAAAGACAGCCATCTCCACATGGAGGCAACCTTTGAGTTAGCTTTCATTTCTAGTCCCACTAGCCATTGTCGTAAATCAACCCTTGGATGCATTGGGATGCTTTCCTCTGTCGTGTGATTTCAGATCAAGGCACTTCAGCACTGTGGCTCTGTCATCAACCAGATTCTCAGACTAAGATCCTGGACTAGCAGGGTCATGTGAAAGCTTATTAGACCAATGCTCAGGCCAGGGGAAGAGGCTGAGGCATCAGAAAACTAGGTTTACCTCTACTTGGTAACTGTGCAATTTCTGCCTCTGCAGTGCGTGCTTCCAGAAAGCTCTGTCCACCAGTCACCTCAATTAAAAACTTTGTCCATTCTGACACATGGAGGCACTGATGGGGCCTTGCTCTCTGAAAGGTACCACAGGTCAGCAGTACTACCACTCATTCCTAAGTGTGCTTGGTATCAGGTGATGTTAACCCTCTGACTTCCTGGGTGCAGAATAGAAGTTCAGGGCTCTGAGATCTAATTACCAGACAAAAGTCCCAAGTGGTTTGTGTTCTCTGGGAAAAGTTGTCTGGCTCTTTCTGCTTGACCTGGCTTGTTAGCTTTAGCTATAGGAGAACCGGGAAATAAAAGGTGAAGCTTAGAGCTCAAGGAGCTAACAGATGCAGAGCAGAGGGACAGACAAAGACCCTGTCATTGAGAGGGGAGAGAAAGAGAGAGAGGGAGAGAGAGAAACAATTCCTCACTTTGTTCTAAAGAGGTAAAAATAAACAGGAGCTAAAGCAAATGGGCGTAAGTGCTGACCGAAGAATCCAGAGCATCTCTGATTCCTGTTTCCTGTGAAGCGCAGACACGGCTGGGCTGTGTGTATGCCCTGACGTCAGTTTGATGCATCTGGGTGTGTCACAGCTAAAACCTGCTGCATTGATGCACAGAGTGTGACATCAAACAAGCTTCCTTAGTAAGAAACCCTGTCTCCATGGTGATGGGCTCTGTGTGCCCCAGACATTGTCTGGGGTTAGGAAGGAAGGCGAAGGCATCTCATATAGAGCATTCCCTATGGGAGCCCTGAACTGGGAGCATTTCAGGCTTTAGGGGGGCCCTTCCCAGGCCATTCAGAATCCTGGGACAGCCTCAAGTGAGGGGTGAAATAAAAGGTGGGCTGGAGCACACCTCTCCTGAGCCCCCACCTCATTCATAAACATGACAAAACCTATGAGCTGGAGAGGCATTCTCTGAAAGTAGTGAATATGCAGAAACACATAAAAGGAGATGCAAGAGAGATTTCCAGGGACTCCCATAAGTCATAAGCAGTAGACAGCATATTCAATGACAGACAAATCGACTCATTCATCCCAGTACACTGTTGCTGCTCAGACCTGCAGGACATCTGAGTACTGGGCTGGGACTAGCACATGTCATATGTAATGATGTTTCCACAGGAGACAATAGAGTCAGAATAGGACCCTGTGTGGCCAAGAGCTCCACTTTATTCTTACCTTAGCAGAGCTTCATTGTTATCAGCATGAGACATGTGTAAGATTTGTGGAGATGACCTAATACACAGCCCTTCTAATTCTGGGAGGGTGGTAGGGAAACAGTCTGCATTTTCCACTTCAGTCTTCCACAGTCGCCATTCCTGCCCAATCCACTAGATACCTGTAGACAGGAATAAATAGGATTGGTAAGCACTGATTGGCCAAGGTAGGGATTTGAAAACAAAATAATCAGACACAGCCGAGGACCAAGCAGGTGAGTTTGGGAGGCAGACATTTGGGGGTTAAAATCCAATCTCACCATTGCAACTAGATAGATCCACTGTGGTGAATCACCTAACCAATCTAGGGCTCCATGTCCCAGGCTGGGATTATTTTATTTACTCCAGTCCTTTTACTTGGCCTAACATGGTCCTCTTAGGGTGCTAGGCTTCATGCCAAAGACTTAGTAACTCTTAGGTTGTTTCTCTTCGTAAAGAGAAGTGGGAAGAATAAAGACACTGGAACCTGCATTGAAGTCCCTAAAATAAAAACATAAGGTGACTCGGGGTGAGCCTGAAAGTCATTCTTGTTGTTTTGGAGGCCAAACACACAGCAATATTCAAGGCTTACTCCTGTCTTTGTATTCAGAGGTCAATCCTGGAAGTGTGACCACATTCAGTGCCAGGAATTGAATCAGCATAACCACATACAAGGCAAAGTCCTTAACCCCTAGAACCATCTCTTCAGCCCAGACATGAAAGTTAGAGATTTATGTCTGGTAGAAGTACTCAGAAAAATCAGGTCATTTCACAGATTAGGCAAAGTCAGGTCAACACAGGGAGCACAGGCTGAGGCCCCAGATACTCCGCAGGACAGGTCAATGTGAAGCTGTTGCTGTAATCTGACCTGCTGATATAGAGCGAATTGCCTTGACCCAGCACGTCAAAGAGTGAGATCCAGGCTGGGCTCCCTGAAAAACCTTAGGACCTCTTTTCTTTTCATTCTCCTCTCTTTTCTTGCTACAGCTGACACTTGGTTCATTTGGGCTTATCAACATTGTCTTTGGGCCTTATGGTAGATTTTACCTTTATAGCTCATATGGACATCTAGCACCATCTGTTTCTGACCGTTCGGGGTAATGAGCCAGCAAAACCCACTCCAGCTCCAGCAGACTCCCTAGTCGGAATCTGCTGGGCCACTGCCCTTGGCAGCAATACAAGCCACCTCCAAGGGAACTGGACTGTGAGAGGGAGGCAGGAGAGAGCAGTTCGTATCAGACTAGTCTGTCTGCAGGAATCAGAACTCAAGGCCTGGAGGTTCAGTTGCAGCCCCCGAGAACCCAAGGGAAATGCACTGATTTTAAGATCCCTGCCCAGAAAGGGAGTGAATCCCAGGCAGATGCCAGGTCTGTGACTGAGCTATTTCAAGCAAGCCTTGTGGCTGAGTTTTTGTCACTGTCAGAATTAGCCACAAGACCCTCACCGCAAGAGGAAGGCATGAAGCAGCTTCATCCCAACCTCGTAAGTGGTAGTGGCAGCAACAGCAGCAGAAAGAGCATTGCCACTGGGGTCCATTAGAAGATGAGTCCCAGTCCTGCTCCCTAGTCAGTGTGGAACTGGGGCAAGTCATTCAGACCTTCAATCCTTGGGTGACTTGTACAGAATGATGGCAAAGATTATTCCAATTCAAAGGCTCTGGGCTGAACTCAGTGAGTCAGCTGATGTAAAGGATTAGCAGCTCATCTCATCACAGTAAGAACTCCATAAAAGTGATGGCATTCATTAGGATTAGGCTCCAGAGTATGAAAGGGAGCAACCAAGTTTCAAAACAGAAAGCGAGGAGCTGGGGAGCTAGTATGGGCATTAGGAAACTATTAAGGTACTTGTGTGCCTGATCCCTATTCAGTCCCTTTAATGCGTGGCTCCTTGAACATTGCTGGGTAAAGCACCAGAGGACCCCCCAAGCACTGTAAGGATGATCCTGATGGTCCCTGACACCACAAATCTCAAGAAGCTTTTTGTCCCCAAGTCCTAGCATTGACCATGAACTATTACTTAGTATAGTTCCAGAGCCCCTAGGTACTGCCGGGCAGTACCTCCTCCACTGAAAACACAAAAGACACTGTTTATTTCCTTTTCATATACAAGAAGACTGAAAGAGCCTTTCCAAGACTGGTGCTATGGTACCATGAGGTACCATGGGACCAGAAACACCTCCAGTTTCATGATTTCACCTACCTTAGCGCACTTCTTCAAAAGCATTTCATGGGCCAGGGAGATAGTACAGGAGCCTTGAAAGTCCACGTCACGAGTACATGGTGATGAATTGCAGTATCTGGATCCATATTCACTGTGATTAAGCAGCTGTGCTAATTTGTGCCTAGAAAGTTACAATTTCCAACCACAGTATAGTCAGGTATGTATAATCCCAACCAAAGGATAGAACCTGTCCCTTTTGTTACACAACTGCCTAGCTAGCACTTGCATGAACACTGCTGCTACCACCGGCAAGTGCTACAACCCTGATTTATGAGCCTCAGTTAAAGAGTGTGATGCTCAGCAAGCACGTGAAGCACTGCAAAGTGATGTACAGCCCCCAGCAACACCACTACCAAATGTGAAAGCCCAATGGGCAGACATCAGTGCACTCCCCCAGCCTAACATGACAGCAGAAATTTTATTGAATAGGAAAAGAGGTGGCAGGTGGAGTAAAATAATAAATTATCTTTTAGAAAACAAATTTTAAAAACATATTGTATCAGAAAGATAATAAAGGTTTAAGTCATTTGCTTTGAATATAACTGACCTCTTTGCTCTGGACCATTGCATGACCCCGAGTGCAAGGGAGAAATCCCTAAGCACTGAGCTGGGAAGAGCTCCCAGCACTGCCTGAAGTGGCCCCCAAATCCTACCACCCTCATCAAACACTTAGTTAAACACATTAAGCACACACCCTGTTTTAATCCCTTTCCCACCCTACTTGATTAGGATTAAGCAGCCTATTTCAATCCCTTTACCTATTTAGCTGACACTGAGTTCACACCCTACTTTCCCCCCAGTTTAAATATCCCTGTTCCTTCTGGCTAATTTCATTCAACATGATCCTCTCATTGTCCATCCATTTATAGGCAAATTTCATAATTTCACGTTTCCTAATAGCTGCATAGTATTCCATTGTGTAGATGTACCAAAGTTTCTTTATTCAGTCATCAGATCTCCGGCACACTGGTTGTTTCCAGATTTTGGCTATTGTGAATAGTGCTGCTATGAAAATAAAAGTGCAGATGGTGTTTCCTCTGTGTGTTTTTGGCTGCCCAGGGTATATCCCCAGGAGTGGTATGGCTGGGTCAAATGGGAGCTCAATTTCTAGTCTCTGGAGGAATGTCCATATTGTTTTCCAGAAAGGCTGTACCAGTCGACATTCCACCAACAATGGATGAGAGTCCCTTTCGCCCCATATCCATGCCAGTATTTGTTGTCCTTGCTCTTTTGGATATGTCCAGTCTGTTTGTTATGAGATACTATTGTTGTTTTGAATTGCATCTCTGATGATTAATGATGATGAGCAATTTTTCATGTCTTTTGGCCATTCGAATTTCTTCCTTGTTGAAGGTTCTGTTCATTTCTTCTCCCCATTTTTCGATGGGGTTGGTTGTGTTCTTCTTGTAAAGTTCTACCAGTGCCTGATCTATCCTGGATATTAACCCCCTTATCAGATGGGTATTGGGTGAATACTCTTTCCCATTATGTGTACTGTCTTTGTATCTTGGCCACTGTTTCTTTTGAGGTACAGAAGCTTTTTAGTTTCATGTAGTCCCATATGTTTATCTTTTCTTCTAGTTGTTTTGTTAGTGCTGTTTCACCTTTGAAGATGCCTTTAACTTCAGTATTGTGGAAGGTTTTCTTATGTTTTCTTCAATGTACTTTATGGATTCAGGTCTGATATTGAGATCTTTAATCCATTTTGATCTGATTTTTATGCATGGTGTTAGACAGAGGTCCAAATTAATTTTTTTTACATGTCACTGCCCAGTTTTCCCAGCACCACTTGTTGAAGAGGCTTTCCTTACTCCATTTTAGACTCTTTGCACCTTTATCAAAGATTAAATGATCACATGTTTGAGGTTGGGTGTCAGGATACTCAATTCTATTCCATAGGTCCACAGGTCTGTTTTTATTCCAATACGGTGCTGTTGTTTCTTTGTTTGTTTTTTTTTTTGCTTTTTTTGTGGTCACATCCGGCTATGCTCAGGGGGTTTCTCCTGGCTCTGCACTCAGGAATTACTCCTGGCGGTGCTCGGGGACCATGTGGGATGCTGGGGATCGAACCCGGGCTGGCATAGGCCGGCAACATGCAAGGCAAACGCCCTACCTGCTGGGCTATCGCTCTGGCCCCCAGATGCTGTTTTAATTACTACTGCCTTGTAGTACAGTTTGAAGTTGGGAAAGGTGATGCCTCCCACCTTCTTTTTCTCAAGGATTGCTTTAGCTATTCATGGGGTTTATTGTTCCATACAAATTTCAGGAGTGTTTGGTCAATTTCTTTGAATAATGTCATGGTATTCTTATAGGGACTGCATTGAATCTGTACAAAGCTCTAGGGAGTATTACCATTTGACAATGTTGATTCTCCCCATCTATGAGCAGGGAATGTGTGTCCTCTTCATTTATTTGCATGACATAAATATATATATATGTATATATATATATATGTACATATTATGAAACCAATATCCAAGGTCAGGCAAATCATTGATCAGGAGGTCTTGTCAAAGGTGAAAATTATCACAAACATGTGGGAGTCAGAGGCTAGGTAAGATAGATAATGGAACAGTGTGCTAATAATTGTCGAAAGTGCTAATACCAACCTAGAACTGAGCATTAAATGCAGGCAAAAAAGATACACATGACAACCTCTTAATGTATGAATTGTGATCCACAATGTGGAAGGGAAGGAAAAGATTGAGAGAGAGAGAGAGAGAGAGAGAGAGAGAGAGAGAGAAAGAAAGAACTTGCCATAGAGGCAGGTTAGGGGACGGGGCGGAGGGAATTGGGGACATTGGTAGTGTGAAATGGGCACTGTGAAGGGATGGGTGCTGGAACACTGTATGACTGAAACCCAAATATGAACATCTTATGAACATTTTTGTAATTGTATATCTCACGGTGGTATAATAAAATATAAAAAAAATAAATAAATATCCCTGTTCCAACTAATAAAGCTGAGCTATTCACCCAAAGCTCCTGGAGACTTCCTTATGGGTGCTCTGCTTGACCTTCCTTGTAGGTGTTGTACTAGCTTAGCATCTGACCTCACCAGCAACATCAACATCCCTCACCAGCAACAGCAAAACACAAGCAAAAAAATGTTTTTAAAGTATATCACAGTAACAGATGACTGCCAGACCCTCTGCTTCCCTCACCTTGTTGGACTCAGTACTGACTTCTGCCTCTTTGTATGCATTGTTCCCAAAGCCAAATGATGTCTTATCGCTACCTTGGCTTCCTGAATCGCTCTGGGCAGAGGTGTCTGCTCTGCAGAAACCCTCACTGACACCCTCATGGACGATTTTGACCTATTGTGCCACAAGTTTTGCCTTATTGATCTGTTTGTTCAATCCCGGCATGATCAGGGGAGACAGGCAGCTCATGGAACATTAGCGGCTTGCCAGTTTCTCTATGTATCCACAAGCCCTCATGTGGGGCTAGCAAACTGATAAAGTTCAAGAAATACAGGAGGAAAGGAAGTTCTAATAAAGGAGGCAGGCTTGCCAGCCACACCCTGTGCATTGTCCCAGGCTGGGCCCACTTGGGAAATAGAAGGAGGTGACTGAATTATCAGTGTGTTCCCAAGCCAGACCACCCACCCACTCCACCCCCTGGAGGAATTCAGGGAGGCTGCTTTGCTTTCTTGGTTATTTCTGCTTTAACATCTTTAGTTACGAAGCAATTTTTTGTTTCCTTTAAATAAATAGCTTTGGGGGCAAATTCTTTAAAATGGTAATGAGCTAGCAATCATTTCTGATGTTTGCAAAAAGTTTGAAGAGTAATACAATAGTCGCTCATGAACTCTATCCAGTTTGATAAATAAAATCTTATCAGAGTGGAATTAAAAGCCTGTTGTGTTCCTTCCCTTCCTGGGTTACATTTCATTTGCAGAAATAATAACTAACATAGAGTTTATAGGACCTATGCATGTATTCCTTGGGGCCAGATCAAAGGAAACATGGGACAAAACAAGATTGTTCTGCTTGGATCCAACTCTTTAGACAATGCTGAATTTTGTTCATCACGGATTTTTTGCATGGTTTTTATCTTTCAATATTTACATTAAATAACTTGATTGCTGAGATATTTAACATATCCTTACATTTGTTCCTCTAACAGCTTTGCTGAGATACAGCTCACATGTTTTATGTGTTTTGGTGACATCATGAAGTAGTGCAGTTATCACAAACCAAGTTTACAAAATTTTATCATACCAGGATAAGCTCATATCCATTAGCAATCGCTTCACTTTCTCTCACTGACTTAGGGCTTTCTCATCTCCTTTCTGGCTCTCTAGATTTCCCTTTTCTGGAATGGCTATAAATGGACATTTCTATATTGCAGACATATAAATGTAATATTTATACATACTTCATTTAAGCATATTTTATTTCATATATACAAATGCTATAATATTTTTCAAGGCTCATCCATATTGTAGCATGTGTCAGTACTTCATTTCTTTTTATTGCCAAGTATAATTCTATTATGAATTTACTATATTCATCTGCTTATCTGTCGATTGATGAATATGGGTTGTATACAATTTCCTGCTCTCCAAGAGTTGTAAGTTCCTATTTGAAATGATTTGGTAGATTAATTGGAGGATCTGAGAATGATATTACCTACCATTAAATTAGATGGAAAATATTTCGAGCATTTCTAGATCCCAACATAGCCACTAAATCATGTTAAATGATAACATCTCAATTCAAATGGAGGCAGAAAGTTGTGCCTACTTCTGTGAAAAGCCACTATGAATGTCTGTGTAGTGATGGCTCCTTAACTTTTCTACATGAGGTCAATGTCTATCACTTCACTTATGCTCGTTTGACTTCTGTTACTACATACAAAGACTCTTCCATGTCTGAGCTGTACACTGTGGAGGGCAAGGTCTTACTTATCCCTCCCACCCTCATACCTTCCAAGATTCTCACCACTGCACACTTCCTCACTCAGTTACATCTGCTCCCACCAGCTGGGTCCCAACACTGCTTGCCACCCACACTTCCTGCCCTCCCCTCATTTCTACAGAGCAGAGGAAAGAATACATATTGCCGTTCTCTTCCAAGCTTCAAAACATCCTCCACCATTTGGGATGCCTGCTGCAGAACTGAGCGTGTAGGCTAGTGAAAGCACATGGGAAAGCCCGCTGGAGCAGGAGCCACAGCAAGCCGAGTGTACAGGACACAGCAGGCTGCCGCTCTGCCCACTGCAGTGCCCACTGGGTGAGGCAGGTCAGCAGGAGCCACAGCAGGCCTAGTGCACAGGACACAACAGGCTGCCGCTCTGCCCCCCGCAGTGCCCACTGGGTGAGGCAGGTCAGCCTGACCAGGGCAAAGAGGTAGCTGACAGTGGCTATGCTGAAAGCACGGCAATAATGCAGAGGATTTCGGGTGAAAGCCACACCTCAGCATGGGTAGCTGCTGCAGGATCCTCTCCCTAAGCTTATCTCCGCCCACTCCAGATATATCTTAGAGTTGTCTGCAGACCCTCTTTTGAGTCCAGATTTTTTAATTTGAGGTTGTATATTTTAGCAATAGTTGGAGTTTCTTTGGGGAAGGGGGAGGGCAAGATAAAATATTCTCATAATAATAGGTGACGGCTTTCCAACTTTCTTAAAAGAGTTCATTCCAACTAGTTTGCAGGTTTAGAAAGTGGCTTTTATGGTATGTGAATTATATCTCAATAACAAAGACTTGAGGAGAAGAGTAAAGGATAAAAAAATATGAAAGAATAGAGAAGATACACATACAATTGAATGAGTGCATGGTGATGAATGAATAGAGAATAGGATAGATCAGAATATGGAGGTTTCAAGCAGATAATATTTCATTTTAGCTGCAGTTTTAATAAGGTAAGGAGTAGGTTGGGGAACAGTTGATGATGAAAGGCAAAAGATCTTGTGGATTAAAATCTTCATTGTTAGAAGCAACTTTCCAGATAGCTCATACCTCAGTAACCCACTTGCAAGTGTTCTTCATGTGCCAGGTATTCACCCCCTTCCCTTTTTCCCACCACAGCTATTCTCCAGATATCTTATCACAAGATGACATAATATACATTGATTATTCGCTTTAAATAGCATATTTCCCACTGGATTATAAGCATCCTAAGGGAAAAAATTTATCTTCCTCCTCTGTTCATGGCTTCATAGAGACTTATGTATATGACATGATAGTTCATAGGACAATGTTTGGCATGCAGATTATGTCTAGTAAATGATTGTTAAATGACCAAATAAATATCTTTATTCTTTATGAGAAAGGACAACATTTGTGCACCTGCACCCAGATAGAAGTGAATAGGTAGGGCACATAACCATGCATTTTGTGGAGCCTCCACTTTCTGCTTGGAACTCACCAAGTAATTGGAGAAGACTAGGAATGTAGGTCAAAATGGAGCGTATGGTCTCCACTTGTGATTTTTTGTAAAAAATAAAAGAAAATTATGAAAGTTTGATAGGAATTACATTGAATTATAAACCAATTTGAGGAGTATTTTCTTTCACATAGTCATTAAATCTTCTAGTTCATCAATACAGATGTCCTAATGTATATTTAAATTTAAAAGTTTTAGCTGATGTTTTGTAATTTTCAATGATACATGTTGCCCTTCTCTCATTTTTTACTTTTTGCTTTTTGGGTCACACCTAGCGACTCTCAGGGGTTACTCCTGGCTCTTCGCTCAGGAATCACTCCTGGCGGTGCTCGGGGGACCATATGGGATGCCAGGGATAGAACCTGAGTCTTCCCTGTGCAAGACAAATGCCCTGCCTGCTGTGCTATCACTTGGGCCCCCTTCTCTAATTTTTAAAAATATTTTATTCCCTTAAATATTACTGAAAAAGTCAGATTACTTTTTAATACGCTGAACTTTTTTTTTTTTTTTTTGCTTTTTGGGTCACACCCAGCAACACTCAGGGGTTACTCCTGGCTCTGCACTCAGGAATTACTCCTGGCGGTGCTCAGGGGAGCATGTGGGATGCTAGGGATTGAACGAACCCAGATCGACCTTGTGCAAAGCAAACTCCCTACCCACTGTGCTATCACCCGGCCCCATATTACTTTTTTTAATTAACTTTCATGTTAGTCATATTTTTATACAGAAATATAATTGATTTTTTGGATTTTAGTATCTTTGTTCCTAATCTGGAGTGAGGAGCATCCATCTTTTACCACTGCATGCAATTTAGTTGTAGGTTTTCGTGTATGCCATTTATAAGAATGAGGAAATTCCCTTCCATTTATAATGCATGGATTTTTTTTCTCCTGGGAAATACTAGATTTCTGTCAAGTAGTTTTTCTGTGTCAATTGAGATGACTGCGTCATTCCTTGTCTTTTGATTTCCTAAGATAGAGTGGTCCACTGATTGATTGCGTGCTTTGAACCAGTGTGGCATAATTGGGATAAATCCCACTATATTATAGTGTATGCATTATCCTTTTATTTTCTACTGGATTTGGTCTGCTAATATTTTATTTTTTAAATCTGTACTCTTAATGTGATATATTTAGTTAGTTTGCACATTAGGTTAACATTAGTCTTGTCAAGAATGCTTCTCTTTTTAAAAAAATATTTTAGTTGTGGTGATCACACATTGACTTGCAGTGCACTGGGGATCATGTACTCTGCTGTGGTGTCATAGATTATGAACAGCAGTGCCTTGAGTTCACCCTTGAACATGTAGGATTGTGCTGGGGATTGAATTCACAGTCTCATCAGCCTCAGGCTTACAAGGGAGGCACTTTTAGCTCTGAACTGGTACAAACCAGCTGTACCTCAAATTAGTATTAAAATATTAGTATGTAGTATGTACATATGTTATTGTACCCTTGTACCTCTTTATATACTTAAGGACAGTAAGTAAGTTTTCATGGCTTGGCTGAGAGAATGATTTGTGTGTGTGTGTTTGTGTGTGTGTGTGTGTGTGTGCCAACAATGTTCAGAGAGGCAGTTAAAAACTATCAGCTTTCACTACGAGTTTGTGCAAAATCTCAGAAGTTAGAACTTTGGGCTTTTGTCGGGGAATGCCGCTGGGGTCCCCTGACAGTGTTGGGAATCGAGTTTCCTTCTACCTCCGAAGCTGGCGGGGAATGGATGAAAACTCAGGAATCCGACACAGGTTTTAAAATGCTTTACTTATCATAGGTTCAGGCATATAAATCAGCAATAGGAAAAACCCTGTGCTTAGGATTTCCTGCTAGAACCCCAGCCACGTGTAGGCCAAGATGGCGGCCACCACGTGTTAAGGCCCTGTAAAAGGAGACAAAGACAAGACTCCCAAGAAGAGTGCAATCCCCAAAAGAGAGTCCAAAAAGGAGAGCCCAAAAAAAGAGCCAGAGAGAGAGAGAGAGAGAGAGAGAGAGAGAGAGAGAGAGAGAGAGAGGAAGCAGGCTGGTTTTATACCCTTGCAACTCAGATCTCCCCACTATTATGGGGGAGCAGGAAGGGTCAAATGCCCTTAGGTAATTTCTCCCAGCACCTCACCTAGGCCCTATTATATGCTAATATTTTGAGTCAAAATCTGCCTGGAAATGCCTTTATAGGGTAGAGAAGGGGGTTTCTGAGATGGCATGTCTCTGTACTAAAGACTAATACTAATGCCAGTTAAATATTTCTCCAAGCCTTCACAAGAGTCTCGGCTACTTCACAGTAATTTTGTATTTTAGTTGCCTTTGAGTTATCAGGGAGCCATGCTTGCTTGCTTGGAGGCAAACAGCATTTCTCTCTGGTCTAATTACTTAGAGATCCAACATGGCCAGGCAAATAGGCTGGTAAGATCTAGCTAGTCCAACGATGATTGTGGTAGCATGAGAGAATATTTATACCAGCCAGTACAGAATACATGGTTAGATAAACTGCCACATTTAAACTAACCCCTTATCTATGAAGTGATTTGCAGGAGGCAATCCAGGGCAGATACAGAGGCTTTTAGGCTTTTAGGTGTCCTGAAACAGGCTTTCTTATTTTTTAACATTTTATTATACCATCACATTTTTAACATTTTATTATACCACAATTACATTATAACTGTGAGATATACAATTACAAAGATGTTCATGTTTGGGTTTCAGTCATACAGTGTTCCAACACCCATCCTCTACCAGTGGCCATTTCTCTCCACCAATGTCCCGATTCCCCTCACATAGCCTGCCTCTATGGCAGGTTCTTTATCTCTTTTCTCTTTCTCTTTCTCTTTTCCTTCTCTTAAACATTGTGGATTGCACTGCATACATTTAGAGGTTATCATGTGTATCTTTTGCCTGTGTTCAATGCTCAGTTCTAGGTTGGTATTAGCACTTTTGACAATTATTAGCAAACTGTTCCCTTCTCTGTCTTACCTAACTCTGACTCCCACACGTTTGTGGTAATTTCTACCTTTGACAAGGCCTCCTGATCCATGTGTTACCTGACCTTGGATATTGTTATCATTTTATATATATATATATATATATATATATATATATATATATATAAATTTAAATTTATTTTTATGTCATGCAAATAAATGCAGTCATTCTACATCTTTCCTTTGCCTTCTGGCTAATTTCATTCAATATGATCCTCTTCATGTCCATCCATTTATAGGCAAATTTCATAACTTCATTTTTCCTAACAGCTGCATAGTATTCCATTGTGTAGGTGTACCACAGTTTCTTTATCCAATCATCGATTCTCAGGCACCCTGGCTGTTTCCATATTCTGGCTACTGTGAATAGTGCTGCTATGAAAATAAAAGTAAAGATGGATTTTCCACTGTGTGTTTTTGGCTTCCCAGGGTATATTCCTGGGAGTGGTATGGCTGGGTCAAATGGAAGCTCAGTTTCTAGTCTTTGGAGGAATGTCCATATTGTTTTCCAAAAAAGGCTGTACCAGTTGACATTCCCACCAACAATGGACAAGAGTCCCCTTTTCAAGTTTGGGCTTTCTTTACCCTTTCCTGCCTTTGCACAGAATCCTGGGCGATTTCATAACCTGGTGCATGTGCGTAGTCTTCTAGATTCCCTGGAACATGCATGAGACCATGTGACTAGACTTTTCTCTTTGAAGGTTTTTAGTTAGTTTATCGATAACCGCCGCCCCAGTAGTTTTTGCCATCTTTGTCAGCTGCAATGAGTAACAGTTTCTATTGATTATTTTCAACATGGTCCTCAGAGAACAGTTGCTATTGTTGGGAAAGCTGTGACTTAGGTAAAATAGACAAGTCCTGAAAATGGGTTATACAGGAAACTGCAAGAGAGATCAACTGATGATATCTGGGCTTTAACGCACTGCAACAGTCCTTTTTCTGCCCCTTCTGGAAAAACTCTTATGATTCTCTGCAATATGTGAAGCTATTGAAGCTATCAAATGCATATAAAGGGGGAAGTGGAGGTAAGGCAAGAAAAATGCAACAAAGATTGCTGTGCTTACTGAGATTTATCCACTTTTTGAATGGATACTTTGAGATTGCTTCAAACATTTGATTCAATTCTAAAATTCTAAAGAATTTGATTTTGGCTTTTGTTGCTTTTATGGGAAGGGGACTGTACAAGCTATTTATTATGGCATTCCTAAATAATGCCTTCTATTCATTACTTATTACAAACTTCATTATCAGTCTTGGGGAAATCAAAGAGAAGTAAGATATACTTCTTGCCCACAGAGAACTCATGGCCTAGAGAAGACAGGAAAACGTAATGAAAACATTATGTGAAGGCATCCATAGAGTTATATACTGTGATGTGTCCTATGGTCCTGTGGTCATAGTCGTATCCTCAGGAGATAGACTGATACATCTCACTTTATACATTGTCTGAATTCCCAATTTGTCTATGCACATTTTTAAAAAAATACTTTGTTCTTTAAAGTCATCTATGATTCTTGTATTATTTGCTTAGAAATGATTCATTTGCTTTGAATAGAGTACATCTACTACCATAGCAGACTTTGAGGAAATTCTCCTGAGCCTTCCAGGCATCCCTCGCTGCTTTTTCTAAAGCTGCACTCCTCATTTATCATCACTTACCAACGGGCACATGAATCTGATCAGAATGCAGATTCTGATTCTGTGGTCTTGGGTGACTTCTGAAAATGTACATTTTCACAAGTTCCCTGGTGATGTTGGTCCGTGATCCACACTGTGTTGTAGCAAGAACTTCAAGCTTTAGCATCCTTGGCTCTCAGAATCTGCCTCCTACATCTCCTTGGTAGAAAATAGCTCCCATCTGCTTTCTCCACCTGGGATATTTATGCACTTGAACTTTAGAATGTGGGTCAGATGGAAAGCCTGCGGGGTTTTCTTTGGGGCGTGCAGAATAAAGGAGACACTCCTCTTCCACAAATTGTGAGGTTCTGTCCGAAGCCAGGAATAGATGGAGGGAATTTTCAAGTCTCTAAAATAAATCATGGAGTCCTGGGGGCTGTGCATTCTATGTACCAGATGGGGGCAGGGGGAGGGGCAGGAGACATGGGACAGTTACAAAACCTGCAAGGTTTCGCATATATTTTCCATTAAGTTCACTGAGAAGAGAGAACAAGTACTAAGAAAGGGAGGCAGAGGGGTCAGAGAGATAGTACAAAAGGGACGGGCTTGCATTGCACTCAGCAGACCTGGATTCAATCTGAGATAACCTATATGTGGCCCCCCTGTGGCACACCCGAGCACAGAGCCAGGAAGTAATCCCTGAGTATAGAGGGAGTGCCAGAGAGAGAGAGAGAGAGAGAGAGAGAGAGAGAGAGAGAGAGAGAGTGAGAGAGAGAGAGAGAGAGAGAGCCACTGGAGCCACTGTGCTGTTTCAGAAACTGCAGGGGGAGCATGTTTCCAAGTCACTGAAGCCAAATCTGGAGCTCATCCTTATTTGGGGAGGTCTTTGAGTGTGTTTATTCCAATGTCTTGTTTCTTTGGTCAAATGGGGATGGCATCATAGGTACCTGCAGTTGCACGGTTACTGCGTTTTTATGTTAGTTCTTGGTTTTATCATGAAGTAACTTGCTGGGCTCTTGCCAGCCATTGTGTCACCAAATCATTCAGGGAGTTGGTGTCACTCCAGGGTGAAGCCCAGAGAGAATCATATGTACACAATTGCAATCAGGATCAGAGCCAGAAGTGGCTGAGTCTTGCTGCCATTGCTTCTTGAGAGTGAACCCCCTGTTCTGCCAGGATGCAGACTTCTTGAGGGGTATTTACATCTGGCACACAGAAAATCCTCCTTAAATGGATCCTTTATCTAAAGGAAAAATTCTAGAGATGTGGAGGATCCTTTGCTAATCTGAACACCTTTGGGAAGGTGTTCTACCAGAAGTGGCCCAGTGCATGAGTGATAAGGCTGGCTGAATGGACTATGGCCCCTCAGAAACCAGTCACAGGAGCACAGTGCAAAGTGCTTTGCTGGGAGTAACATTGCTCGCTTACTGCCTAGAGCTGCGATTAGAGTGGGCTCTTAGTATCCTTCGGACACTTACACTGAAGAGCAGCCTCCAGGACCTTAAGATAGAGAAGATGATGTCAGGGGGATCCAGCAGCCTTGGTTTTCCTATCAGAAGTGGAGGATCGAGACTCACTACCCTTTACAGATGGTGAAATGGGTCCACACTCTCGCCTGAGATCATTTTGAGTTCATTCTTGTGATTATACAATTAGGCCATTGAGCCTTCGAACCCCTCTACCTCAATTTTAAAATAGATGACAACCACAGACTTTTTACTATGCAGTAAACTTAAGCCAATACTCAAATCACATTCACAGAAGGCATCAGATAGAATCAACCTTTTTATTTCTTCAATAAAAACTGCTGAAGTTCCAGCCAAGTGGAGTACCCGTACTCATTATAGCCTTGCTGGAATGTGTTTCTGTTCATTGCATTCTTCTCAGAATAGGTCCATTCTCCATTTCTTCTCTTGGAGGCAAGAGCACAACCAACCACAATAAAATGATGGCCTTCAGATAAGAAGCATGTTACTTTATCAGTTGTACTGGCAAGAATACGCCGTTGTGTTGAACTGTCACAGCCACAGTGACTGGGAGTGGAGATAATCTACTGTTTACCTGGAAAGGGGTCTTTGCCCTCCTCTGGTGGGATGCAGAGAGGAAGTCCAGATAAGTCACGTGACTGAGTAAATGGGAGTAGAAGGATAAGCAAACTGCACAGCTGTTGCTATTAGAACTGGCCCAGCAAATCTTGGAGTTTGAGCTACATCTTCCCCTTGCTCATGGTGATGTAGTAGCACTGAGAGAAGCACAGAGGGGCTTGAGCTCCCCTAGAGGCTGCTATGAGGGAATTCACACTCTGGTCTCTTTCAATGGGGAGGACTGATATTGGTGAGTTAGCATTAATAGCATGGACAGTTTTGCCTTTATTAACCCCAGTAAACACATGAATGGATATATAAATGTTTATATACTGTATTTTCAGGTATTTATTTTCATAAGTTTATTTAAATACCAGGAAAAAGAAAACAGTCAACTGTACATTATATTAATATCTACTATGTAACTTTATACATTCAGAGGTCTACAGATTAGCTTTTTGACAGCCACTATGTGGGTCTGTATAACAAGACTAGGAAATATCTGCCACTTTCCAGCTGTGTAGAGGTAATTGTTGGTAAATTCTTGAGTATCTGAACATCCACACTATATCATGGAGTTAATAGTAGTGCCTGCTCCTAGAATTTAGATTAGAATGAAATGAGTTAATGTTTGTGAGGTGCTTAGACAGTGCACAGAACCTGTTAAGTGCTACATGAGTGTTTTCTACTATTTTTTTATTTTATTACACCACCTTTGGACATACAGTTTCAAGATGCCCATGCTTGAGTTTTGGTTCTACAGTGTTTCAACACCCATCCCTCCACCCATGCACATCTCCCATCACCAATATCCTCACCTCCCTCCCCCTCTGCTAGCCTACCTCCATGGCGGGTTCTGTATCTCCTTTCTCTCTTTCTCTCTATCTCTCCCTCCTGCCTACCTTTCCTACACATCGTGGAATGTAGTAAATTCTAGGACATGATTGGTTCCACTAGTTTGATGCACCACGTCCGGACAGCAAAAAATAGTGGCTATTGTGGTGGGTGAGTCTCATCCGGCTGCTTCCGTGGCCCCCAAGAGGTGATAGGCCAACATCCAAAACCCATCTGTCCTCCTGGGAGCCTCATGGCCAGCTGGGCTAGGGGAGAGCTGAATGCCAGCTTTCCCCATTGTGTCTGAGTCTATGCATGCTATGGCTGGTCACCCCGGGGAAGTTCCTGGGCGGGGCCACCAGGCTCTGGGACAAGATAGAGAGGGGAAGGTGTGGCCCCAGCTCCATCTGACAAATGCCCGGTGACTTCTACTTCTGGGAGCCGCCTACCTGGGCTCCAACTTGGCTACTCTGTTAATCTGGTCTTGAGATCAATGTCTCTCTTAGACGGGTTCTGATGTGCTGCAGCATCTGGACAGCGAAAATGGCGGCTATTGTGGTGAGCAAGTTTCATCTGGCTGCTTCCGCCTCCCCCACCCCAGAGGTGATGGGCCCACTCCCCAAAACCTGTCTGTCCTCCTGGGAGCCTCATGGTCAGCTGGGCTAGGGAGAGCTGCATGCTAGCTCTCTACTATTATTTTTATTTTCTCTCCTATTCCAGACAATCACATTGAATAGAGCATTCATAGTCTTTAACTCTTTGCAAACTAGGAAGCTCAGTGACAAACAGGAGCAAAGCTCTCTGACCTGGGCAACACTGCTGATAACATTTGGCCTCTTTGAACTTCATTTTTCTTCTGAGAAAATAGAAGACTTGCACAGTTTAATTTCTAAATTTATTGTTCTAAGGCTGAAGAAAGAGGGTAGTGGGGGATTCTGACCCTTACCAATATGTGTGTGTGTGTGTGTGTGTGTGTGTATATATATATATATATATATATATATATATATATACATATATATATGTATATATATATACACACACATTGGTAAGGGTCAGAATTTAGTTGGAGTTCATGGAGCATTTGAACTCTTCGGGAGGTCACTGCTCTTTGCAAGAAGGTGAAGGCAGGTAAATACAAGCCACAGGGCAGTGCAATTAGAGCCAACTGGGGTATCATATAATGCAGTAGAAAGGAGGAACCCCAATGTGGCCTTGAAAGATGGACGGCCTGGTGATCGAAAGTCTAATCATAAACATACAATGGACTTAATTTCTTAGTCCTAATGGCATATACTTTAGAAACATCTTATTATCAACATGAACCTTATGAGGTAGGCACCAGTCTTCTTCTTATTCTATAATTTACAAAGAGAGAGGCTGAGAGCTCAGGCTCTCAGAGTTGCAGATATATAGGACTGATGCTTGTACAGTTTATACCTTACTTCTCCAAGACATACTCTCTGTAAGAACTAATGTTTAGACTGTCGTCTCAGGGGTCGATAGAACTGGTTAGAAAGCAAAACAGTAGGAAAGAATCCCAGGTAGAAGGACAGCGTGGATAACTTTGGGGAAGGAAGCAGGAGTGAATATCTCAACCCTGAAATGAAGCATCCATTAAATAATCTGATGTAATGGCATGTCTTGCACAGACTGTAACAATCTATCAAATATGTCTAGCTTCTTGGAGAGACAGAACAAATGAATCCGGAGCATTATCGCCATAGCTATCAGGCTTGCCTAAGCAAAGAAATTACTCCCCTCTTGCTAAATAATGATTTAAAGTATTGTTTATATTTCCAACCTCATGGATGCCTCATAAAAGAAACGAACACCCCAGCAATACCCTGAAGAGATGATGCTAAAACAGCATATTTCTCTGCAAACCTCCTATTTCTGTTAGCTTTATAGCTTCTTCATAAATTCACTGCTTTGGGCATTTCTTCCCCCACTTTACTTCTTTCCTGTAGAGAAATATTTTATTGGAAATATCCCATTTGGCTATTTTGAAGCAATGATTTATTTATTTTCTAGGGTTATTTCAATCCCCTTTGCGTGTGCCTAAAGGGTTCTGGGCATTTGCACAAGAAAATGGGACAGGCTGTCTATTTACTGTAGCAGCTGGGCTCCCCTAAAATAACTGAAGCCACCTGGCTATGTCCCATGTGGAGACTGTCCATGTTCTGAATCCTCAAGGTCAGAAGATCTGCTGTGTGCTCAAGGGTTTCTTCCAGCGGTCCATGTAGTACTGGGGATCAAATAGGGGCTTCCTGCAAAGAATTTTTACATTCATCTTGTTGATCCACTTTCCTTGTCTGTTTATTTTTTAAGTAATGACTATTTTCCTATAACAGAGAGTTCTGTGGTTAAATACAACATTGGATGAATGTATAGGGTGCAGCTATACCATAGAAGGAAGAGTGTTTCGAGAGAAAAGAAGACTTCTGTAGGAGAAAACATTTAAGTGGAGCTTTGGTGAATAGAAAGTTTTCCAGAATGATGAACCTAAACAACTTGCTTGCAAATAGGAAAAGAGTAAGAGTCAGGAGAAAGGTGGGCATGACTTAGAGCTCGAGAGAGTGCTTGAGGAGGAACATAGCGGAAGGAAGTGCTAATGATCTTTGCATAGCAGCTGGAATTCACCACCACGCTCAGAAGTCAGCCCTCCGCCTGCCTAGAACAGACCAACTGATGTCAGGTCAGGCCAGTTCTTGCTCTGACCGATAAACTGAGTAAGAAAAAGATAGTAGATATTTACCTATAATATTTTTTACACATGAGTGCCTATTCTCTGTTTGATATGAATTACTTCAGTTCTCCTAAGAAGTGCTAAATAAGCTAGTATCCTCACCACAACCCCCCAATTTTGTGTTTAAGAAACTGAGGTGTGGTTGGCACACGAAAGTAGTCATAGAGACGGGGCCGGAGCAATAGCCCAGCGGGTAGGGCATTTGCCTTGCACGCGGCTGGCCCATGCCAGCCCGGGTTCAATCCCGGCATCCCATATGGTTCCCTGAGCACAGCCAGGAGTAATTCCTGAGTGCAGAGCCAGGAGTAACCCCTGAGCATTGCAGGGTGTGACCCAAAAAGCAAAAAAAAAAAAAAAAAAAAAGAAAAGAAAAGAAAGAAAAAAAAAAAGAAAATAGTCATAGAGGAAGCTAGTTTGCTTCTCGGGGTTGTAGAAGGGAACAGACAAATTAGAGACTGAGGGGCATCTAATATCCCTTACAAAATAGGCTGAACAATTCAAGGAGCTGTTTAAAATGTGTATCTATTGCAATTGCATTTATGTAAATAAACGTGTAAATTATACACTCCAAGATAGGGATATGCTACTTTAGTGGTGTTGTGGCTAGTAGCTTTTTCATCTTTTTGTTGGTGAAATTCAGTGCTGTGGTTATGTTACTTTTATAATAAAAACCGTGCTTCTATAAATAATGAAAAGACTTTTACCTCAAGACTCCAGAGTTTCCCATGAATGATTAAGGCATGACAGAGGCAGAAATGAAAGGGGCACAACCTCCAGGCTACTGTGCAGGGGCTGGGGGGGCAGGTTGGACAGTGTGAGTGTGCTGGCTTACAGTCATGGTGAGCCTCAGTCTCTCATTTGCACAACCAGGGGCAAACTGGGCCATCTTTTATATTGGGCCATACCCAGATGTGCATAGGGTTTACTTCTGGCTCTGTGCTCGGGATCATTCCTCACGGAGTTCAGGCACCATATATGGTATCAGGGGTCAAATCCAGGTCAGCTGTGTGCAAGCCAAGTGCTGTGCCCCCCAGGGAGGTTCTGTAAAAGTAATTGGAGAAACGAAACAGAAACATGTTTACATCGTAATTCTTTCTCTCTTTTTTTTTTTGTTTAGTGGAATTTTAGTCACATACCCAGTTACGCTTAGGGGCTAGCCATGTGCTCCTAGCCATGTGCTCCTGAGTGATTCTGTCTGTACATGGAGAATGTACAGATATTACATGTCTTAATGATGCTGGAGATCAAAATGGGGTCTTTGCATGCAAGGCAAGCACCATATGTCCTGTACTATCTCTCCAATCCTTTTTTTTATTCATGCACTTTTCACAAAATGGTTAATGATATGATTTTACGCATAAGACATTCCAATACCACAACTTCCACTAAAGTGTCTCCTTTCCACCGTTGTCCTAGTTTTCCCCTTCCCACTTCCACGTGCTGAGATTCCTACTGAAGCTGAGTTCTCAGTTTCCTTTGGGCATTTGTTCTTCCCCTACTATGTGTCTCTATAGCCCACATCTGAGGGAGTCTGTCTTTCTCCTTAAGACAGGATTTAAAAGGCTGTTGATTGATTTGAAGGGAAAGGAGAGATTGAAAAAGTGACATACAATTGATTACCTACTTAGTGTCAAGATTGTTCTTTTGATCTTTGCATCAAGACTAAGTACTTACAATTTGGGTGTTATTTTCTGGATGTGGAAACATGCTAAGATACTTAAGTAACATAGATCACTCATCAGTTGGGGACTATAGCTTAAGATTCCAAATCAGAAATAATTTCACTCTTTACAATTTTTAACTCACAACTATTCGATAATTTTTTTAATTGACTCTAGGGTCAGACTCAATCATTAAAGACTAATGACTAATGAATATCTAAGTCACATTTCACTGAAAGTCATTGCAAGGGTTACCCTTCATTGGTAATTACCCACATTGCAGCAGAAGTGTGGTATTTTTTGTTGAAATGTCAATTTCGGTGTTAACATCCAAGACTTTCTGGAGAACTAACATCCTCCCTCCCTCCTATTTTCTCCACTTTGCAGTTTCATTGGTCCTCCTCTAATTCATCAGTGGTAAGTCAGTGGCATTCATGAAATGTGCTTCAATCCTCCAAGCAATAACCTTAGAGGTACTTGTAGAGGTGTTAGATTTCCTCAATCTCTCACACAGCTTTTATTTATTCATGTGTTAGAAAGTGGTAGATTCTATCTTTTCGATTTAACTGCTTGCCAAGTGCAGAGTACTCTTGCAGAAGCTACTTGTCCATGGAATCAAACCAAGTAGTAAGGAGGCGGGAGTAGCAAATGGACAGTCTTGCTCAGAGTGTGTCCCTTTAGGGTGGTACGTAGTGGTAGAGTAGCTGAGATTTCAATA
The DNA here is from genome assembly GCA_021461705.1 of Cryptotis parvus. Classification (NCBI taxonomy): domain Eukaryota; kingdom Metazoa; phylum Chordata; class Mammalia; order Eulipotyphla; family Soricidae; genus Cryptotis; species Cryptotis parvus. The sequence goes on from JAJIBD010000353.1 coordinate 175,211, forward strand.
TGAATGACTTGCAAGACTCAGGGCTTTCTCTTCACAATAGGAAAATCTTGTAACAAATTATTCCAACACTTTTTGGCTCATTAGTTAATCACTACACAAGCTGGTTAATTTGGCCCATAAAGTATTTCATGACTTTGCCTCTTTGTTTCCTGCAGATCTCTTTTTGCCCCACCACACTGCACTCTTGAGCTGTTGTCCCGTGCCTTCATTACAGTTTTTCTTCTTCATCCCTCATTTCACAGGGAGTAGAAGGTACCTGATTAGGGACCTGTGATCTAATGGAAATATCCGACTGGGTTGGGACTGGGACCCTAACACAAGTTGGGCCAGTGGACATTTCCCAGGAAATTTTAGTCTTTGACTTGAGGGTTTCCATCTTTTTATATAGCATGTATTTTTTTTTATATAGCATGTATTTGGCAGAGCCTGGCAAGCTACCTATGACGTATTTGATATACCAAAAACCAGTAACAATTATAGACCTCATTCCCATGACCTGAAGGAATGGTCTGATGTTCTTCATGTTCCTGGAGCGAGCAGATGCCCTTGGATTACAATAGCATGTGACAGACTTATGGAAATGTTACTGGTGCCTGCTCAAGTAAATCGAACAACGGGAAGACAAGTGATACAAGTGATACAGTGATGTATTTGCGCATGTTATTGATGATTGTGTTGCCCAAAGAATATAGGGAAATTGACAAGGAAATAAGAGGAGGAGAATTGGATGGAGGACTCAGTGCTTCATGTAACATTTTATTTTGTTTTGTTTTACATCTGCTTGTCTGCTGTAAGAATCAACTAAGATCATGTTTACTGAGCCCTGAGCGCTGAGTAGATGCTAGCTACTTTGTCCTTGTCAGTTTGCAGCTGTGTGGATGATTAACAGACAGTATCAGGTACAGAACCAGTTCAGAGGCTCTGAACTCCCTTCAAGACTCTCTTCAAACTATCTCCAAGCACTGCTCTTAGGCAAGCTCAGTCAACCAGGCTCTCTGGCCCTCCAACTCTCTATCCTGCCAGACTGAGAACCCAGTCTCAGCTGATTGAATCAACTGTTTCTCCCAACTGTATATTTCTTATATGGCTGTTATGCCTTTATCTTTGAAAGGAGCCCTAACAGTCATCATTATCATTCCATTGTCATCATTATGGTTCTTTTCCCATTGAAGTCATCTGATCAGATGTACTTTATAAGGCTATTGCTAGTGTATTTCTCCACTGGTGTGTATGTAGTGGCCACACTTAGTAAATTAGTATGATCTCATTGTTTGCTCACAGTTCTTGGGACAGAAGTCCAAATATTATGTAACTATTCTTTCTGTTCAGGGCTCTACAAAGCTGATATCAAGGTGTTAGTCAGGTACCATCTTACCTGTATCTCAGGTTTGCAGCTAAGCTTGTTAAGTATCAGCAAAATTTAGTACCTGTGGTTGTCTTAAGTCTCAGCACCCTTGCTGTTGGTTAAGAGGTTATTCTCAGCTTTGGGGAATTACCTATAGTCATTGTCACATGACAATGACTTTATTTTCAAAGCCAGAAATGAAAACTCTCATTGTACCAAAATCTTCTTATGTTTGAAATCTCTTCCTTCTCTGTCTTTGACCACTATTTTTCATTTAATCTACTCTCAGTGGTGAAAGCCATCCTATTTACAGTCCCTGAATACATGCAGAGTGGGGAATCTTGATGACTCTAGAAGTCTGCCTGCTACTGTGAACCTATAAGATGGTATGAATAGGTCTGTTATGCCTGAGACAGGACAAATGTTCACTGAGTGGTATCCACCGTGAGTTGTTGCTTTTACTAAGGGCTTTAATTTCACATTCTTTTGGTCTCTGCTCAGTATCAGCTCTTCCTTCTCTCTTCTGCCTTCTCCTTTTTTTCTTCATTCTCTTCCCTTCTCCTCCTCCCTTACCAGAAAGCAGATATGTTTATATGTTTTGTTTATACAAGATTCAAAGAATTTCATAGCTTTATTTGTTTGGGTTGAATGACTTGGTGCAAGTTATGATTAAGCTGGAACATCTCTATAACTATAGTCTCTTAGGAAATGGTTTTTGAAATATCCACACCAGGAAAAATGTTCACATTTTTCCAAGTGAAAGCTGTTTTCTCTCTATAATTGTGCTTGTGGTACTGGATTAAAAGAAACTAAAATCAGTAGTGGACCCCAGTAGTGGTTGATTTAAGAGGATCAGAGTAGATATCTTTATACTCATTCTAGTTTTTCTCAGTACTACAGCCATAATGTGGGTGGGGCAACTTGGAGGAAAATCTGTCTTTTTCTGATGGATTCATCTAAAGAGTGTCCACTGTTTCCTTTCAGGCCTTGTGTTAGGATATAAAAGCTTCACCTAAGGGCTGGAGAGATGGTGCAGTGAGTAAGGTACATCCTTTGCATCTGGCCAATTCTGGCTCACCCCAGGTATAACATGTGTCCTCCCAGCATCAAGTGATCCCTGATAGTATGGCCAAGAGTAAGACCTGATTTCTGGGTGTGACCCCCAAAGAAACATTCCAGTGCCCTCCCATTACACTTAATTTGGAGTTGCACACAGTTTCTAGCTGTTCTAAGGAAACCTCGGTGGTGTTCTAACAAGCCCTAAATAGTGGAGCCATGCCCAGTCATTCTATCTCAGTCATCCATTAAATACACTGTGAACTCGAGGTTCAGAACATCTGTGTTTTCCCTACACCCTGCTTGGAATGCTCCACTCAGCTGTGTAGGGGCTGACTCCTTTGCATCATTTGAATGTCAGTCAAAATAACGTTCCTCTGTTTGGCCTCCCTCTTGCCCCCCCACCCAAATAAAATAAGTGAACTGCCTATTTCTATAGTCTGTCCTGGCTGTGGTCAGAATGTTATAGCAACTTTGGTCCTAGGACAAGGTATTGCCACACTTTTTTGTCTTGGACACCCATAATCCAGAAGTGAATTGCCTTTTTCAAATGATGGCTCTAATTGCTGTGTGGAAAGTGTTGTATGTGGGATGAAGCAAGTAACTATGCTAAGGTCCAGATACAGTTGGTGGCCATATTGATGGAAAGAGGTAGCTGGTCCTGAGGCTAAGTTTTCCATATTGTCTAGATCACAAGTGTGAACTTGGACAACCGAGATATGGCTCTGTTTCTGCTAATTTCCTAACAATAGACCAATTACTTGAGTTGAGTCTATTTCCCAATCTGAAAGCAAGAAACATAGATTACTCCCTCATGTAACTGCAAACCAGAAGTTAAGACATATATATGACCTTTCACTATACCCATGATGTTGAACATGTTAAAAAAGATAGGAGACCTTACCAAGGTGTGCTCTGGGCTTACTCCTGTATCTGTGCTTAGGGATCACACTTGGCTAGACTCAGGGACCATGTGAGGTGCCAAGGATCAAACTCGAACTGGCCACATGCAAGGTAAGCACCATATACACCATACTATCTCTCCAGCCCTAAACATGTTCTTTTTTTTTTCTTTTAGGGTCACACCCAGCAGTGCTCAGGGGTTTCTCCTGGCTCTGCACTCAGGAATTTCTCCTGGCGGTGCTCCAGGGACCATATGGGATGCCGGGATCGAAACGGCCGGCATGGACCGGCCGCGGGCAAGGCAAACGCCCTACCCACTGGGCTATCGCTCCAGCCCCTCTAAACATGTTCTTGATGCATCTTTTTTTCTTCTGCTTGCCACCTTACAAGGCAACACTCCTTACCTTGCCTTTCAAGAACTGACTCTGTTTAAGCTTTTCTCTTGCCATTGTGAAAAGTTAATGTCCCAAACTTAAGATGGAAGAACTTCTCTATCTTCCAGTCAACAGAGAAAAAATATTACCTTTCATAAAGATAAGACAATGTTTCACAGTTCAGAGTCCATTACCAAGAGGTGCTGTTGTGGACATTTCACAGAACTCCTAAGAGTAAGTTTTTCTGTTTCTAAAAGTCAGGTGTTAGGGCTGGAGCAATAGTACGATGGGTAGGGCATTTGCCTTGAATGTGGTGAACCTGGTTCAATCCCCGGCATCCCATATGGTTCCCACAAGTACCTGCAGAAGTAATTCCTGAGTAACTCCTGAGTAACCAGGAGTAACCCCTGAGCATTGCTGGGTGTTACCCACCAAAAGCAAAATAAAATGGAATGTTAACACCAACATGATGAAATGAAGATCACATGAGAATGGAATTCCAGATCATCTAGGAACTAGAGACAGCTGAAAAGGCTGCGACTCAGTTTATCTTTTCATGGTTTCGACAATAAAGCAAAGTTCATTCGATTGTGATGAATGTAGAACATTCATCAACTCCAATACTGATTACAGGGTGAGCACTTGTCCTCGTGTGTCTAGTCCTGTTCTCCCACCCCAGCACAATTATGAACAGTGCACGTCTCATTGTCAAAAGTGGTCTAGTTAGGATATCAAAGGATTTGGTCACTCAGCTTCTTCTCATCAATTTTCCCACAAGTAAAGGAAAATACCTTTTCCTTTTGTGCTTCAGCCGAGACACCTAAGAGGCTGGGTGTGTGACAATTTAAGAACAATTTCGAAGATCTTCAAGGGTGTTGTCAAAAAGGAATTTTTGACTCATTCTCTCTCTCTTTGGATTCTAGTCAGAATCACTCTGATTCCATTGTATGTGCATTATATATACATAAATGTGTAAGCATTTGATTCATGTTAGCATACCTATATTGTATTTCTATAAAATATTCCTGAAAGTCAAACTGTGTTTTCTCTGCCCTCAGGCTGAAATAGAAAAAGTGAAAGGCCTGTGTAGTTCTGTATCTCTCTGTGTCTCTCTTAAACAATGAAGTTTAGTGCCACCCCTGTATCTGCCCTCAGTACAAGAAAGGAAGGGGCAGGATGATGTAGGTGTCTGTATTTTCCTTTCATCATTAGCAACAGCCTGAGGAAGAAACCCAGCTTCCATTGATGCTTTTAGAGTAGGCTGAACAGGTGATTTATTGGCTCTGAGTCACCACTAGTGTGGAGACTATTAATTCAGTGATAACCTGGACTGCATTTTAAGTGCAAGTGGGCTTCCCACACACTCTGGGAATGTTACTCAAGTAAACATTTTAAGACTGCACTAGTAACTTTCAAGTAAACTTAAAATTTAGCATGTTCCATAGCAATATCTGAGTAAAATAATCTGCAACAAAAACAATAGAAATTAAGGAAAAACTAAAACATGACAGAAGATTTACTTTTGAGAGAAACTAAAGTCTTGGAATATGCTTCTGATTAGCTTTGGGCTGGAACTGATTTTGAAAACATGAAATTTTGATCTCTGACATAATTTTGCTTCTAACTTTTAATGGAGTACAGCTATAACAACTGGTGCCAGAAGCAGAATGTTCTCTGTGGGAAAGGGTAATATTAGAAGGAAAACCTTTGAGCTGCAGCATAGGTCTCCAATAAGATTGGCTTAAAGGAGATTTTATTCATCGCACATAAAATAATCTCAGATATGTAAGGTAGGCAGTTGCTGACATTTGTTCAATAGCTCAACAGTGCCAAACCAATGTCTAAATGATTAGCTTAGCTTTTCTTCAGTTAGTTACCTCACTGTAATAAAGCACAGTATCTGCACATTAATGCAGGTACAAGAGAGAAGGAAGACTCAAGAACCACTTATAAGGAAAATCCAGTAAATTTCCTCTTATTTTCATTAGTTACAATGTCAATTGGCCATGCAATCTACAAGAAGGGTTTGGAGCTATTCTTGATGAAACTGGAAATTCATTAGTGAGGAAGAGTATGGAAATGGAATGGCAGTAAGTTTACTAAGATTATTTGCTGTGGGAATACATTTTAATAATCATTTTGAGTACTATGGGGGTATACGTATGTGTTTTTAGGTACTTGCTGTGTGCACACTATCTTGATTGTTCAAAGGAAAGTAAGTCAAAATAGTAGCCAATATCCTTAAAACATTGAAAATTAAGTTCTTATCTATTTTATTGTGCTCTCTTACTGCCTAACACAGTAATAGTGAATGTCTGAGATGAAAATTTTTTCCTCAATACAAGTTTCCTCAAGTTGTAAACAAAAGCATGGAATGATTGAGTTCTGTGGTATAGATCCACCATCCATCAGGTGTGGCCCTTAGGCCAGCATCACAGGGATTCTTTTCAGAAATGCAGTCTATTAGACCCCACTCCCAGCCTACTGAAACAGAATCTGCCATTTAACAAAATTCCCCGTGATTTTGTGTGCACATTAAATATTGAGAAGCTCTGGTGTTACAGTAATGCTTAAAGTAACTTGATCGGTCTACAAAGATAGGAAAAAGGGCCGTAGGCTTGGAAAAGAACAAGGGCAAATTTTCCCATATTGCAGGGACTATGCCCAGAAGCCATGTGTGTCTGACTTAAATCTAGGTCTCTCCGTTTCCTAGTTGGGTAGCTTTCATCAACCACCTAGTCCCTGATGTGTATACCCCTCTCTTGGGAATTGTTGGCATAGTTACACCTATTTCTCATGGGAAAACTGAAGAACAGGGATTCTGAAGTGGTAAGCACCTAACCTGTTCTATCATGGGGACTTAAGCCATAAAAAATTTGCTTCCATGAATATTAAAATTTTGAATTATTGTGCACCCATCAAGATCACAGTGGCATAGAATTAGAGCAACAATCTATTTTTTAAGTATTTTATTATATCACCGTGAGATATACAAATAAAAAGATATACAATTAAAAAGTTCATGTTTGGGTTTTGGTCATACAGTGTTTCAGCACCCGTCCCTCCACCAGTGCCCATCTCCATACAAATAAAAAAGATATACAATTAAAAAGTTCATGTTTGGGTTTTGGTCATACAGTGTTTCAGCACCCGTCCCTCCACCAGTGCCCATCTCCCACCAACAACATCCCCGGTTCCCTCCCCCTTCCCCAGCCCTGCTCCATGGCAGGTTCTTTATTTCTTTCCCTTTCTCTCTCTTTCTCTTTTCCTTCCCTTCCAGACTATGGATTACAGAACATACATTAAAAGGTTGTCATGTGAATTATTTTGCCTCTATTTAATGCTCAGTTCTAGGTTGGCATTAGTACCCTCGACTATTATTAGCACCCTGTTCCATTTTCTGTCTTACCTAAACTCTGACTCCCACACGTTTGTGATAATTTCCACCTTTGACAAGACCTCCTGATATATGTTTCACTTGACCTTGGATATTGGTATCATAATATGTACATATATATTTATGCCATGCAAATAAATGCAGTCATTCTGTATCTGTCTCTCTCCTTCTGGCTAATTTCGTAGAGCAACAATCTAAAGTGCATTATGACTTGGGAAATCATGCAGAGCACCAACATAGCCTGGGACATGGCAGACACTTGGAGTGGACATCAAAGACTCGGGGTGGACCTCAGAGTTCCAGCCTTCTCCAGAAACAAACTTAGCAGAGTGCATTAATTTCCTAAGGCTGCCGTCCATAAACCCTTAACTAGATCTAAAATACAACTGTACTATCTCACAGTTTGGCAAGCTTAAGTCCAAATTAAGAGACAGACCTGGGGCAGAGCTGCTACTGGCTCTCACTGTGCCCAGCCGCTCAGCAGGCGCCCGGGAGTGATGGCAGGTTCTAGCCCTGGCCCACCACCCCAGCAGAGCCTCACAATAAGCCAGACGACCCCACTCCATGAGGACCTCCATTTTCCACATCTGGACTTCCCCCTCATCAGAACTCCACCCAGCAGACCAGCCTATCACAGCCCGGCTTATGCGGTTCATCAATAAATGCTGGACTTTGAGATGACTACAAGAGCATGTTACCCACACGGCAGAGCCTGGCAAGCTACCCATGTCGTATTTGATATGCCAGATACCAGTAACAATTATAGACCTCATTCCCATGACCTGATGGAATGGTTTGAGGCTCTTTGTGTTCCTGAAGCAAGCAGGTATCCTTGGGCTCTACTTGCATGAGACAGGACATATGGAGATGTTACTGGTGCCCGCTCGAGCAAATCGATGATGAACGGGAAGACAGTGATACAGTGAAATCCACATTAAGATAGGGACAAAATTGTGCTTACTCTGAAGGTTCCAAGGAAGAACACATCTTACTTCTTTTAGATCATAGCACTGATGCCAGTGGGGTCCTATTGATTTATGTGAAGTGGAGAGGAGAGAGACAGCAGCCACAAGAAGGGAACGAGCCACAAGAAGGGAACCTGCCTTTTTCTGTCTAAACACCTCTGTCACCAAGGGAGCAGCTGGAGAAATCTGGGACTGTGAGCCTTGCTTCTTGCAGGAAAGTCAGTCAGTCTAGACTTTATCCAGGCCTTTTGGGTTCTTGAAAAATATTTCAGGAAAAGACGGGCATAAACTATAACTGATTTTATTTGGAAGGTGGTAGGGAGAGAGAGAGAAAGAGAAAATATGTGCTCAAGAGAGAAAATGGGTTTTTCCAGAGTGAACAGGGAGCCCCAGAACACATCCCAGCCTTGGACATCAAAGTACACATCTCAAGAAGGGAGATGCTGGTGACACATGTGTAACCATATGCACTCGACAGCAACACATGGGCACAGGCAGCGGTGTGTGGTGTGTAGGCACTTCCTTTGTTCAAGTTTAATGGTGTTTCACCCAAGCTTCCCCATATATGGCTTTCTAACTAGGTAAGTAGTGTCTGTTGCTAGGGTGGATGCCAAAGGGTAGAGTTGGGAGTAGATGGTCTTCCTTGATACTCCTTTCCTGGCCTTTGTTCCAGCTGGAGCTTCTCTTATAGGTGGGAATAGGGTGGGGTATCAGCCAGCCTTCTCTGGGTTTGTGCTGGCACCAGGTAAAGGTTTTATCAGACCTATGTTCCAGTGTCCACAAGGTAGGTTTTTCACAGCATTGGGAACACTTATTACTTCCAGGAATTCATCACCATGGAAGGCCCTTCCCTATCTACTTACCTGCCTGCTTCAGTGTTTTCTGTCAGTTCCTGACATCCCGTGGCTTAAGGAGTCATCTTTCTGGTCATATAGGCATCTGTCCCTCAGTGTTATCACACAGTCCTCCCTCTATGTATGTCTGTGTTGGCACCCAAATTCTCCATTTCTTTAAATAGTTTTGTTGGATTAGGGCCCAATCTGGTGATTCCAGTTTGATTTTTGTTAGAAGCCCTATGCCAAATAAGATTGTATATTGAAATCATAGGATCTTGGGCTTTTAACATATTTTTTTAGAAGAATAGAATGCGATGGGGGCAAAATCACTCAGCCACAATGCTAAACAGTGCTCTAGATGAGAATAGAATAGAGTTCTGCAGATGGGGGTGGTTGATGCCTGGGAGAACAATCTAATGTCCAAAATATAACCATGGCCAAACGTAGAAGAAAGAGAAGGAGAAGAAAAAGGACAAGTTTAGAAACAATCAGTGAAATAGAATATTTTCTTTCCAAAAACTAGCGTGGCATGACTTTCAGGAATCATGTCTTCCTCTTGCTCAGTTACCCGTGGCTGGGGTGAATTCTTATCTCGCAGCTCTCTGTAGAAACTTTCAAAATAATGTCAGAGGGAACTTCCCCAGTGAGTGACAGGGAGACACATTGTAAGAAAATTCCTGACTTAATATGGTGCGAGGTTGGGGAATTGTGGGGTATTTTTTCTGCTTCTTCTTTCTGCCTGTGGTAACAGCAGCTGTCTCTTTTCAGCAGTGACAGGCTGAGAACATGGAAGATGAATTTCAGCTAGGCGTGGGTGTGATTTCTCTTTTCTCTAGCGGGGGCTTCATCTTGGAAGGTATGGAGCTGTTTTTATCCTGACTTGGGAAACAGAAGAAGCAACTGTCAGTGTGCAAATGAGGACTTTTATGCCTCCAGGGGTACTTCCTGCTGGGATCCTGGCAGGGGGCCAAGACACTGAATTCTGATTGGATCATCTCCCAGGGAGACTGCCTGGAGTAACTGGGAGGGACTTTTGATTATGTCACCTGTAAATAAGTGGATCCACTCACCTCACCAGAGAAACACATAATTGACAGCTCTGGCTACCCAGATGCACAGTGACCAGAGCCCCATCCTTCCCTTCCCTCAGCAGCAGCTTTTCTGCTTGATGTGTCTTGTGAAAGGTGCCGATAATGTGAGTAGATATACTTACCAGTGTCCTGCTCCCAAGTCTCCTGGCTGTAAAATGTGGTAGATCCTTCACTTAATGCATTGAGCCTATGGCTTCTTGAGACCCTGCCTAGTTTCAATCTCTTCCTTGGAGTCAATCTGTTTTTGCTTGCTTGCTCTTTTTAGCTCAATTTAATGATAAGAACAGGCCTCTTGGAAGGTTTGGGAGTGACCTCACACCTGCTGTTCTTTCTGAATGACTTATTTGATCCTATCCATGCCTTCAATTGACTGCCTATTTAGCTCAAGATGTCCACTTTCCTAATGCTAAATCAGACTCTTTGGAGTCTCAGCCTATTTATTGACTAGCTATTAAAACCTGGAGGCTGCCTCTTAACACCTTGAATACCACATTCAACATCCAACTCAGTATCTGTCTTCAACATCTCCTTCTCCACCCAACCTCCACAAGGGCAGCTTCTTTTCCTTCCATCCTCCAGTCCTTATCCCTGTGGTTGTATTGTTTATGATTATTTCATTATCTTTGACTCTCCAGCGTCTTCCTGAAGTTGTGAAGTCAGATGTACTTAAAATCCTGAAACTATTTTGAGTCAGCCTCCTGTTTCTTTCACCAGTAGCTTGGTTGATTCCTTCATTAATAGTCTCCAGCAAAAAACTATTCATGCCATTTTTCTTCCCATATCCAGAAAAAATAAATCATTATAAAACATAACTGTGCTCATGATTACACTCCTCTCATTATTAAAATCTGTTGTCAAGGAGGAAAAACTTTACCCTGCTTAGGTTCAGAGATTAGAACATGCAAATTAAACTGAAAATCTTAAATGGAGAAAAGACAAAATATTATCCACATATGCATGCAGGAATTTGCAGAAAATTCTGCAGAAATGCAGAAAGCTCAAGGAAGTGATTAGAATTGGGAATTTATGTACCCTCTTCAGAGGAGAAAGGAAAGCAAGAGTATTTAAGGAAAAGAAATGATTTTTAAGAAAGATAAATGGGAAACTAGAGAGAGGTCTAATTTTCTTACAATATTTGGCTAAGCCATTTCAGTTCCTAATGCTGACCTCTACTCTCTGGGGATGAGAGTCACACTTTACCCAGTTCAGGAAGCCTCTTACAGAAAACTTGATGGTAGCTGAATATTTTAGGGAAGAATCTGCTGTTAGGCGTATGGGGTGGGGGGGCGCCATACAAAGCCCTTTTCTGCATCTCTTGTTTCTCAGATATCTCACGTATCTTCACTCCTTTTCTGCAACATACTTAGCTCTTTCAACAGACTACTCCAAGCTCTTAAAATTTGACCTCTTTCTCCCTAGCTTTGACTCACTGAGTTACTTCTTCCCCAATACAACCTGTTCCCCAGGACAAAGTTATTCTGAACTTTGGCCTTGGTGTACTGAAAATACTTCCTTGTGTCACTCTCTATCAGATAATAGTAAAAATGCATCTTCATTTTTGAATGTTCACTATATTCCAAGCACACTTTTGAGTGTTCCCCTGATATAGAATTCTTTTAAACTACACAACACTTTGCAGCAGGTGCTAGATTGTGAGTTCCTTGAGAGAAAGAGATATTTTGTCGGTGGCTATGTATCCTTCACTCCTAGTGTTACACCAGACCACATAGTTGGTACCCAATAATCATCAGTAAACCTATGAACGTGTGAAAGTAAAATATTCAAGGAATTATGGTTCCCTATTTCCACATTGCTTGAAAAAAAATTCATCGCTTTGAGGCCTGAATACTTTGGGTTCTTGAAAAGAAAAAAAAGGCTATTCGTTAAGAAATCATGGGAACTTGCTTTGTGTAAATAAGAAAAATGTTTATCAAGAATTAAAACTGGCTGGATCTTAACTAAATGGATGACAAGTTAATATGAGCCCCCCTGGTTAATTGCAGCAGCCTGTTTTTTGTCAACAGGATTTTGCATGAGCAGAGTTTCATCAAAAACAGGCTATTCACTGTTGAAGGGACTAAACACAAGCAAGTTGGGTTTTGTTGTGCTTCTGTTGCTGCAAAACTAGTCTAGCCCCCAAGTCTAGGTCCTTGCGTTAGTGTATATAAAATTAGTACACTATACTCCACACGCTTATGAAGTTAGCGTCATTTCATAGTTTGAGAAGGTGCCCTGATGTCCTACACCAGCCTTAGTCCATGCTGAGCTCTTGCTGGTCCTGTTCTGCTATTTAGCTCTTCCTCAGTGGCCTGCTGGTCTGTCCCTACTGTGCTGTGGGGCTGCCTCTCCTTACTGGCCCTGGCCGTGCTTTAACCTTTTGATTTTCCCTGATTCTTTGGCCACATTCTCATCAGTGATCAGTGTTGCTGCTCTTGCCATCTGCCCAGGCACTGTAATTCATACAAGTACAAGCTTAATGTGAGCTGCTTCCATCATAGTCAAAGAGGAAGTTACCTGCCCTGTAACAAGAAGGCACATTTCAAGCGCCTCCTTGGATGCTGGTGAGATTTCAAATGACTAATTACATTGACTAATTACCTGGATTCCCCACACATATGCTACTACTCTTAACTTCTGTGTGGACTTAATCTACTTCTTCTTTAATTGTATGAGAAATATCTTAAATTTAAAAACAAAGAAAATACCAGAATCGGACTGAAGAGGTGAGTTTATAATCTTTTAGATGAATGAATAAACAGGAATGATAGTGTAATCTACCAGATATGATGTTAACGTGTCCTGCTAAACTACTGACAATGGGAATAGGAAAGTATCTTTCTTCTAATGTCACAAAGTTTCAATGTCTTTGGAAAGTTCAAGTGATATATATTGGATAACCTACCATATGCAAGCACTAGATTAGGTCGTTATTTCATTGAATCACCATGAGGTACACAGTTACAAAGCTGTTCATGATTGGGTCTCAGTCATAAAATGTTTCATCACCCATCCCTCCACCAGTGTACATTCCCACCACCAATGTCCCCATTTTTCTCTTCTGCCTTGGCTCCTCTATCCAGCCTGTCTCTATGCAAGCACTTTCTCTTCCTCCTTATAGGCATTATGCTTTGCAACACAGGTTATTGTGTTTGTTTCTTTACCTACATTCAGTGCAGTTCTTATCTAGAGTGATCATTTCCACTTATCTTCTCAATAGTGGTTCCTTCTCTGTCCCATCTTCTTTCTCCCCCCAGCACTTGAGGTAGGTTTTCAGCCATGAACCAGTTCTCCAGGCTCTTATTGCTACTGACCTTTGGTATTAGTCTCATATTATTCACATTGTTTTTAAAAGTGTTTTGTTTAATTTATGGGGCTTTACTTAGACATCAGGCACTTGTGTAAAGATAAAAGCAAACTTAATTTTTTGTTCTTGGACAAATATTGTGTGTACATAAATGGGTATAGATTTAGTAAGTGTAATGGGCTCAGGAAGCATGGAGAAGACCTGCTTTTCACATCACCAGGATGCCTTTAATGAGAGACATAAAAACAGTGAGATGATGAAATAGGCCTGTACAAGAACAAAATGTTCTGCGTCAGAGCTATGCAGTGAGCAGCAAACCCAGCAGCCGTGATGGTGCTAGAGTATTTATCGTACTGTAAAGACATTAAAAGGTACAGAAGAACCACTGTATAGCAAAGGGAAAATGAAGAACCAAATTCACAGTAGTTTTCTCCTTCAAGTCCTGAAAACATGTCAGCTGATTGAAGCAAAGACAATATGCTTTGTCTTTGCTTCAATCACCACAGGGTCTACTGACCCCAATAGTTACCACCCTGAAAGGGGCTCAGGATTCAGAAAGTACACACCAAGGAAACCTGTGTTGGTTAGTAGAGCTGCCATAACAAAATACTATATTACAATGGGAGGCCTCAACCACAGGCATGCATTTTCCCCCCAAGCTATAGCCACAAGTCAAGATCATTGTGTTTTGACTTGCAGTTGGCCCCCTTCTCTGTCCTCCCTTTTCTCTGTGTTCATGTGTCTAGTGTATACCTGTGTATCCAAATTTTCTTGTCTTTCAAGAAAGCCAGTCAAAGAATTGTAGTAAAGGCCTTTTTTTTTGCATTTTAACTCAGTTTAGCTTTATCCCTTTAAAGATCTTGTTTCCAAATATAGGCACATTCCCAGTATAGGAGTTAGCTTTTCAACATGTTAATTTGGGAATTCATACAAACACACACACACACACACACACACACACACACACACACACACACACACACATGAACCCCAAATAGTTCTATCTCTAATATCTCCAAGAGTAAAACTGATTAAAGTACAGTTTTATCCCTGAGTCAGAGTCTAGTAAAGAATAACATTGACAGTCTGGGAGAGAATAACATTAATTTGGGAAGTCTAAGAAAGTTTTCACAGAGAGGTGGCCATTGAGAATAGTATTCATTTATATTTGTATTATATATGTTATAGTTATATAATATAAATTTTTATAACATTTATAATTTCAATTATAAGAGAATGGGAAAATAGAATGTGACACAGAAAAATGATATAAAAAGTCATCACTATCTTCACTATCTTCCCGTTAATCATCTATTTGCTAGAGCGGGCACCAGTAATATCTCCATATGTCCCATCTCATGCTAGTAGACCCAAAGGCATCTGCCCGCTCCAGGAACATAAAGAGCCTCAAATAATTATATTAGGTCACGGAAATGACCTAATATAAATGTTACTGGTATTTGGCATATCAAATACTACACGAGCAGCTTGCCAGGCTTGCTGTGCGGGTGGCATACTGTTGTAGTCACCTCTAAATAAAGCAATTATTGATAAACCGGCGCGGCCGCTAGTGGCCGCGCGAGCCAGGCTGTGATAGTCTGATCTGCTGGGTGGAGTTGTGACCAGAGGGGAAGTCCGGATGTGGAAATTGGCGGGCCCCATGGAGTGGGGGATGGTGGTCTGGCTTGTTATGAGGCTCAGCTGGGATGGCAGGCCAGGGCTAGAACCCGCCATGCCTCCCGGGCACCTCATGAGCAGCTGGGCACAGGGGAGAGCAAGGAGCAGCTCTGCCCCATGTCTGAGAGTCTCTGGTTCAGCATACCTGGGCCGGATTGAAAAAAAACTGCTGCAGGGTGGCTGTGGATGATCCGGGCTGTGATAGTCTGGTCTGCTGGGTGGAGTTGTGATGAGAGGGAAGTCCGGATGTGGAAAATGTCATAAAAAGTCATAAAATATGGAAATTGTCTTAGAAGAGTCAGATATGGTTGAAGTTATAGTTGTGTCATTATGGGTGAAGTATGGCCTGAGGGCCCAGGAGGCAGGCAGTGAAGGCCCAGCCCATCTTTGGTTCTAAGTCTGAGACCTTTCTCAGTGAAAGGAATTGCCATAATATGGATTTGGTGGTATTAAGGTGTTTGCTAAGTACTCAGTTACATACAGACATGTGTGCCATTTCCTTCTCTGTGACTTCAACCTAGTAACTTAGCCTCTCTAAGATTCAGTTGTTTTTTCCTAAAAATAAAATCATTGATACTTTCAGTGATGCTGTCATGATCCAATAGGATAATATAAGTGAAATTCTTAAGACTTTCAAGTGAGTATTAGGTTCTTTTTTTTTTATTGCTGAGAGTCTTGCCAAAATGTGGACAGAGCAAGATATTCTCCTCACCCAGCTTCTGGTCATTGATTTGGTCTTGGGAGGATCTACAATGAAACCTGTTTCCCTCTGCTTAATTGTAGCCTGCAGGTGCAGGAGGTCTTTGTTACCTGGTATCTGTCTTCTTACAGCAACTTTACAGGATCCTCAATCTGACTCTTGCTTCTGCAAAATGGCGCATTCCTTAGTAAGTACAGGAGCAGGTTTACTTTTAAGAACTCTGTGTCTAGTGCCATGGATTTTTGGCTCTGTATTCCAGTTGAGTGTTGGCCACAACAATTTCTTAGTTTATTTTAGATAGACCACTAGGTTCCCCTAGTCTACCTCCATTTTCCTAAACACACACACACACACACACACACACACACACACACACCCACACACACACACACACACACACACCACATACACATCACCAGCAGTGGGTGACAACACAACATATTTAATTTCCATATGTGCCCAGCAGTGATTCAAGTCTTAAAACCTTCAATAGATATTTCTAGCATAGGCGTGCAGACATTTAGATAAAAAGTCTCCTTCGAGATTATTTTTCCATGCTCCTATGTGGTACCTGAGTCAGAGGAAGGTAAAAACTAATTTCCAAGGCAGCCAGAGATACCTGTAGGCTTCTTGGTTCTGTGTCAAGGAATGAGGAATATGGATCTTTCTCTGTTAGAGAATTAAATAGCTTGAAGTTTTCAGAGATGGTTCAAAGGACTGGATCACTGGTTTCAATCCCTGGCACCATCATTACATGATTCCCCAACATTTCCATGAATGTCATCCAAGCCACACCAAGTGTCTGGAATGGAGGGAGGGATATAAGAAAGAAAGAAGGGAAGGAAGAAAAGAAGGGAGTGAAAGAGGAAGGGAAGGAAGGAAAATAGGGAGGATAACTTATAAATACTTGATTAATTGATTCTTCTGCATGATGTGATCCCAGAGAGGAATGGAACCATGTTTGTTCTGTATCCCTGTGTTAGTGTATATAGCATAATGCTTGGAGCATAGCAAACTCTCCATGAGACCATCTTTCTGACTCTTGGTCCTCCTTCTGTCCATTTTTTCCTCCCCTCCCTTTTTTTTCTCCCCCCTCTTTCCTTCCTCCCTCCTTCCTTCCTTTTCCCTCCTTCATTTCCTTCTTCCAATTAAATAAATTATCATTACATCTGATCGGTACAATATTACACAACAGATTCTGATCAGTAAAATGGGAAGTCAGGAGAGAGTATTTCTGAGAGCTCAAATTATTTCCAAATCAAGTTATTAGAGTCAAGGATGAACTAGGGGATTGAATTATTTTTCAGCCACTTAGATAAAGGATTGTCCTGTTCCCTTTGACTCAATTAACCACAATTAATCTAATTTTAACACTTTTCAAAGACAGAAAGGATGACTAATGAAAAAGAATGCCTTGGGTTTAGTTCTTGAGGGCCCAGTATTTTCTGGTGATTGACAACCTCATTTGTCAGACCCACTAATTAATACCAATTAGTAGAGGAGTAAGTCAGAATCGGTAGAATGTTTTTCAAAAGAAAAATTTCATCACTTTCAAGGACATACAGTATCCATAGTCAAAAAGGAAAATTACGGCCACCAGCCTGAGTATGGGCTAGTCAATCCTTATATACAATTGAATTTGGAAAACCAATTAATCAATTTATAATTGTGAGTGCTTGAATTTTAATCACAGCTGCCAATACTCTCTTGAAGACTGCAAGACTAAATTTTAAATTGATTGGTAAAATATATTTGAAAACAAAATATTATTGGAAGCTTAAAGGTTTTATTTAGTTTCAACATTTTTTTTTTTTTGCTTTTTTGGGTCACACCCGGCACTGCTCAGGGGTTTCTCCTGGCTCTGCACTCAGGAATTACTCCTGGCGGTGCTTGGGGGACCATATGGGATGCTGGGGATGGAATTCGGGCGGCACGGGCTGGCCGGTGCAAGGCAAACGCCCTATCCGCTGGACTATCACCCAACATTTTATTATTTTTATGCTTGCCAACCATTTAGCCGACACCTGCTACACACCAGGTGCCATATTCAATACTAAGGAATAAAAAGTAAGACCCCTCCCCCAATAAGTCGGCCTTGCAACATGTATTCCTACAACTTCAGAATCTTCTGAGGTTGATAAAGATTTCAGGTCAGGCTAACGACCTCCTATTTAATACCTGAATCCATAAATTATGGTGAGGAAAGCATCTGCAGAATCCATTATGGCACTGAATCTAGAGACATATTTAGGGGAGCAACAGCCAAACGTGAACAAATGAGACTTCCTCAAATTAAGCTTCCTCACTACAAAAGAAACAATGACCAGAATTAAAATGCAACCCACAGACTGTCTGAAAATATTTTCATGCCATTCAGCTGATGATTAATATCCAAAGTATATATAAAGCACTTGTAAAACTTTACAAAAAAATGGTCCAAAGATAAAAGTAGATGCTTCCTCAGAGGAGACACACAGATCACCAGTAGATATATGAAAAAATGCTCTCCGTCACTTGTCATCAGAAAAATGCATATTAACACAATAATGAGACCATGTTATACTAATGATACTGAAACGCATAAGAAGATTAAAAAATCATTTTTGGCATGATTGTGGGATGAAAGGAACCTTTATTCATTGTTGAGGGATAAGCCAGCTGCTTTACCTTCTTTGAAAAACAAGACTGACATTTCTCAAAAGCACAAGAATTGAGCTTCCACATCTTTGAGCACAAGAATTGAGCAATTCCACTTCTTCATATCTACCTCAAGGGTGATAAAACATTAGTTTTAAAGGACATCTGTGCCCCTATGTTTATTGCAGCTCTGTTTATATTAGCCAAAATTCTGGAATCAGCCCCAAGATTCAAGAACAAAAGACTGTGTAAAGAAACTTTATTACATAAACGCAATAAAATATTACCCAACTATAAGACAAAATCATGCAATTTACCACCATGTGGATGGATCCGGAGAGTACCTTGCTGAGTAAGTTAGTCAGAAGGAGAACAGTTACAGAATGTGCTCTCAGTATATAACTCTCTCATTTGTGTATGTGGGTATACAGAAATATAAGGAACAACAAATGCCTAATGGAAACAGAACATGAGAACTGGTCTACAGAAATGAACTTACCATAGAAGCAGGACTGAGAGCTGATGGGGAAGGGGCTCATGCGATGTGGAGGGAAGCAGAGAAGTATTGGAGAACATTGTATGCAAGAATCTCTATCAGTAGCAGTGTTGTAAATAATGGTGTCTTGCACAGAATTTTGTTTTCAATTTCAGATTAACCCAACTCTAATAAGACTATATCATAAACTCTAAAGGACAATCATGAGCTGTATGCCTTAAACGAAATTCTACTTCTCATGCACATTAAGTTTGGTGCCAGTCATTCAGAAAACATCGTAGTAATAGCTTGCTTGCATATCTGTGTTTTTAGTGATACTGGTATCTTGAGATTTGTGCCCTAGTATTCCTTAAACACCTTAATTACAATGAATATTAATAATAGCCCCTTCTGGGAGAAGGCAAGCTCAAATAGACCATATCTACAAGCTGTTCCTACTCTACCTAGCTCCCCTCATGTTTGTACACATGAATGTACTTGACAAATAGAATTACAGCGCAGGTGTGTGCGTGTCCCCTGCGTCTCCAGCGGACCCAAACTGCCCCAGGGAAGAGCGGAAACTCCATCAACGGGAACCAAGGCTAACTGCCTTGGTTTCACTCCTGAACCTAGGGCGCTGCGCTCCTGGGACCGGCTGAAAATCTCCGCCCCCGCCAGGTGTGTGCGTGTCCCCTGCGTCTCCGCGGACCCAAACTGCCCCAGGGAAGAGCGGAAACTCCATCAACGGGAACCAAGGCTAACTGCCTTGGTTTCACTCTGGAACCTTGGGCGCTGCGCTCCTGGGACCGGCTGAAAATCTCCGCCCCCCCCGCCAGGTGTGTGCGTGTCCCCTGCGTCTCCGCGGACCCAAACTGCCCCAGGGAAGAGCGGAAACTCCATCAACGGGAACCAAGGCTAACTGCCTTGGTTTCACTGCGGAACCTTGGGCCCTGCGCTTCCGTGAATCATCCCAAAACTCAAAACCGCGCGAACCTTTTACTACCTATCTTGCATGAGGTACCACTGAACCCTGGTTCCTACATCCTTGCTACCCACCCAAACTCCCGCAAACAGACCAGACACCTACTAACTGTACTATCCTGTCATCCAAGACCCCACATTTGCAACCTACAATAGTCAAAATGGTAAAGCAACGCAAAGTTCCATCCAGCTCTGTGAGTGAAGTCACTAGTCCAGATGAGCCAAGCAATACCAATGAGTTATATAACCTCTCTGATAAAGAATTTCGGAAAGAAATGTTAAGGAGTCATAAGGAATTCAAAGAAGCAATGGAATGCAAACTCAATAAAATACAAGAGGACATGATAGAAGAAGTGAGGAAAATGCAAATGGAAATGACATATATTAAAAATGAGGTAAATGAAATGAAAAACACAGTGGAAAGCCAGCATAGCAGAATAATAGCTACTGAAGAAAGAATTAGTGATCTCGAAGACGCCGTTCCAAAGATTCTCTACACAACACCAGAAGATAGAAAAAAAAGACTCACAATTACCGAACAGACAACAAGAGATAATCGGGATGAAGCCAGAAGAAACAACATACGGATCATTGGGGTCCCAGAAGGGCAAGAAGAAAACCCTGATGAAGAAGAAACTGTCAAAGCCATCATTGCTGAGAAGTTCCCGGAACTAAAAAACACTTGCCTCAAGATCCAGGAGGCCCGTAGGATACCTGCTAAAAGAAACCCCAACAAGAATACTCCAAGACACATCTTAATTAAAATGACAAAAACTATAGATAGAGATAGAATACTGAAAGCAGCAAGATCAAAGAAGGAAATCACATACAAAGGAACATCTCTAAGATTTACAGCAGACTTCTC
This sequence comes from Cryptotis parvus, assembly GCA_021461705.1. NCBI lineage: Eukaryota > Metazoa > Chordata > Mammalia > Eulipotyphla > Soricidae > Cryptotis > Cryptotis parvus. The sequence continues at coordinate 195,817 of JAJIBD010000353.1, forward strand.
TGATGAAACACTCCGAGCAAGAAAACAATGGTGGGATATTGTGAAAAGGCTGAATGAACTGCAGGCCTCACCGAGAATTCTTTACCCGGCCAGACTCACATTCAGATATGAAGGAAAGATACACAACTTCATGGATAAGCAACAACTCAGGAACTTCATGGACTCAAAACCAACCTTAAAAGAAGGACTGAAGGGTCTACTGTAATACGACCAAACCCATAAGCACAACAAGCTCAAACAGAAAGATGGCACAAAATCCGATGACAATAATCTCTCTCAATGTCAATGGTCTAAATGCACCAATTAAGAGACACAGAGTAACAAAATGGATTAAAAAATTGAACCCAACATTCTGTTGTCTACAAGAAACACATCTGAATAATCAGAACAAACACAGACTCAAAGTCAAAGGTTGGAAGACCATTCTCCATGCAAACAATTCCTCCAAAAAGGCTGGTGTGGCCATATTAGTATCAGATAATATAGACTTCAGGCTGAAAAAAGTTAGAAGGGACAACGAAGGCCATTTCTTATTACTTAAGGGGTATGTACACCAGGAAGAAATTACACTACTAAACATATATGCACCCAACGAGGGGCCAGCAAAATACATAAAACAACTGCTAAGAGACCTCAAAGAAGACATTAACAGTAGCACAATAATAGTTGGAGACTTCAACACTGCTCTATCAACGATGGATAGATCAACAAGACTGAAACTCACCAAGGAAATATTGGCCCTGAAGGAAGAAATGGAAGAAAGAGAGCTAGTAGATATATACAGGGCTTTTCATGCCAAAAAAGCTGAATACACATTTTTCTCTAGTGCACATGGAACATTCTCCAAGATAGACCACATGCTAAGCCACAAAGCATACCTCAATAAAATTAAAAAGATAGAAATTGTGTCAGCTATCTTTTCAGACCATGATGCACTGAAAATGGAAGTTAACCGTACACAGAAACAGGGAGTCAAACCAAACACCTGGAAACTGAACAGCTCACTCCTGAACAACAAATGGGTCATAGAAGAAATCAAACAGGAAATCCAAAGATTTCTGGAAACAAATGAAAATGAAGACACCAACTATAAGAACTTGTGGGACACGGCAAAAGCCGTGTTAAGAGGGAAATTTATAGCTCTGCAAGCATTCATCAGGAAACAAGAAAGGGCCCACATAAATAACCTGACTACACAGCTGAAGACATTAGAGAAAGACCAACAAAAGGAGCCCAACCCAGGCAGAAAAAAAGGAAATAATAAAACTTAGAGAGGAAATCAATGAGTTGGAAACCAAAAAAACAATCCAAAAGATTAATGAAACCAAGAGCTGGTTTTTTGAAAAAATAAACAAGATTGACAAACCATTGGCAAGACTTGTAAGGACAGGGAAAGAGAGAACCCAAATAAACAGAATCAGAAATAAAAAGGGTGACATCACAACAGAAACCACAGAAATCCAAAAGATCATCAGAGATTACTTTGAGAGCCTGTATGCCGTGAAACATGAGAATCTAGAAGAAATGGATCAATTCCTGCAGTCCTATAACCTCCCACGGCTGAAACAAGAAGACCTCCAATACCTGAATAAGCCTATCACCATTGAGGAAATAGAAACAGTAATTAAAAGTCTTCCCAAACACAAAAGCCCAGGTCCAGACGGATTCCCTAGTGAACTCTACCAAACCTTTAAGGAGGACCTACTGCCTGTCCTGTTCAAGCTCTTCCAGGAAATAGAAGAAACAGAAACACTCCCAAACAGCTTCTACGAGGCACATATCACCCTGATACCCAAAGCAGGGAGAGACAACACAAAGAAAGAAAACTACAGACCAATATCCCTGATGAACACGGATGCTAAGATCTTCAACAAAATACTAGCAAACAGAATCCAAAGACTCATCAAGAAGATTATACATCATGACCAAGTAGGATTCATCCCGGGTATGCAAGGATGGTTCAACATTCGCAAGTCAATCAACATAATACATCATATCAATAAGAGAAAAAATAAAAACCATATGATCCTATCAATAGACGCAGAGAAAGCATTTGACAAGATCCAGCACCCGTTCATGATTAAAACCCTCCAGAAAATGGGAATTGAAGGGACTTTCCTCAAGATAGTTACAGCCATCTACCAAAAGCCCACAGCGAGCATCATTCTCAATGGGGGAAAAGTTGAAAGCCTTCCCCCTGAGATCAGGGACAAGACAAGGTTGCCCACTCTCACCTCTTTTATTCAATATAGTACTGGAAGTACTTGCGATAGCAATCAGAGAAGAAAAGGACATCAAGGGCATCCAGATAGGCAAGGAAGAAGTCAAGCTATCATTATTTGCAGATGACATGATATTATACCTAGAGAACCCTAAACTCTCTACCAAAAACTCCTAGAAACAATAGACGCATATAGTAGAGTGGCAGGATACAAAATCAACACCCAAAAGTCGGTGGCTTTCCTATATACAAATAACGAAAGAGAAGAAAGGGATATTAAGGAAACAATTCCATTCACAATTGTGCCACAGAAAATCAAATACCTAGGAATCAACTTACCCAAGTGTGTAAAGGACCTGTACAAAGAAAACTACAAGACACTGCTCCAAGAGATAAAAGAGGACACAAGGAAATGGAAACACATTCCCTGCTCATGGATGGGGAGAATCAACATTGTCAAAATGGTAATACTCCCTAGAGCTCTATACAGATTCAATGCAGTCCCTATGAGGATACCCATGACATTCTTCAAAGAAATTGACCAAACAATCTTGAAATTTGTATGGAACGATAAACCCCCCAAGGATAGCTAAAGCAATCCTCGGGAAAAAGAAGATGGGAGGCATCACCTTACCCAACTTCAAACTGTACTATAAGGCAGTAGTAATTAAAACAGCATGGTATTGGAATAAAAACAGACCCGTGGACCTATGGAATAGAATTGAGTATCCTGACACCCAACCTCAAACACATGATCATTTAATCTTTGATAAAGGTGCAAGGAGTCTAAAATGGAGTAAGGAAAGCCTCTTCAATAAGTGGTGTTGGGAAAACTGGGCAGCGACATGTAAAAAAATGAATTTGGACCTGTGTCTAACACCATGCACAAAAATCAGATCAAAGTGGATTAAAGATCTCAATATCAGACTTGAATCCATAAAGTACATTGAAGAAAATATAGGAAAAACCCTCCATGACATTGAAGCTAAAGGCATCTTCAAAGATGAAACATCTCTAACAAAGCAACTAGAAGAAAAGATAAATATATGGGACTACATGAAACTAAAAAGCTTCTGCACCTCAAAAGAAACAGTGACTAAGATACAAAAGCAGTCCACAGAATGGGAAAGAATATTCACCCAATACTCATCTGATAAGGGGTTAATATCCAGGATATATCAGGCACTGGTAGAACTTTACAAGAAGAAAACAAACAACCCCATCAAAAAATGGGGAGAAGAAATGAACAGAAACTTCAGCAAGGAAGAAATTCGAATGGCCAAAAAACATATGAAAAAATGCTCATCATCACTAATCATCAGAGAGATGCAAATCAAAACAACAATGAGATACCATTTTACACCACAGAGACTGGCACATATTCAAAAGAACAAGAACAACAAGTGCTGGCGTGGGTGTGGGGAAAAGGGGACACTCATCCATTGTTGGTGGGAATGCCGGCTGGTACAGCCTTTCTGGAAAACAATATGGACATTCCTCCAAAGACTAGAAATTGAACTCCCATTTGACCCAGCCATACCACTCCTGGGAATCTACTCTGGGAAACCAAAAATACGCAGCGGAAACACCATCCCTACTTTTATGTTCATAGCAGCATTATTCACAATAGCCAGAATCTGGAAGCAACCCGAGTGCCCGAAAATAGATGACTGGATAAAAAAGCTTTGGTACATCTACACAATGGAATACTATGCAGCTGTTAGGAAAAATGAAGTTATAAAATTTGCCTACAAATGGATGGACATGGAGAAGATTATGTTGAGCGAAATTAGCCAGAAGGAGAGAGACAGTTACAGAATGACTGCATTTATCTGCATAACATAAATATATAGGTACATATTATGATACCAATATCCAAGGTCAAGTGAAACATACATCAGGAGGTTCTGTCAAAGGTGGAAATTATCACAAACGTGTGGGAGTCAGAGGCTAGGTAAGACAGAAAATGGAACAGTGTGCTAACAATTGTGAGGGTACTAATGCCAACCTAGAACTGAGCATTAAATAGAGGCAAAAGGATACACATGACAACCCTTTAATGTATGTTTTGTAATCCATAGTCTGGAGAGGAAGGAAAAGAGAAAGATAGAGAAATGGAAAGAAATAAAGAACCTGCCATGGAGGAGGGCTGGGGGAGGGGGGAGGGAACCGGGGACGTTGGTGGTGGGAGATGGGCACTGGTGGCGGGATGGGTGCTGCTACACTGTACGACCAAAACCCAAATATGAACTTTTTAATTGTATATCTTTGTAATTGTAAAAATAAAAATTAATTAAAAAAAAAAAAAAAAAAAAAGAATTACAGCTACTGGTTCCTTGAAAAGAAAAACTATCTCATTCTTATCTGAATCCCCTTTGTTCTAGCCTTTGGCGCTTAGTAGGAATGTAGTAATTCTTATTCCTCCCTTCCTTCTTTCCTTTGTCTCTCCTTTCTAATTTCATTTTTTTTTTTTTATTGAATACATAACTATACATTCATTGAATGAACACACAAACTAAGCAACTAATAACAGTAATTGATGCAGGTCCTTGACCAAGTATATGTGAATTATCTCTTACTCTTGTAGCTTTTGACATATACAGAAAGTTTATTTAGCATTTTTTCTTTAAACTTGATGGCTCATGTTCTCATTAATTTAACCCTATGTAAAGTAATGTGAATCATGTATCTGATTAATGAAATGTTTTTTTCAAATATTTATTAAATATATGTATATTCGTATTGCTTTTCAGTTGCAACTGTGTATACTGGGGCTGATGCCTTGTGAAAAGGTTGAAAACCTCTGGAAAAAGCAATGCCCCAAGTCTCCCTGTGGTTGACTGTAGTTGAATCAGAATTCTTGGTTTGTATTTTAAGCTCTTCTATATCTAATTCTTGGCTCTCTCTTCCAGCCTGATGCCCTTTTTTAGTGTGTTCAGCAAAAAAAGACACATATTCTGCCTCCAGACTTTGCTTCTTGGAATCCTCCTGAAAATATTGTTCTCCACCACCTAAGCCCACTCAGAGCAGTCTCTGGCTCTCAGCCTATTCTGAGCTTTCTTCTCTGGCTCTAACTAGACCATTCAACTTAGCCATTAATTAAATACTAAGTATTTATTATTTTCCCTATAAGACTTAGCGCTGTGTAATCAAGGAAGATTTATTCAGCTACTGTGAGTAGTTATTGTAGTCACCTTTTGTGGAATTTCAGAAAGAAGAAACCCCAACTAGTGATCAGGGTACCAACAGGGCTATAGCAGATAGTGTTCCACCAACCAGGTGACTCTGGGGATCAAACTCAGGGCCTATACATGCAAAGTATGTTCTCTGGCCCTTTGAGTTATCTCCCAGATTGCCTGGATGATTTTGAGATCAATGGGATTATGTTCAAATAAATCAACTTTCAGGATCCTTGTTTGATTGTACAGACTTGATAAGCAGAGGTGTTTTATTTTGGTGGGTTTGTATTTAAAGAAGGTATTTCGATCATAAATATTCTGGGTATATTTGCGCGGCGTGGAGGGCTGTCAAGCAGGGCTCCAGATACACAGGAGTCATTCCCAGTGATTCTTGGCCAGCCAGGCACGCAGTTCAGTGCTAGGGCCAGGACAATGCTGCTCAGGCTTCATGATGTCAGGGACCTTGACAGCCCCTGGGGCCACACTTGGTGATGTTGGGTTGGGGTGCACAGGTGGACTGTGTATTCCAGAGTTCCCAACCCTAATCAGGTGCATATAAGGCCCCTGTACACTCTCCTGCATCTTCTTAATATTTTCAATAAGAGTACTACTATTGGAAAAAAAGACTGTTGACTCAAAATACTAATGACGATGAGCTTCTAAATTTTCACTATCACCTGAGAATTTTGGGTGTGGGACCTCAAGGAGGCCTTTAAGACTATTTTTTTTCTTTTTATTTTATTTTATTTTATTTTTTTTGCTCAGATTTAAAAAAAATTTTTTATTATACCACCGTGAGACATACAATTATAAAGGTTTCATAATTGGTTCCTGGCAACACAGTATTCCAGCACCCATTTCTCCACCAGCGCCCCACTTCCACCACCAACGTATGCCAACCCCCTCCCGCCCACCCCCAGGTTGCCTCAATAGCAGGTACCCCAGTTTCCTCTTTCTCTCTCTGCATCTCTCTCTGCATCTCTCTTCCTCTTCTTTTACACATTGTGGCTAGGCCTGCAGATATTTAGAGTTTATTACTTAAGTCTCTTTGTGTATATTCAATGGTGAGTTTTAATCTGCCATTACCATTTCCCACACTTAGTAAAACACTGGTATCTATTTATATCCTATTAATGAATGCAGTTATTCTATATCTGTCCTTTTCCTTCTGACTAATTTCACTCAGCATGATAGTCTCCATGTCCATCCATTTCAGATAAATTTCATAATTTCATCTTTTCTGACAGCTGCATAGTATGAAAATGGTGGATGTTGCTACTCTTATTTATTCCTGGCTCCCATGTTTATCCCTAATCTTAGGGCCTCTTGACAAAACCACAGGTCTATGGACTGCTTATGAGAATAAACTAAAGAGTCTTTCCATTTTCTGTCTTTATGCCTGGATTTCAGGGTCAGATTTTGTGAAAGAATGCAGATATGAGTATTTAGCTCTCTAGAAATAATGGATCTCTAACAGATCAAGGTAAAGCAGTGTCTGAGAAAGATATCAAATTGTTTTTGAGGAGTGTAGTATAAAAGGGAAGGAAACAGAAAACCAAATAAAATAGTGGCATCTTGGTGGTATTTTTACAAAACAGACCTTTCTGGAAATAATTTTCCTCATCTTCAAAATGGAAGAAATAGATTAGATGTGTTCAATATATTCTTGCTTTTCTTTAATAGCAAAATATTTTCATTCCCATTCTCTCTGAGTTGAACACATTTTCTTGTCTAATATCCTTAGACAATAATGCTGATACGATGGTTAAAGAGGTTTGGAGCACAGCAGGGAAAAGGATTTTATTTACTTTTCTAAAGGAATCTTAAAATCCAAAGGAGTCTTAAATTCCAGTTATGGAATAAACCTAGATTTTTTTTTTATTCAAGGTCAGGCTTTGCCCTCCATTGCCCTTACTCCCTGCAAGGTGCTGGGCAGGTGAAGGAACTTAGCCTTGTTCACCAGTATAATGGGGATGGTAGAATTTTCTAGAGGTTTACAAGGGTTATATGACTTGTGATAAGAAAATTCCTTCCCTCACTCCCTTTTTCATTTCTCTGGTCATTTGTCATCCACCATTACTTTAGAATGCTTTTCTGGGAACAGTTGTGGGCAGAATTATGGCATAGAGATAGTCATTCACTCAGTACAAATTGACTGGAAATTTCACATTTGCCTGTTGCCATTCAGGATGGCAAGGAGTGACTAGTATGCTCAGCCTGTGGGTTACAAGCCGACAGCATGGCTGGAGTCGCATTTTCCCAACCCATACCCCATCTCCTTTAGGCTGCACTGAGACTCCCTTACCTACAGTAAGCAGAAATGTATTCTCTCTGTAGCACAAAGTCCATGGTTACTTCAGTAGGACTCATAAAATCCCGCATTTCTGTTTCAAGGATCAGGCTCATTTTGTAAGTATATGCATCCTCTGTTTTAATGCTCCTGTAACCACACATTGAATAAGTAAATTAATAACATAAACAAGACTGGAAATATTTAACCTCCTAAAGAGAACAAACTGTTTTTCAAGGAGTCCGGCAGAACTATTTGCATGAAGACACTTAATGGGCTTCTTTTAAGGGATTCAGATCTATTTATTGAAGCAGACCTGGCCAGTCTCCTCCTTGGCAGCTCTTTGTTACCTATTAGTTGAAACTACTGCTGCACTTGAGATGAGAAGTCATCAAAATGCACTTATTGAAAGATGCTCAATAGTTGGAGCATCCTGTATTTTATATGAGTTTCTGCACCAATTAGCTAAATTAACTTTGAGCCCACTATTACAGCAAACACAAAGAAATTATGACAGCATCTTTATTACATAGTAGCTGATCAGTCTAATGTTGGATGAATGAAGTTATTTGATCTATTTTCCCTGGTCCTCTGGACACTTTGTTCGACCCTTCCCCAGCAATATGCTGGTCAGTATTAACAACTAGCGTTCTGCAGGAGAAAGGCAAAATTCCATTTTGCAGCATTTACTGATTTCTGTGTGGAAACAACCACCCTAGTCAATTTGTTTATTATTTTTTTGTAATTATTTTTTACTGAATCACCATGAGATACAAAGTTGCAAAGTTGTTCATGGTTAAGTTTCAATCATGCAGTGTTCTAACACCCATCTCCCTTCATCCCATTGCCAACTTCTATCAGAGTAACATCACTGTAGAGGGAAGTGACAGACACATTTTGTATATAACAGTTTTACTATAAAGAGAACCAAAGACATAAGTAACGTCAAGAACATAGATAGCAGTAAAATATAAATTACATTGCTGGGTGGGAATATCCAACCCAAGAACTGTGTATGACCCATAAAATCATGGTTTAGCCCTGGTGCATGATGGGGCAGACATGTTTATTTCTGATTGGCTACCTATGGCCTATCTGCTTGTATGGCCTTTGGCAGAAAAAGAAAGGATCCTCATGCCAGACATAGATGATAGTGAGTTTTTGACCATTTATTACTTTTGTTTTTAGAATGATTTACTTTCCAACAAATTCCCACACATAATTTAATTTTCACTTACTGCTGTTTTCACTCCAGTTCAACAACTTGCTGGGAATTTGACCATGGAAGTCCTATGACCTAAATCTGGCACCTCTTTTCTTTACCTTCTAATCTGTGCAAGTTTGAGACTAACCAGCCCTCGACTCTCAGTCTTCCCTTTCTGTGCAGTCGGGGTGAATTGTCAAATGGGTGCGCCCTAAGATGCAGATACTCTCTTTGAGGGGTCCTCTTCTTCTGTGACTCTCCGCAAGTACACTGCACTCCTGATGTGGCTTTTCTCACTTTCCTGTGTGTTGAGACCTATTTGTATATTTGTCTATTCCACTAGTGTCCACACAATCCGTTGTGAAATTCGGATGTTAGTGGTAGTTCCCTGTCATTTGGGAGCTGGTTTTCACCCTCTGGCCACTGGCTCACCCGGGTTCCTCCAGGACTCCTTTGAGATGTGACGGGTCGTGCGTGTCTGTTGTGCCCTGGCTGAGGCATCTGCACAGATACCACCTGGAAAGGGACCAGCCATTCTCACTGATGCACATGGTTTCTCAGGATTCACAGATCTGTATCCCCAAATCCACCAGACTATCATGCATGTGAAGCATCATGCATGCAACAAATTACTGAGCTTTGGAGTGACTGCAGACTAGGTTTAAATATTGCTGCTGCAATTTTCATTGCTGTTGTTGCCTTCATTGTTGTTGACACCCCCACCCCTTTTATTTTACTTTCCTGTGTGGCTCCATTCATTTTTTTCATGAGAACTTTCCATCTATTCTTCCTTTTTAAAAAATGTATTGTTATTATTGAATTACTGTCCAATACAATTAGAAGACTGTTCATAATCAGGTTTCATTCATACAATGTTCCAATACCCGTCCCTCAACCAGTTTACATTTCCTACTACCAATGTACTTATTTAACCTCCTGCCGCCCCCACCCCCAGCCTGACTCTAGACAAGCACTTTGCTTCTTTTTTCCTCTCTCTTTCCTGTTGGGCATTATGGTTTGCAATACAGATACTGGGAGCTTATTATGTTTGTTCCTTTACCTACTTTCAGCACACAAGTCTTATACAGAGTGATCATTTGCAACTTATCTTTGTCATAGCGGTTATTCCTTTCCTATCCCAAATGTCTTTTTTTCCAAGCAATTGAAGCAGGCTTCCAATCACTCCTGCTTTTCTTTATCTGGCTAATAATTCTATTACAGCTGTACCATTAGAAGCATCTCCTTTCTATCATGAGAGGAGTTTGTTATACAGAGAGATGTGGCAATTTAGGATATTATCATATATCCTAATATAAAATTTAGGATAATTTTTCATATTATCATATTTACTATGTTTAACTATAAATATAGACCTTTACTTAAAGTCACCCCTTTTTTTTCTAAAACAAAAATGAACAGGGATAGGAAAACAGTTTAAGTTGTAGAGCACAAGTAACAGACATGTGGGGCTGGAGCGATAGCACAGCGGGTAGTGTGTTTTTCCTTGCACACTGCCAACCCGAGTTTGATCCCAGGCATCCCATATAGTTCCCTGAACACTGCCAGGAGTAATTCCTGAGTTCAGAGCCAGGAATAACCCCTGAGCATTACAGGGTGTGGACACCCCCCCCCCCTGCGGAAAAAAAAAAGTAACAGAGGTTTTGCCTGTGTGAATCCCAGAGTTGATCTCTGGCATTGCATGCTCTCCCTCTCCTACTGTCTCCCAACATTACTGTGCTCTCTCCCAACACTGTGGTTCTTACAGCCCTGAAACTGGCATTGAGATTGGCTCTTAATTAAGAAAAGGGAAAAGGGAAGAGAGAGGAAGAGGAAAAGGAGATGGAGAAGGAGATAGAGATTGAGAGAGTGGAAAGTAGAAAGGGAGGGAAAGGGGAAAGAAAAAGAGTAAAAGAAAGAAGAAAGAGACCAGATGTTTTCAGAAGCTCAACTGTTTGGTGCTTCAGTGGCAGTCTCTGAATTCATATTGGAATTAAAGGAGATCTACACAAATTATCTAGTTACTAAGCAGAAGCTTCAGCATAGATAGTTAAAGTAACTTTCCAGAGGGCACCGAGGTTAATGGGGGCAAACCCCAGATCTTATAATTCCAAGCCTGGTGTCCCAGTTCCCCTACTTCCATGCTTTGCTTTATCTCCATGGTGACAAGGAGGGTACGAGGTATAATGCATGAGCTAAGTACTTAAGTTCTGAGTCATTCTGCATATTTTCCTTCATTATGTATGTTTTCTCCTCACCCTTATTTCAAGGAGAAAAACGCCAGTGTCCTCATCTCTAAAATGAGAGAGAAAAAATATCGTTTGAAATGCACTCATCACCTCTTTTCCACGCAGCCCTATAACTTAGCCTCAAGAGGCATTGATTGCTCTGTCCCATTAGAGCCCCAGGAGGTCATGGAGACCTTGATAAATGGATCTGGGGTCTCCACTGCTGTGGCTAGGATGGCTAGGATGGATTTTAAAATCAGAGCTTGCAACGTGGTGGGTGGCCTTCAGACTTGTCCACTCAGGGCACTCACTCGCTCCACATCATGTCATTCATAGATCAAGCATAAGATAGGGCTAGACCAAGAGCAAACTGTGCCACGACCATTGGGTTGGAAAGTAGGATGTTTTATATAACTAGTGTTGGTTTGGATTTGGAGCCTTAAACCTATGGGCTGGATTCTATTTCTGTCACTTACTAGTCATGTGGCATGAGGAATGTATGTTAAACCTTATTAAAAGGTATGTAAGAGTAAAGTCATTATTCATAGGCTATAAAGTGAATGCTAATGATTTTCTTCAATGCCTCAGTGAATTGGAGAACCAGGCAAATATTACAGAAATCTTAGAATCTGAAAAACAAATACTTGTATACATTAGCAAAATTGAAGTGCTGTGGAAGTAAGGTAACCTTATTTTCTCCCCTTTGGTGTGGGCGAAAGAGATCAATGGAAACCTAACTAGCCAGGTCAGAATTTGCACTGTTTAAAGACAAATCGATTTTGCATTGTTATCAGTCCTTACAATTTGCATGCATAAAGTAACTCGAATAGGACCAGTGACTAAAATCAGAAGGACCTCATTTCAACAGTGCAAGGTTATCTACAAAGGCACACTTTTTCTTACAGGTTTTAGAGTCTGTTTGCCCACCTTGAAACTGGCAGCGATTCGTATCAGTAACATTTTTTTAAAGAATAAATAAAATGACGCATATCATGCACTTTGACCAGTGGCTGGCATCTAATAAGGTTTCAGTGAGGGGAACTCTTTTGCAAAAAGCATTGATGGAAGGACAGAAACCATGCTGTGATACTGTAGGACCCCTGCACTAAACACTGGGAGGACTTTGGGACCCACTGGGAGACAGGAAGCTGAATAGTGTGACTTCCATGCAAGTGTTAGTGATCACAGTATCCTGAGTGGTTAAGAACCAGGCCCATTTTTATGAAGTTTTGTTTTTTTATTTTCATAACTGCTCAAGGGCTAGAGATACTCTATATTTCCCAGATGAGAATAATGTCTAAAATGGATCCAGTGATCCCCTCACCTGATGTATAACATACAAGTGTAGTGTGGGCTCTCTTTTCTTCTCTCCACTGCTTATTTGGAAAAATCAAACCATCATTAATCTCAACAGTCACAGAAAATTAATTTTGTCCACAGTCTAGAGCCTGGACATTGGTTCTTGCCCAGGTGAGTCTCTGATAAGAACAACTCCTGAAAGCCTTAAGCATAAATGCTAGATAAATTGTACTCAGACTGTTGACTCACAGATTCTGTGAGGTGATCATTGTGTTTTGAACTGATGGATTGCTGGGTTTATGATCTATTGTTACACAGCACAGAAAATTCATGCAAACAGCGGGCAAGTCATTTGCCCATTGTCCATAACAAAAAGTGTCTGAGCTTTGATTCAAACTGATTTCCTCTGTCTGCAGAGCCCCACCCCTGTCCATGAGAGGAACTCACTTGCAAGCTCTTGTTCATCTTTAACTAGAGATAGGATTCAAATCCATTCGCCTACTCCAAAGCTCCTACATACTTTGGCTACTTATTCTTTCCAGAGTGGGATTCTCAACCCTGACTGCCATTATTGTTATATAGAAGTTTTAAAATGGAACCAGAATTGTTCTGTTCCAGAGCATTCAAATCAGAAGCGTCATGTGTTGTTGTATTTTTTCTAGATCCATGGGTGATTTTTTTATTTGCAGTTGGCTTTATAAACCTCTGTTCTGGGGCAAAATGATTCTCAGGAAATCTGTATCATCACTGCATCTTGGGAGATGGCCTTGTTGAAAGGGAATTTTCAGGAAAAGGTAGAGAGATGACTGATCCAAGTGTTGCATCCATACCAAGGTTGCCATTATATTCAGCTTCTCTTGACTAAAAATGTGAGGGGCCCATCCAGTCTGGGCTTGTCTGGCACCAGCCCAACTCCCCAAGTGCTCTGACAAATTCTGCTAGAAGGAAGAGGAAAAGGCATAGGAGATTATTGCCAGCTAAGAGAATAGGAAAGGTATTTCACTGAGAAGTGAGCAAGTTTCTGATGAGTGAGACAGGTAATGACCAGTGAATATGAATCCCACTATCCCAGAGAAGATGGGGTGTGGCATATTTGGTTTGTCTACAGACCTCAACAACCCAATGTGGTATTTCTTCTTCTCAGGAAGAGAAGTGGTCCTTGCAATGTAAACTGTTTGCTTCCGGCTCATCATCTAGTAGCTGAACTGCGAGGGCCATATTCTTACCTGATGCCTCTTCAGTAGCCTGACTACATGGCATTCTCAGCTGCACCTCTTAGACTGTGATGCAAAGAATAAATTTTTTAAGAATGTGTTCGGGTCTAGAAGGGATCTTAAGAGGAAAAGGTTTGGAATACAACCAAGCTGAAAGCCTGCTGTGTACCAGAATCGTGCATGCATCTTCTCAGTTGACTCTACCAATCAACCTTCCATAATCACTAAAAAAGACCAATTTCACAGATGAGGAGTTGGAAAGAAAAGGTCACCTAGACTTAGATCACCTCGGTGGTTGGTAGCAATGGCTTCCAGGCTCTAGTATTCCCTTTCCTTCCCACCCTTTTTGTGGACATCCCCAAGCACATGCAACTTGTGTCTCGTATTATCAACCTTACATCCAGATAAGGATTGTGCCTCCATTTTCAAGTTTGATGCTAGTCCTGTGAGGTAGGGAGAGTAGGACCAGGAGAATCTAAGCTTGATGTAACATCAACAGCAGTTGCTTATTTACTAACGAGTTTCCTGCATTTTCCCTTAAGAGCCTAGCCTTGAAATAGTGCAAAGCAGGTTGCCTTAAAGACCCTGGATAAGGTACAATATGCAGTAGTAGCTAATTTCTGGAAACTATTGGAAACACATTAAGCAGCTCATGACTACCCTCTACCCATTTTCCACTGGCACAGTTGTTTTTCTCATGCAGTTGCAAGTCTCCTGAAGGAAGAGCTGATTTTTGGGTCATCTCTGTACCTTGACATAGGATTCTACATAGAGTAATTGCTCAGTAAATGTGTACTGTGTGAAGGACCGAGTCAGTGAATATAAAATCCAGGAGCATTTAAAGCTGAATGCAGAGCTCAGGGAAGAAAGGAAATTGCTCAATCAGCCAGCCATGATGAGTATTGTTTCTCCCAATGCAGCTGGGCAAACAGATGTGTCTCCTTCATGCAAATGCCACTGTGGCACACTCTGTCTCTCTCTCTCTCTTTTTAAAATTTCTCACATTTTGGAAACTTGAAACCACTAAATGTTTCCATTCTAATGAGATTTCCGAATGGAGAGGGGAAAATTGTGAATAATTGGGGTTTGTGTCATGCTGGGGGAAAAACAGTATGACACCCAGATCTGACTTGTGTCTTTCTGTTTGGCTCTCAGAAGAAACAGTGGGGCCATTTGTAAGGTGCTAAGGGAGTAAGAAAATAAAAGATCTTTACCACTCTTTGGTTTGAGTTTGGAAGATCAGTTTTTCCATCAGAATGAGAAAAAATCTCCAGGGTTCCATAAAAATGTAAGTAATATGCCAATTATGCCTTTTCCTGTTATTCACAGACAGCAGAAAGGTCAGAATCAATGTGGCTGCTCTGTAAGTCTGCCTGGAAGACTTGCTCCCTCTCCTAGAATCTCTGACTCTTAGCTGACAGACCTATAAAAACACCTTAGTCCTTTATTGCAAAACTTTATTCCTCTTAAAATGCAGAGATGCTCCTCTGTACCTGTTAAACTAGCAAGTCAATTAATAGCTTTAATTGACTATAGCATTAATAGCCAGTGTTAGTGAAATTGGTGTTCGGGTATAGGGTAAAGACCTGGAACCTTCTAGAAAGTAATTGGGCAAAGTGTATCAATCTGTACTGATGATACATACATTCAGATGTTCAAAGCCAGATGTTCTAGAGACTTATAAGGAGTCTTATAAGGAATTTATCTTTAACAAGGAAAAACTATGCGTACAAAGGAAATTTATCATAGATGATGTGTGATAAATGTACTAGCAAACAGTATAAACTTCAGTGTCTAGTTACAGAGAATTATATATAGTATATACATCTAGATATATATATATGTAATGCCTGATGGCATATATATTGAAATGCATTTGTATACATAGTTTTATATTTGCATATGAATTTCAGTACACTAATATAGAATACCATTAAAACATGGCATTCTTAGAACATGGTTGTTGTGAATATTTTACAGCTAGGTGGAGGAATTTTTATCCTTTAGTAAGACAAAGTAGAGAATATGAGATTGTGATGAAGCAAATATGTAAAAACTGTAGATATTATCTACCCTTGGGAGAGAACAAGAACAGAGAATAATGAAAATGGTACATTTATCAGGTTTAAAATGAAAAGAACTCATTTTTAAATTTCGCAAGATTGGGACTTTTAAAACCAAGATGACTAGACAGCTGTGCACAGGATAAAGAAGTTAGAGAGTAGCTGCTTAGTGACTGCAAACTTGTGAGAAACGGGAATGCTTTGGACCTGCAGAGAGAAGCACATGCAGGGAAAAGAAATGACAGCAGCCGAGGCCTGGGAGATCATGAGGACAGAGGTGACCTGGAGTAGAAGGAGAAGGATGTCCCAGTGCATGCATTCTGGATTCTGACCTTGGTTACAAGCCCCTTGTCTTCTTAGCCTCTCGGAGAACCCTGTATCTCAGCGGAGAAGATGCTGGCATGAACTGTCTTATACATATACATGCACCCCACTTTCTGTTTTGCTATCCCCTGATTGCCTTCTCCTCTTCTGCCCTTGCAGACCATCTTCCCTTCTCCATACAGGCTAGGAAAGGGAGCTGAAGATCTGCTGCTGTTCCCCCTCCCTATCAAGAAAGATGGCTCCACTTGTACCATCTGTAAGCGCAATGACTGTGATTAGAGTTTCTGCCTCTGGCAGCCAGGCAGGTACCGTGCTCCACTGTACCAGCCTCACTGCTATCGATCACCTACTGGACATTCCTATGCTGACCTGAGTGTCTGTTAGAGGTTTTTGCATCCTTAATTTCTGGTCTGCACTGCAGTCCCACCAGACAGACATTGAGGTATTCTCAGTACTTGTCACTTATCACTTGTCACTTGTCTTGCTGTTGTTCATCAATTTGCTCGAGCGGGCACCAGTAACTGCTCCATTCATTGGAAATGAGGTCCATTATTGTTACTGTTTTTGGCATATCGAATACACCACGGGTACCTTGCCAGGCTCTGCCGTGACTCTGGGGTTAATCCCAGGGGGACCCAGTCCTTTTCTATGTCAGACCATCACCCATGCAGGGCCCATGGGGCAGAGTCCTGGGTATAGATAAGTCTGTCTCCTGTCTGCCACCTGCCAATGCAGCTGGGCACCATAGCCACACCTGCAACACCTCAAGGGGCAGGATTCTCAGAAATTAAATTTCTCACAAGGAGGGGCTAGAGGTCCCATGGCAGGTCTCAGTCTGCAGTGCCCCTCTACTACTGCTGTACACACCGCCTAGGGCTGAGGGCTTCCTACTCAGCAAGTGGCTTGAATTACCCCTTCCAAGACTCAGCATCAACTCCCTGGCAGATTGGGGTCTACAGCATGGATTCAGGCCTCAACCAAGAAGGCTCTTCACATGAAACAAAGAATGTTTTGTTTACAAAGCTGTATTTTCATTTCAGGCATTTTTTTTCTTTTTTAAAAATTTTTTATTATACCACCGTGAGACATACAATTACAAAGGTGTTCATAATTGGTTCTTGGTAATACAGTATTCCAGCACCCATCCCTCCACCAGCGCCCCATTTCCACAACCAAAGTACCCCACCCCCTCCCGCCCACCCCCAGGCTGCCTCAATAGCAGGTAGCCCCATTTCCTCTCTTTCGCTCTCTCCGTCTCTGCATCTCTCTCCCTCTTTTTTTACACATTGTGGCTAGTCCTGCAGTTATTTAGAGTTTATCATTTAAGTCTCTTTGTGTATATTCAATGGTGAGTTTTAATCTGCCATTACCATTTCCCACACTTAGTAAAACACTGGTGTCTATTTATATCTTATTAATGAATGCAGTCATTTTATATCTATCCTTTTCCTTCTGACTAATTTTACTCAGCATGATAGTTTCCGTGTCCATCCATTTTGTCTTTTCTGACAGCTGCATACTATTCCATAGTGTAGATGAACCATAGTTTTTTAGCCAGTTCTCTGTTCTCGGGCATTTAGGTTGTTTCCAGATTCTAGCTATTGTGAATAGCTCAGAGAATCAGACCTTTGTGATTTTCACCTTGTGTTTCCCATGGCAGAGGACTCCAACCACATAGAAAAATAAGCACCTGCTGTTTTCTCTCCCAATTCCTCCGGCATTGTTTTCTTATCTCTTTACAAGCTCAGCACCACCCACCCTGCAGAGTGCTGACATAACACATCCAGTGCCAATGTCCTAAAAAAAAAATTGAAAAGTCATATTAAGAGACCCAAGAGAAGGCCAGTGCGATAGTACAGCGGGTAGGGCATTTGCCTTGCATATGGCTGATCTGGGTTGGATCCCCAGCTTTCTATATGGGTCTCCTGAGCACCAACAAGCATGATCCCATGAGTGCAGAGCCAGGAGTAAGTCCTAGTAAACTGGTAGAGCCCTCACCTCCCCCCAAAAAATAAAGAGGCCCAGGAGAATGCAGGTCAAATAGAATGGAAACTTCAGGGCTGGAGACATAGTACAACAGGTAAGGCACTTACCTTACAAGCTGCTGACCTGGGTCTGATGCTGACACCCTATATGGCCCCCTAGGTACTGCAGGAGTGAGCCCTGAGCAAGCCAGGAGTAAGCTCTGGGCAAGCTGGCTGGGTGTGGCCCCCAAACCAAAAATAAACAAATAGAATGGAAACTTTGCCATTTTTCCTATTTTTATAGAGAAAAACTTGAGGTCCAACACTATGTTTGAGTCAGAGCAGAGCTTTGCATTTTTTCCAAATTCTGAGACCAGTGTTTAGAGTGGAAAAAACACATGGGTTCAGTGGCAAAGGATACATATTACATGCATAAAACTTAATTTTATTCCCTGATACTGAAAAAAAACAATTACCCACAGCTTTGGTTCCATTCCTAGTTTGATAGAACTTTGATTTTTTATTGTAAATGGGTATAGCTTCTTACACTCATTAATATTTTTAATTATTATTTAATGTGTCTAGGGATGTAGTCATATAAGTGTTTTCTTCTATAACATGTAGGAAACTGTAAATTATACTGGCTGATTTTTCAGTATTAAACTAACCTTATGGGGCCTGGAAAGCTAATGCAGCAGGTAGGGCATTTGTTTGCCTTGCACTTGCACACAGCTGACATGGGTTGGATCCCCAGAGTCTTCCAGTAAGCCGTGAGTGAGTACAGAGCTAGGGGTAAGCTCTGAGCACCATGGGCTATGGTTCAAAAGCAAACAAGAAACCAAAAATGAACTAACCTTACATACCTTCAAGGAAAAAGCCTTGGGAGGTGACGAAGATAGTATTCTATCAAGATTTCAACAATGAACTGAGCATTAAATACAGACAAAAAATGCAAATGATGGCTTCTAAGTGTAGGTAGTGCAACCCACAATGTGTGGGAGAAGGAGGAGAGAGAGAGGGAGAGAGAGATGAGATAAAGAACCTGCCATTTAGGCAGGATATGGGAGGGGGAGGGAATTGGGGACATGGGTGGTGGTTGAGGGGCACTGGTGGAGGGCGGGGTGCTGGAACACTGTGTGACCGAAACATCCAAGTGTGAACAACATTGTAATTGTATATCTCACGGTGGTATAATAAAATGTTAAAAAATAAAAAAATATATATGAGAAAAAAAGATTCCAACAACATCTTTTTTCTCCCATAAAGTTGTTTTATGTAAGTTGTCCATAGTTAGGTTTTGACATAAAGTTTTCATCACTGACCCCACCAGTGCAGCTTGCATCCAGCAGTGTTCCAGGTTCCCTCCCTTCCCTGCCCTCCCCCATCACAGCCCCAGCCTGCCACCTTGACAGGCATCCTTTAAGTTTGGTGATTAAAATTTGAATCTCCTGATTTCAGTGCTGTTGACTCTGTTGTTTGGATATTTATCTCTACCATTCCTTAACACCAATGATGTACCTGAATCCCCTTGACTCCTTCCTCTGTTCCTTCTCATCTGTCTCTTCTCCCTTCCACTTCTTTCCTCCTTTCTATATTCTGAGCTAAGGGTGATGTAGGCATCCCTCCTTTAACCATTGAATTTCCTCATCCGGTTACTCAAAATGCAGCATATAAGTGACATCATGCTATGTTTGTCCTTTTTTTTGTGCTTCATTTATTTTTTTAAAAATATTTTATTATACCACCGTGAGATATACAATTACAATGTTGTTCATGTTTGGAGGTTTCGGTCACATAGTGTTCCAGCACCCTGCCCTCCACCAGTGCCCATTTCCCACCATCAATGTACCCAATTCCCTTCCCCCTCCCATAGCCTGCCTCCATGGCAGGTTCTTTATCTCTTTTCTCTCTCCCTCTCTCTATTTTCCTTCTCTTACATATCGTGAGTTGCAATACATACACTTAGAGGCCATCATGTGCATTTTTTGCCTGTATTTAATGTTCAGTTCTAGGTTGGTATTAGCCCTTTCGACATTTATCCACACATGTTCCCTTCTCTGTCTTACTTAACCTCTGAGTCCCACACATTTGTGGTAATTTCCACTTTTGGTAAGACCTCCTGATCCACGTTTCGCCTGAAATTGAATTTTGGTATCATAATATGTATATACATATATACATATATATTATGTCATGCAAATATATGCAGTCATTCTATATCTCTCTCTTTCCTTCTGACCAATTTCACTCAACATGATCCTTTCCATGTCCATCCATTTATAGGCAAATTTCATAACTTCATTTTTCCTAACAGCTGCATAGTATTCCATTGTGTAGATGTACCAAAGTTTCTTTACCCAGTCATCAGTTCTCGGGCATACTGGTTGTTTCCAGGTTCTGGCTATTGTGAATAGTGCTGCTATAAAAATAAAAGTGCAGATGGTGTTTTCGCTGTGTGTTTTTTGCTTCCCAGGGTATATTCTTAGGAGTGGTATGACTGGGTCAAAAGGGAGCTCAATTTCTAGTCTTTGGAGGAATGTCCATATTGTTTTCCTGAAAGGTTGTACAAAGTCGACATTCCCACCAACAATGTATGAGAGTCCCCTTTTCCCCACATCCACTTTTGGCTTCATTTAGTATTGTATCTTCCAGTTCCATCCATGTTGCAACAAATTGCATGATTTCATCATTCCTTGCAGCTGCATAGTAGTCTACTGAGATACTGTCTCACACCTGTGTAAATAGAAAATATTAAAAATAAAAGGTCCTGCAACAGAGGTGGAGGGATGGAAAATGGGACATCTCTGTTGGAAAATGTACACTGGTGAAAGGAAGGGTGTTGGAACAATATATGGCTTAAATCAAATCATGAACAACCTTGCAATTGTGTATCTCACTGTTATTCACTTAAAAATGCAATCTTTGCAGTTTCTTTGTTTTACAAATGCAAACTTGTTAATTTGTGACCAGTGTATATCACAATATTGAGGGGAGAAGTAGACCAACATTGGATATGGCTGAGAAATGCAAGTTACAGAAAAAAGATATGACATTTTTCAGCCAAGCTTTTGTTATTTCAAAAATCCATGACACAGTGTGAGGTCTTTCCTATAAAACAGTGATCAGTACAATTGCAATAAATATACAAGTATTCATGGATTGAAGCCAAACAAATAGTCCTGGGTAAATTATCTTCTTAAATAAACAATACAATGAGGATGTATATTTCTATAATTTCACTAGAGTCGATAATAGGCTAAGGTTTATGAGCATTGCAAACATTCAGAATGTAAAATCCTTTTAACATTACTATGCAGTGTGCCAAGAAAATAGAACAGTGAAATGAGAGTAAAAATTAGAAAAAGGTGCTGAAAGAAAAAACTTAAAAGTGCATAAATTTACTTTCATTATATACAAGTGTTGTACTAATATTTTGTTTTTTTAATATTTTATTATACCACTGTGAGATCAATTTGGGTTTACAGTGTTCCAGCACCCATCCCTCTACCAGTGCCCATTTCCCACCACCAATGTCCCCGATTCCCTTCCTCCTCACCTATCCTGCCTGTACAGCAGATTCTTTATCTCTTTTCTCTTTCTCTTTCTCTCTTCCTTCCCTTACATATTGTGGATTGTAATACATAGACTTAGAGGTTATCATGTGTATCTTTTTGCCTGTATTTAATGCTCAGTTCTAGGTGGGTAATAGCACTTTCGACAATTATTAGCACACTGTTCCCTTCTCTGTCTTACTGAACCTCTGACTCCCACACATTTGTGGTAATTTCCACCTTTGACAAGACCTCCTGATCCACATTTCGTCTGACCTTGGATATTGGTGTCATAATATGTATATATACATATATATATGACATATATATGACATATATGTGACATATATATTTATGTCATACAAATAAATGCAGTCATTCTATATCTGTCTTTTTTCCCTTCTGGCTAATTTTTCTCAGCATGACCCTCTCCATGTCCATCCATTTATAGGCAAATTTCATAACTTCATTTTTCCTAACAGCTGCATAGTATTCCGTTGTGTAGATGTACCACAGTTTCTTTATCCAGTCATCAATTCTCGAGCTCTCTGGTTGTTTCCAGATTCTGGCTATTGTGAATAGTGCTGTTAATATCATAAAAGTGAGGATGGTGGTATTTCTGCTGTGTGTTTTTGACCTCCCAGGGTATATTCCCAGGAGTGGTATGGCTGGGTCAATGGGAGTTCAATTTCTAGTCTTTGGAGGAATGTCCATATTGTTTTCCAAAAAGGCTGTACCAGTCGACATTCCCACCAACAATGGATAAGTGTCCCCTTTTCCCCATATTTACGTCAGCACTTGTTGTTCTTGATCTTTTGAATATGTGCCAATCTCTGTGGTGTAAAATGATATCTCATTGTTGTTTCGATTTGCATATCTCTGATGACTAATGATGATAAGTATTTTTTCATATATCTTTTGGCCACTTGAATTTCTTCCCTTGTTGAAGTTTCCGTTCATTTCTTCTCCCCCTTTTTTGATGGGGTTGGCTGTTTTCTTCTTGTAAAAGTTCTACCAGTGTCTGATATATCCTGGATATTAGCCCCTTATCAGATGGGGGTGAATATTCTTCACCATTCTGTGGACTCTCTTTGTATCTTGGTCATTGTTTCTTTTGATGTGCAGAAGCTTTTTAGTTTCATATCGTACCATATGTTTGTCTTTTATTCTAATTGTTTTGTTAGTGGTGTTTCATCTTTGAAGATGTTCTTAGCTTTAATGCTGTGGTGGGTTTTTCCTATATTTTCTTCAATGTACTTTATTGATTCAGTTCTGATATTGAGATCTTTAATCCATTTTGATCTGATTTTTGTGCATGGTGTTAGACAGAGGTCCAAATTCATTTTTTTTACTTGTAGCTGCCAAGTTTTCCCAGCACCACTTGTTGAAGAGGCTTTCCTTCTCCATTTCCGCACTTTTTGCTCCTTTATCAAAGATTAATTGTTCGTGTATTTGAAGCTGGTTGTCAGAATACTTGACTCTATTTCATAGGTCCACAGGTCTGTTTTTATTCTAATGCCATTCTGTTTTAATTACTATGGCTTTGTAGTAGAGTTTGAAGTTTGGAAAGGTTATGCCTCCCATCTTCTTTTCCCCAAGGATTGCTTTAGTGATCCATGGGGTTTTATTATTCCATACAAATTTCAGGGAGTGTTTGGTCAATTTCTTTGAAGAATGTCATGGGTGTCCTTATAGGGATGGCACTGAATCTGTATAAATCCCTAGGGCGTATTACCATTTTGACAACGTTCATTCTCCCGATACATGAGCAGGTAATGTGTTTCTATTTCCTTGTGACCTCTTTTATTTCTTGAAGTAACATTTTAAATACGATATTTTTTAATGAGAACAATCTGTTGGCAGGGATGGTATTAAAGGTACTTTCATCCACTGCTAGTGGGAATGTTGTCTGATTCAACCTCTGTGTAAAACAGTATGGAGGATTCTCAGGAAACTTAAAATCGAGATGCTATGTGACTGCAGTTCTGTTTTTGGTATCTATTTGGTATTCAACATGTCAAAAACTAGTAACAGTTATAGACCTCATTCCCATGACCTGAAGGAATGGTTTGAGGCTCTTCATGTTCCTGGAGCGAGCAGATGCCCTTGGACTACAATAGCACTGAGACAGGACATATGGAAATGTTACTGGTGCCCACTGAGAAAATCGATGAACAATGGGAAGACAAATGGTACAAGTGATAAGTGACCTCCAAGACAAAATAACATTCATTCGGAAGGACATATGTACACCATTATTCACTGCAGCAATCAGTACAATAGCTAAGATTGAGAGTTAACCTAGGTGTCCAACTACAGGTCAACAACAGATCAATGGATCCTGAAAAAGATGTGTGTGTATGTGTGTGTATCAACAATGGAATACTGTGCAGCTGTAACAATGACATCTTACAGCATAGTTGAAAGTTACCAAGGAAGGTGGATAAGATTCAGTACTATGCACATTCAGAGTAGCTGGAAGTCTGGGAGTTTCCTATTTTTTTTTGACTCTGCTCTGGAATGCTAAAGGTTTACATTAATGTCTGATTAGCCTTATTTTATGTATAAGAAAACTATGGACAGATGTTTTCAGAGACAAGATGACCAAAAGCACATGACTAGATCTGTGTTTGAAAATCCCAAGCCAGTTAGATTTTCTCCTAAGATTTCCTTTTTCCTTCCTTCCTTCCTTCCTTCCTTCCTTCCTTCCTTCCTTCCTTCCTTCCTTCCTTCCTTCCTTCCTTCCTTCCTTCCTTCCTTCCTTCCTTCCTTCCTTCCCTTTCCTTCCTTCCTTCCTTCCTTCCTTCCTTCCTTCCTTCCTTCCTTCCTTCCTTCCTTCCTTCCTTCCTTCCTTCCTTCCTTCCTATCTCTCTCTCTTATTTCTTTTCTCTCTCTCTCTTTCCTTTTTTAAATTAAGACACCATGATTTTTCAAAGCTTTTCAAAAATAGAACTGTTTCAGTCATACCGTGTTGCAACATCAGTCCCACCACCAGTATCCTCAGGGTTTCTGCCATCCACCAGCCTACCCCCTTGGGGGCATATTTCTTGCTCCAACAAAACTTAAAGAAATAGCAAATGGAATTATCAGAAGATCACTTGTATCACATCTTGCTGTTGTTCATCGATTTGCTCGAGCTGGCACAGGTAGCCTCTCCATACATCCTGTCCCATGCTAGTATAGCCCAAGGGCATCAGCTCACTCCAGGAACACAAGGAGCCTCAAACCTTCAGGTCATGGAATGAGATCTATAATTGTTATTGGTATCAGAAAAAGTCAATTTGTAATGATTAATTATTAAAGATGTTACTCTTTCTAATGAACCAGCATGCCCAAGAATTCGTGGCTTTGGGGGATATGGAGAGTGGAGAGATTATAAAGTAGAGAAGGGTCAGAGGAAATGGGGAGCAAACAAAAGCTCTTCTGGACAGTTGAGGAGAGGAGTTAGGAAGGTGAGAAGTCTGGGGTTGAAATGAGTCTCATCAGGAGGCCCCTCAGGAGACACTGTAAGGACTTGGGAGAAAGATGACTGATGGACTAGTGCCTTTGTTAGGGAGATGGAGACAAGCGAAGAACCAGGTGCATGAGTGTTTCAGAGGAACAAAGAGCTACACTTGCTGAAAGCTGAGGCAGGTTCAGGCACAGTTTGAGAGTGGGAGCAAAATGGGAAGACCCCTCTGTGTTTTTGGCTGAGCAACCGGACAACATCCCTCTATTGTATGCTCAGCATGGTGCCCACCAATGCCAGCCTTTGCATCTTCATTTCTAAATTTCACATTTAAAAGCTGGGGCTGGGGCACTGTAGTGTCTGGCTAGAAGTGCCACAACTCACAGGGTGAATCTGTGTTCAAAGCCAGCCATTCTAAGCAATGCCTGAGTTGACCAGAAGGAGGCAAAATTAAAGCCTGTAGCACAAGGAACTCTCAGAGGACCCCAAATCTCAGCATCATGCATCCATGATTCTGCTCAGCAGTTTTCTTCCTTAAAAGCATGAGAGCTTAAGGGACGGAGCAATAGTACAGTGGGTAGGGTGTTTGCCTTGCACGAGGCCAACCTGGGTTCAATCCATAGCATCCCATAGAGTACCTCGAGTGCAGAGCCTGGAGTAACCCCCGAGCATTGTCGGGTGTGACCTAAAAAAGCACAGAGAGAGAGAAAAGAGAGAGAGAGAGAGAGAGAGAGAGAGAGAGAGAGAGAGAGAGGGAGAGAGACCCCACCACCTCACAGCTGAGCAACACAGAGATGCTAACCTGCCAAAATTTTCAGGCACACCATTGTTTTATGACTGAAAACTCTGGGCCTTCTTGCAGTCAGGATGGGCTGTCTCCCTCCACCTCCGCATACTTCTGGAAGCACTGGCAGCCACTTCCATGCCCCACATAAGCTCATCAACCAGCCTTGTTCCAGAGACTCATTAAACATCTCAAAAGAGATCTCTGATGCTCAGTCCCAGCTGAGACCTCTGGAGTGATCTCCAAAGGTGATCGGGACAAGTTCCCACCCTCCCAAAGCTCTGGCAGCCACACTTTACCAGCAACTGCTGCCATACCTCTGGCCAGACTGTCCAATTACATATTCTGCATTTCCTGGTGCAACTTCTCCAAACTCTAGATTACTAACACCCCAGTAGGAGCACCCCCAGATTGGGTGGGATTATAACATAGAAGTTAACTAATCTCAACTATCAAAAAATATCAATGCAGAAGGCTTGCCTTGCAACAACAGCTTAGTAAACCCTCAGATAAGGACTTAATGTACCCATTTTGAGATACAACAATTTTCACAAATTTTCTTTTACTGAAATAGTTTTTCTCATTCCATTAGCCATTTAATGTTAACAAGAAACTTAAATTATTGTGAGCCTACAGTGGGGGCAAGCTTGAGGGATGGTTGGGAAAATGAAGACAATTGTGAGGGAGGGTGACTGTGGTGGACTGGGTTGGAATATTGAAAGCCTGTAACAAATCTTCGTTATCAATTTTATAAGCATGGAGTTTAAGTCCAGCAGGTAAAATAAACAAAAATAAAATGGAAAAAAGTAAAGTGGAGAGCTTTCTGTGACATGCAATATGGGAAATGCTGTGTGGATTTACATGTGGAGAGTCACACAAATGTGAAACTAAAGACTTAGACCAAAGCTATATCCACACAGTGCTGTATCAGGAATTTGGGGTCTGCTACCAGCCCCTCGGGGGCCCTGAAAGTATGACCTTGACACCATGCCCTAGTCAAAGGCTTTGGTTGTCAGGATGTTTAAGGCGGGTTGAACTGTCTCTGCCTCATTGATTCTAAATGTGCATTTCCCCGGTTTTAAAATCACTAAGAGAAGACTATAAAACTCAATCAGCAGTCATCGTAATTTTAATTGGCAGTTTATTCAATTATAATGTGTCTGACAATTAATGGTGTCTGAGAGAGAATGAAATGTAGTCATATTATCCCTTGGTAGAGTTACCCAGAGTTGATATATATTCAATGAATTTCAATTTTTT
Source organism: Cryptotis parvus (assembly GCA_021461705.1). Lineage (NCBI taxonomy): Eukaryota > Metazoa > Chordata > Mammalia > Eulipotyphla > Soricidae > Cryptotis > Cryptotis parvus. Next base: position 222,843 of record JAJIBD010000353.1, read on the forward strand.
GAAATAATGACTATTGCTGCCCATGATTGAGGAGTTACATAAGTCACTGTGGATTTTAAGGTAATTAATTCTGGCCTCCTTCAACCCCTCCCACAACATTAAAATTTAGGGGCCAGAGAGATAGTACTGTTGGTAGGGTGTTTAACTACCTTACATGCTGCCATCACAGGTCAGTTTCCAGCACCCTGTATGGTCCCCAAGCACAGTCAGGGTGATGCCTGAGTGCAGAACCAGGAGTCAGCTCAAAGCACTAATAGGTGTGGCCCAAAAACAAAAATATAAAATAAGATTGGACTTCTCATACCCTATGAATTTGATAAGGACAAGAAATTTAAAATGCCAGAATTATCATTAGTTTATGCTCAGAGAATTATAAACTAATTCTAATTAGTTTACTCTGCTTGGGGATTGAGAGCAGATGCATACCCAGCCATGCTCAAAGGCTACACCTGGCTTGATACTGGAGGGAGGGCGATGCTGGAAGGAGGGGAAGTACAGCACCATAGAGTGCTGTACATAGAGTACAGCACCATGTACTCTATGGTGCTGGAAACCATAGAGTACTGGGACTGAAGCCTAGAGCTCCCCAATGCAAGTATGTGTTCCAGTCCTATGCGCCATCTCCTGGCTGTGACAAGATTCTTTTTCATCCCCTAACCATCCTGCAGTCATCCCAGCACAGTGTTGATTCTGGGTCTCACACAGCAAACAAAGAACCCTACACTATTGGGCTATAGGGCTGGAGGAGGAAGTTGACCCAATTGAGAACTATTGTTTCTAGTTGTATCAGGGATAAGACTTGCTGGAAGTTGGGTGTGGGAGGAGACTCCCAGAGATACTCTGTTTCTGTTGGTTGGTCTTCAGTCCCAGTGTTCATCACTCTACCTGGCCTAGATGTCATACTGGAACTAGTAGGTGCTACCAGCACATAAGCAAAGAAGAGCTCATCTTGCCAGAGCAGGATGGCATTGCTATTATTGGGAAGTTTCTAACAAAAGGGGCACATGAGTGGGTGTGCTGAGATCAATGTTGAGGAACAGTTACATGTTTCAACAGTTATATGATTAGAGAATGCAGAGGATGATAGAATTGTGAAACAGACTTTTCTTAGACTAGAGAACATGGACAAGTTTGTTCTCTGGTCAGAGCCTCCTCTTTCCCCACTCCTGTTCTCTTCCTTCTACCAACCTCCCCCCCACCCCCATTCACCTCAGCTATGGCATGTCTTGGGAAGAACAGATCTGACAAGAAGGCATACTTAAGAAATTGCCAAATGTGCTGGCGTGGATGTGGGGAAAAGGGGACACTCATCCATTGTTGGTGGGAATGCCGGCTGGTACAGCCTTTCTGGAAAACGATATGGACATTCCTCCAAAGACTAGAAATTGAACTCCCATTTGACCCAGCCATACCACTCCTGGGAATCTACTCTGGGAAACCAAAAAATATGCAGCGGAAACACCCACTTTTATGTTCATAGCAGCATTATTCACAATAGCCAGAATCTGGAAGCAACCAGAGTGCCCGAAAATCGATGACTGGATAAAGAAGCTTTGGTACATCTACACAATGGAATACTATGCAGCTGTTAGGAAAAATGAAGTTATAAAATTTGCCTATAAATGGATGGACATGGAGAAGATTATGTTGAGCGAAATTAGCCAGAAGGAGAGAGACAGATACAGAATGACTGCATTTATCTGCATAACATAAATATATATGTACATATTATGATACCAATATCCAAGGTCAAGTGAAACGTATATCAGGAGGTCTTGTCAAAGGTAGAAATTATCACAAACGTGTGGGAGTCAGAGGCTAGGTAGGACAGAAAATGGAACAATGTGCTAACAATTGTCGAGGGTACTAATGCCAACCTAGAACTAAGCATTAAATAGAGGCAAAAAGATACACATGACAACCCTTTAATGTATGTTCTGTAATCCATAGTCTGGAGGGAAAGGAAAAGAGAAAGAGAGAGAAAGGGAAAGAAATAAAGAACCTGCCATGGAGGAGGGCTGGGGGGGGGGGGAGGGAACCGGGGACATTGGTGGTGGGAGATGGGCACTGGTGGCGGGATGGGTGTTGGAACACTGTATGACCAAAACCCAAATATGAACTTTTTAATTGTATATCTTTGTAATTGTAAAAATTAAAAAAAAGTAAAAAAATGTAAAAAAAAAAAAAAAATTGCCAAATGGTGGCTCAAATAGTGTAATGATGCAGTACATATCAAGATGTGGATTCACCCACTCTAAATTTGGAATCACCAGTAGGATGACATAGCAAAACCAGTTCACCAGCTCTATAGAATTTGTCATGGCCTCACCCATCTGAACTAAAATCATTCTTGCTAAAGTGAAATGTGGTTCTGAGTCATGGTTCTGAGCCATGGTTTTAGCCACAGCGAGAGAATCTCATTACTGCTCTCAGCAACCTGAGTTAGGTGCTATCACTTATTTGCTTTGGGTATTATAAGAATAATTTTTAAACTCTTTTTGGGGGCACACCCAGCAACACTCAGGAGTTACTCCTGGCTCTTCACTCAGGAATTACTCCTGGCTGTGCTCAGAAGATCGTATGGGATGCCATGGATTGAACCCAGGTCGACCACATGCAAGGCAGGCACCCTACCCACTGTGCTATCGCTCCGGCCCCAAGAATAATTTTTGCAGTAGGATTCAGTAAACTAACAACACATGGGTTCTGCCCCCACACCTCTTCATACAATGAATGCATCCCTATCTTAAAGGTACACACTGCTCCAGTCAATAAATCCATAATCAAAATCACAAAAGACATTGCTTCTTATTCTCATACCTTGCACAATGCCCCCATAGTTGACCCTGAGTTGGACCCTGAGTTTCTTTGCTATCAATGCATTCTAATTGTGTTTTGGTCACTTTTAAGTAGTAAGAGAGAAAATGCTTTTGAATGATTTTACTTATTTATTTTTAATAGAATCACCATGCAATAGACCATTACAAAGTTGTTCATGATTGGGTTTCATACAGTGTTTCAACACCCATCCCTCCACCAGTGCATGCTTCCCAACACCAATGTCCTCAGATTCCCTTCCACAACCTGCCTCTATGGCAGTAACTCTCTCTCTCTCTCTCTCTCTCTCTCTCTCTCTCTCTCTCTCTCTCTGTTTCTCTATGTCTCTCTCTTTGTCTCCTCTCCCTCCTCCTCCCCCTTCTCTCCTGCTTTTATGTATGTACTTCCACCCTGATGTCTGCCAACATGATTTGAAGCCACAATTCACTAACTAGAGAAGGAAGTGCCTTGAGCAGAGAAATCGAAAAGGATGGATGAGGAAAAGTAGAGGACAGCTCTCCTAAAAGGCAGGGGGACAGGGGGCTCTTAATTCTTTGGTTTTATTTAAATTCCCCACAAGGCTATGGTATGTGGAGGTTCACCATTGTGCTGATGGTGGCCAAGATCGGCGGCAGACTGTAACGAGCTAAAAGAACAGCAAAAACATGAAATTTCCAAAGACAAAGCAAGAGAGAGGCACAGTGGGGGTGGGTGGTGCTGGGAGGGGGAGACCAAGGCGGCTGCTCCTGTTGTACCATGAGTCATGGTGTGACCCCAGCAAATCGCTTAGACCTTAGGTTTGCAAATGTCCTTGCTATGAGATGAAGGAATGAGAATAAGTCCTTAAGGTCCCTTGAAAGTTCTAGTTAATGGAATTTGGGAAGCTGGGCATGAGTCAAATCAGGAAGAAGGAGCATTAGAGAATTGATTTTAGCTCTGACTTATGTCCTATGTCTGGACTCCAACAGAATGGCAAATTTTTGGCTCTCCCCTACAGCCGTGACAGACATAAGTGATAGATAATAGAATCCCCCAGTTTACCTGACAGCTATCTGAATCCTTTCTCAACACACCATTACAAGCAGCCAGACCAATTCATCTTAATGACTTTGAAAGAAAATAAGGACTGGTCCACCCTGTCTCAGAGGAATGGAACAACTCAAGTTAGGAGATGACCCACCCCACCAACCTGATGAACTCACACATTCATTAGACTGAACTCGCAGAAAACAAGGAACTCCCTGGAACACAGAAGGTGTTTTGCCTTGGAGGCACTTTTTATGAATGTGTAGGAACATACTGGTTTCTTTTGTGACCTGGAGAGCAGAGACTTATGGTGTAGCTTTCAGAGGAACAGGTTTCTGATGCCAGCAACATCTGCTCTGCTGGAGGGCTCATGTCTGCCTGCACCTGTCTAGAAAGACTGCTTATCCTTGTTAGTGCGCGGGCCGACTGCCTTTAAGGAGTCTGGGGAGCTACAGGAGCAGTTGTAATGAAGGCAGAAGCCAGTAGGGGTCGCTAATCAAGCTTCTCTCTCCCAAACCTGAGATTGGGAGAGGTTTTCTTGCAGCTGAGCTGAGTAACCCCTCTCTCCTCTTCTCCCCTCCCCTGACCTTGTTCTCTGTAGATTCTTATTCAACTTTCCACGGCTGCTTTCAGCTTGGAGTCTGACTCCAGCATTGCTGTGTTTGTGAAACCCTGCCTGCACCTGGAGGCTTTGTTCCTTATCTAGAGGAATATTGGTCCCCGATGTCTCTTTTCCAGCTGCTTCCCCTATGTTGATTCAGGTTTGCTGGGAAACCAAATCAAGAGGGAGTTCCATGCTGCTGATAGTTGCTCCTGCAAATAGAGCAAATAGAGCTAGCAGTTGCTCATGCGAAAATCACAGCACAGCCCAGCGGGTAGGGCATTTGCCCATGCCGGCCCGGGTTCGATCCCGGCATCTCATATGGTCCCCTGAGCACTGCCAGGAGTAATTCCTGAGTGCAGAGCCAGGAGTAACACCTGAGCATCGCCAGGTGTGACCCAAAAAGCAAAAAAAAAAAAAAAAAAATCACAGCACCTGCTTGGCCACTCCCACAGCAGAGGTTTATTCTGGGGCTCTGGACCCGCACTGAAAGCACTGGCTCTTGTTGGCCTCCTGGATGTTACAGTTTAAATGCCCAACACAGCCGCAAAGCATCCTCCTCCTGCCTGTGCTTCCTTCTGCCTCCTCTGTTGAAGCCTGAGCTTGGAGAAGGGGTTTAGGGGTAGGGGAGGGTCAGATGCAGAGGACCAGAGTGGAAGCATGCGAGAAATGAGCCTGTTTGAATAGCCCAGACGCTTGACCCTAACTGGATTCCTTGTCAAAGATAGCCAGAACCTTGCTGACAGAAGAGCGGATGTTGGCTCCCACTCTGTTACTCTCACACTGACCCCTGAACCCCTTGGAAGCGGGACTAGTGATGGGCAACAAGAAAAGTCAGGAGGAAGAGAGAGACTGGAGCAAAAGAGGGGCAAAAAGCCAGAGAAAAGAAGGGCAGTGAAAGAAAAGTGTGGAAGGGAGTCTGGGGAAGGAATTTAGAGTGACAGAGAAAAGAACTATTGGGAGCTGGAAGCAGCCTGAGCAGCACAGAAGGGCCAGCCTCCTGTGCCCCACCTGCCTGCCTTCCTGGAGACTGACCACTCAGTCCCTCTATCTGAAACCAAGTTCTTACTGAAAAGAATATTGATACATGCAGGAGACCAAATAACACTTTCCATTTTCAGTGCAGGCCAGGTTTCCCTGATGTTGTTTAGCTTTATAAACTAACAATTATTCTCATATCTCAGAAAGGAGATCCCCAAAGGCCTTTTAATTCCAGTGAAGGGCGAGGACATGTAATGCTTTGGCCAGGCATTTGCTGCCCCCTGACGGCTGAAGACTGTTCCTTACTCTCCTGTCCCCTGCGAACTGGCTGAAACCTGTTTTGATAACAAATAGTAAAGGCTCATTCCTTTTCCTAGCCTGGCTCTAAAAGTGCAAACCATTAGGGCATGTAAGAGATACGGTCTCCAGCCCCAACCACTCCTAAAACTTTAGACTTGGATGTTGGTCAGAGTGCTGGATAGTTCATTTGGCCTCCAGGCTCAGCGAATCCTGGCCAGTTCGTTCCACTGCATACACTCCTGATGTTCATGAACAGCACAGGACGCACTTGTGAACCTCCCTGCAGGCCTTCCAGATGTTACTGCTGCTCCGCCACGTGCTTGGAGATGACCTTGAGAATTCTCTCACGTGGGGTCCTTGGCGCCTCTCCAGCTTGGCCTTATCCTCTCAACCTGACCACAACATCTGGAGCCCAGAGCTGTCACAGAGCACCAGAGGCAGCAACAAAGACATTGTCAATCGTAATGTGGACATAGATACAGACAGTAAAAAAATGGTTCTAGATAAAGTTACATTTTGGATTAGATAAAGGTGATATGAGCATGACTTCACCATGCGCTTTAGAGTATATATTAGACATAAAAATCATAATGTATGGATTATATACTGGTCTAGATGATATAGATAGAAATATAAATACAGTTAATACAGATGCATATGTAGTTATGGGCTGTATGGGTATATATGGATATAGATGATATAGACATATAGCATGAAATAGTTTGAGTATATTGTAGATTGGATGATATAGATAAGGGTTAGGTATGGATACAGATATTATAGACAAATATATATGTAAGAATATATATGTATGGAGAGGGAGAGAGAGAGAAAAAAAATTGTTCACCTTAGAGGCAAGTGGGAGGACAGGGTATGGGAGGGAAACTGGAACCATTGGTAGTGGGAAGTACACACTGGTGAGGGGGACGGGGGTTAACATTGTAGGGCTGAAACCGAATCAAGAATAACTTTGTAACTGTGTATCTCACTGTGTTTAGGTAAAAAAATGAATGAAATTTATAAGAAATTAAATATATGTATACATAGCTTTTATTTATAGGGCCAGAGCTATATAGTCCAGCAGGTAGGAAGTCACTTGTCTTGCATGAGACCAATGTGGGTTCAATCCCTAGCATCTCATATGATCCCTCAAGCTGGATTAATCCACTCTGGTCAGTTTTTATAGCTGAGTAGTGGAGCAGTCTTGTTTCTTTAGTGTTACAGTTTCCACCTTAACTGATTAAGTATTAATAATTAAGTTTGATTAATACTTAATCAATAAAGTATTTCATAGAGGAAGGCAGTTCCTGACTCAAGAATCCTGATACTAGGCATGAAGTTACTATGTTTCCTTTACTACACAAAGCAAGAGAAGGTTACAAAATGATAGAGGTACAACTGTATGCATGAAACTGTATCATTATTACACAAAACAGGAAATGGATTACAAACTAATAGTGGGTACAGTTAGTACTGGAATAGAAACTTGAGTGTGGACCTAGAGCATCATCTGAGTGATGGACTGCCATTGCCTTTCCCAGAGCCTGGCCAGTCAGTGATGAGTGTGGCTCGGGGAAAATCCCCAGGAATTGTTTGTGTGATCAATCCCACAGACAGAACAGACTGCCCACCTTTATGTATTGTACTCACAATAACTCCAGGATAGTTCATTATTCCCATTCTCTGGATGTAATTTTTGTCCCTATAGTCAGTAAGCTGCTTTGCAGGGACTACTCTGTTTATTTCTGGTAGAGTGTGAGAACTTCATTCTGACAGTGTGTCTTCATATTCAAAATTCCGAGGTCTTTCTCTTACTAAAATGGGACAGACTTTATTTACCCTAAGGTAGCTGGTGAAGATGAGCTGAAAGATAAAAAAAAAATGATGAGTGGTGGAAATCGCTAAGACATGATCAGGGGAGTCGTTAATGATGTTGCAAGATTATCATCATCATTATCATTGTCATCATCATCATCACCACTTGAGATGATTAAGAGTCAGCAAACTATAGGCAAGACTCATGGTTATGAATCCAAAATAAAGGGACAAAAATTAAGTGAAATAAAAACAATTTTTTTTAATTTCAAGGCAGGATTCAGTCTCTAGATATGGAATCAGGTCCAGAGAATAGCAAGTTTATTGATCAGAAATGTGATTAGAATTACCAAAATCAGAAAAAAAGCAAGACTTGTGTCGCTAACCAAAGCCAGGAACTGTCATATATAAACTCAGTAGCATCTTTTTCCTTACCATGATATATGAGACATCTTTCCATTTGGACTATATGAGGACCATAGTACTCTAGCTCTGAGCCCTCAGGACACACCATGTACAAATTGAATGAATGAACGAGTGCTCAAGTAAGTGAAAAAAAAGCATGAAAAGAAAATGGAACAGTGTGCTAACAATTGTTGAGGGTACTTATGCCAACCTAGAACTGAGCATTAAATAGAGGCAAAAAGATACACATGACAACCCTTTAATGTATGTTCTGTAATCCATAGTCTGGAGGGGAAGGAAAAGAGAAAGAGAGAGAAATGGAAAGAAATAAAGAACCTGCCATGCAGGAGGGCTGGGGGAGGGGGAGGGAACCGGGGATGTTGGTGGTGGGAGATGGGCACTGGTGGCGGGATGGGTGCTGCAACACTGTATGACCAAAACCCAAATATGAACTTTTTAATTGTATATCTTTGTAATTGTAAAAATAAAAAAATTTTAAAAAATAAATAAAAAAAGAAAAGAAACATAGTAACGAAAGAACTTATGCAGAGCAGGAGGACTTACAGCATTATACTACCCTCACCTGTGAGTCGTCTCTTCTAAGTTCCTCTTGGAAGCTTGGGGACCAACTTACTGACCATAGAAGCTAGAACTCTCTAACTAGAAGGAAGGAGAGATACATCCTTTACTGAAAAATGAAACATGCACACATATGCAAATCTACCTTCTCTTACCTCATTCCAGATGTATAAAGATAATAATCTTAAAGGATAATTTGAAATTTCTGCCTTCCTCATGAAAGGCATGAAACAGCCAACCTCTTTATGACTTTTCAACATTTCACATCATTCTCTGTGGTGGTCCCTCTTCTTTCTAGTAGATACTCTGAAATTTCAATGAGAATTCTGCAAATCCCAGTGGGAAAATGAGGGTTCCTTTAATTGTCTATAGAAATAATAATACTAATATGCTTACAGGGACCTTCATTGAATTGGCCCCTTCTTTGTTGTGAATTTGTGTTTATACTTAGATTAAATACCCGAATATTTGAAAAATCGTAGTCCTTTATTTGCAAACATATATTAAATATGTTTCTGCTGCACGGCAGAGCCTGGCAAGCTACCAGTGTTGTATTTGACATGCCAAATACCAGTAACAATTATAGACCTCATTCCCATGACTTGATGGAATGGTTTGAGGCTCTTTATGTTCTTGGAGCGGGCAGATGCCTTTGGGCTATCTCGCATGTGACAGGACGTATTGAGATGTTACTGGTGCCCGCTCGAGCAAATTGATGATCTACAGGAAGACAAGTGATACAAGTGAAGTGACAAGTGAATGGTTCTTTTTGTTCTTCCTGGGGTCTGCAGCTCCTGGAGTTGATACCAGATGATCCAGTTCAAATTATAACTAATTGATTTTCCTGACTAATTATTAAACTCAAAGATGGCACATTAATTTACACTTCTGTGTTCTATTTCCTTTAACTGGAACAGTAATCCCTAACTTCCTTACATTTTGAGATGAGCTTAGTGTGCCATGTGGGAAGCATACCCCTCTCAGCCCGAGATGTTCCTGTATCCAGCTGACCCTTCCCAGGAATAGGCTTACAACTTGCAGCAAGCCAGGTTGGATTATATTCTTGCTCTCCATCTTCCTTGCTCGCTTTCTTCATGTGCTTCCTCTCTTTCTCCCTTGCCTCTAGGTTTCTGATTGTCCTGGGATGCTTGATTCTGGCTGTCCTCACCACGTTCAAGGAGTACGAGACAGTTTCAGGAGACTGGCTTCTGTTACTGGTGAGACCAGGGGGAAATTGTGGTGCTGTTGTGGGGGGAAAATACTCTGGCACAGTGAGCAAGGCATACCATGCATGGCATAGAATTTCCCCATCTTCCATGGAGAAGATGAGAAGTTTCAGCCTAACCAGTGTGATCAAATGGATTTTCTGGCCAAGTTCAGGCCCCCCCAAAAAATAAAGGTTGGCTCAAAGGCAAAGGTCTACTATGGCACAGACAGAATGGGCAGCTGGGGTCCAGATAGAAATTGTGGTGCTCTTCCAAGGTCAGTGATAGTAAAGGAATTAAGGAATTGTGTTGCATGCAGCTGACCGTGTTCCATCCCTGGCACTGTGTATTATTCTTCAAGCACTGTCTGGGGTCACTCTTAAGCACAGAGCCAGGAATAGGCACTGAGCACTGCCATGGGTGGCTCTCAAGTTAAAAACAAATAAATAAAAATAAGAAAAAATAATTTTCTTCCAGGTGAGAGATAAGGGGGAATAAATAAATTTAAAGCAATGACCAGAATCAGAAACTGTACTATAAAATTTAGCAGCCCCAAGTTAACTCTGCAGATCTGTTCCTTTCAAGGCCGGTACAAAACCCCCTCTCTTACATGAAAACTCTAAGCTCTTGTCTCAGGATCTGCATCTCTGTGCATTCTGTTCCTCATGTGGGCGTGTGGTAGACAGAGTGTGAAGTTAGCCACTGGGCTAAGTTACCTCATGTCCCTGGCTCCACGTTTTCCTCATACTCGTCCCCATAAAAAGATGATGTGAGGAGTTTAAAAGGCTGATGGTCTTGGTGCAACCTCAGCTCCTGGCCCAGAGTAGGTGCAGAAGTGCTTTGTTCTTTCTACAAAGGCCAAACATCCATGGTCACTGGCCCTTGAATGATGACAGTCTGACTGGATGAAAATTCAGCCCACTTAGTCAGGGTGCAGCACCCCACTCTGTAGAGATGAGGGTTCCCAGTTCTCTGTTAGTATTCACAGTGTCAGAGAACCTCCGCCTCACACTGAGCAAGGCATACCATGCGTGGCATAGAATCATCCAATTTCTTCTGAAGGGAGGCATTTACCCAGCTCAGAACTGGATCTTTCGGGCTGGAGCGATAGTCCAGTGGGTAGGGCATTCGCCTTGCATACGGCCAACCGAGGTTCAATCCCCAGCATCCCATATGGTCCCCGAGCACCACCAGGAGTAATTCCTGAGCAGAGAACCAGGAGTAACCCCTGAGCATCTCCAGGTTTCACCCAAAAAACATACAAATGAACAAAAGAACTAGATCTTTCTGAGGTGGTTAAAGAGTGAGTGTGGGTGGTATTCCAACTGCAGCAATTAGAGGTCAGAGATTTCAGGGGGACTAGCAGTTCCACATAGGTGCCAGGAAAACCATATAAATGCTGGTTTTTAACATAGGGACAAGGACCCCAGCCCTCTGCCCAGGATGCAACCCAGCTGTGTGCCTACACGTGTGGGCCAGACCTGAGCCTGATTCCTGAACCAGAGGTGCCTTCATTGCAGGCTCTGGACTTGAAAAAGTTATCTTTCCTTTCTCTTTGCCTTGGTTCTTCAAAAACATACCAGCAGGAAAATGATTGTAAACCACTGCAGGCGGTGCCTGGTTCAGAAGTCATATGTGAACCACCAGGAGGCATTCCAGCAGCCAGGTGGAATTTGACTGCAAAACTTCAGAACGGAAACCACAAGTTCCAGGCAACTGGGTCCCTGTTCATCAGTGTCTCTCCATATGTTCTTCAATGCAGGAAACATTTGCTATTTTCATCTTTGGAGCCGAGTTTGCTTTGAGGATCTGGGCTGCCGGATGTTGCTGCCGATACAAAGGCTGGCGGGGAAGACTGAAGTTTGCCCGGAAACCCCTGTGCATGCTGGGTAAGCCTCGACCCTAGCCGCAGGGGTGCTTCCTTGTAAACATTCCCCAGCTCTACAACAGCATCCACCTCTTTGGGTGCATAGTTTCACTGAGGCAAAGCAGACATGTCTTCTAGGCAATACTATGAGTGTGAGCCCATTCAGGACTTCCAGCCCAGTTTGAGTCTCTCTCATGCTGATTTCCTCCTTCACGGCCTCACCCCCTCATGCCACCAGGATGGAGTGGCAGGTGTCTTGCCCTTTTGGCTATGAAGAAACAGATTACTATGAGAAGTTGAGCAACCCTGGTCACTAGATTCAGGGCACCCCACGAGTCATGAGGCAACCTCAGCTGCCTTTACACTTGCAACCACATAAGGTTCATAAGTATGAGGTGATTGTTGGCTCATGGAGGGACCACGTGTGCCCATTTTACACAGGCAGAAGCTGAGACTTAGGCATTTGCATCATTTCAGATATTATCACAGGGGCCAGAGTGATAGCACAGAGGGTAGGGCGTTTGCCTTGCACGTGGCAGACCAGGTTCGATTCCCGATTCCCATATGGGGACCCATATGGTCCCCTCAGCACCACCAGGAGTAATTCCTGAGTATAGAGCCAGAAGTAACCCCTGAGCATTACCAGGTGTGACCCCCCTACACCCCAAAACAAAACAAGAGAAATTATCACAGTGATGGAATTGTGGTTGCCTGGAGAGATGACAAGGCAGCAGAGAACTTCAAAGCTCTAGAGTTAGTTTCAGTTCAGGTCAAGGTCCCCAAAGGCATTTAGCGCTACACACATCAGCCTGATGATCTAGGCTCCCTGTGCCATTAAGTGGTCTAGTGAACTGCTCGCTTGCCTCCAGTGACTGGGTGCTCATAACCTCCCTAGGCATCTGTTTCATCATCATCCCTTTTATGCTCATCATAGAATTTAATTTATTTACCATATTCTTCTCCTTTCCAGCAGAGCTGTTCCTTATTTTATTTTAATTTTTTGTCTTTTTGGCTCACATTGGTGATGCTCAGGGGTTATTCCTGGCTCTGCACTCAGAAATTACTCCTGCTGGTGCTCGGGGAACCATATGAGATATTGGAGATTGAACCCAGTTCTGCCACATATAAGGCAAACACCCTGCCCACTGTACTATCACTCCATCCTCAGAACGGTTCCTTACAGGAAAAATACATCTAGAAACTTCAGGGTCATATTCTGTGATATATTCTCAACATCACGGTTCTCCTCTGAGCTTGCTTTGTCTTCCTCATTTCCCCTCTGATAAGTGCTCCGTAGGGCTGAATAAGGTCCCCAGAGGACAGAAGATGAATCTGGCTAAGAAGAACTGAGCTCTGTCCCCACTTCTTTTCATGCATCCTGAGGTTGCACAGACCTTGCTGGCAGGGGCCTCACACAGCTGATGTGCACCATCTTCATGGCCAGTGGAAATGTGCCAGCCTCCTTTCTGTCTGCGGGGAGGTTGGGGTTTTGTTTCTGGCTTGGAGTATGTACAGACATGCGTGTGGATGTGTGTGTAAATGTATGCATGTGTGTGACTGCAGTTGCAAAGGACCTTTTTTAGAGACTTTAAAAAAATTTCCCTTTCTGGGTATAGAGCTATCCCTTCCTGGGGCTAGAGCTATCCTCGGCATCCCATATGGTTCACAGAGCACAACCAGGAATAATTCCTGAGTGCAGAGCCAGGAGTGATCCCTGAGTATCACTGGGTATGACCAAAAAAGACAAAAGAAAATTTTTTCCCCTTCTTTTCCTTTTGCCATCCCTTGCTGTCGACCCCTGGCTTAGTTTGTAGACTGAGTGACCTGTAAACAGTAAGGAAGGATTTCTTGCAGACCTGGAGTCTAGAGGTCTGAGACAGAGGTTGGCATTGCTGGTTTCTGGTGAAATCCTGGCCCATTGGAGATGGCTGACTCCCCCATGTTCTATGTTTGGAGCATGATGGCGCTCTCAAGGCACTGACTTCATGCAGGAGGTCTCCAATCTTATGACCTTGACCCTTCACATGACCCATCTCCCAAACCTCATCTGGAATGTTAGGGTCTCCACATATGAATTTCAAAAGGTTATAAGCATCTAGATCATAACCACAACTTGCTTTCCTTTTCTCTCTGTTTTTCTTTCAAGGACTTTGCAAAAGCAGAGTTCTCAGACTTCTTTTTCTCTTTGGAGAGTCATCTATATCCCTTATTGGCAGAAGGTGTGTGTGTGTGTGTGTGTGTGTGTGTGTGTGTGTGTGTGTGTGTGTTTGGGATAGGGAGGGGACACATACACAGGCCCATGCTTGTGCAGGTGTGGAGCAGGTGATTTTGTGATGGGTTGTCTCCAAATTCAGAAGTTTCGGTCGGTTTCAGAACACTTCATGCTGCTTTTCTTTGATTGGTTTTTTGGAGCCCGGGCTTCAGGGCAGAAGCATCTCCCAGCTATCCCAGGGTGAGCCGAGTCCCAAATCAGGCTCTGGCCTCAGCTCCACACTTGCTTTCCTGCTGTGGCTGCACTTTCAGCTCTGTCTCACTTGACTTCCCCTCTCTCGTGGCACTTGTGAGAAATGGTGCTTTTTGCGGATGCTTAATGAGAGGGTAGTCAACATGATCATCAAGGCCTCCCTGTCTGGGGCAGCCTTGGACCCTCAGGAGTAGATAGGCTTGTCTGCATTAAAATTGCAGCCCTCCTAAACTTGAATCACTTTGGCCATATACCTAGATTTGGTTTGATTTGGTTCTCTGAAATTATAAGAGGGTAACTTTGCATAGATAACACAAGATTGTGCCACCAAGTCTGCAGCCATACTGATATCCAATTTTTTGACCCCCTACCTGCCACACCAAAATGAATAGCTAAGAGGCACTTTAATATAGAATAAAGTGAACAAGCATTTTGAGTGCAAATCCATACACTCAGTGGCGGCCAGAAGACAGGAGATGTCAGGAAATGAACACAGTTCCTTCCTGCAAAGCATGCGCCTTTAGCCCCATCTCCTCTGCCCAGGGTGCCCACTGCTGCATCAGGTATATATAGGTGTGAATTGAGGAGCCCATTGTAAATGGAAATGCTAGACATACGAAGGTGCGGAGCTGTGTCAGAGAACTGTGCTCAGGAAACCACATGTAGTCACATAAGGTTTTCAGGAGTTTGAACAAATAAGGGTATTCCTTGGAATACATTCTCTTTTGCAAAGTAAATAAGTATATGATGAGATTCTGTGGTCAGACCTCTTGGAACCAGTAGTATTTGATTCTTATAATTGAGAGCCACAATCCAGAATAGCATTTTATTTTATTTTATTTTAAAAAGTTTTATTATACCACCATGAGATATACAATTACAAAGATGTTCATGTTTGGGTTTCAGTCATACAGTGTTCCAGCACCCATCCCTCCACCAGTGCACATTTCCTACCACCAATGTCCCTTGATTCCCTCTCCATTCCTCCATCCCTGCATCTATGGCAGGTACTTTTGCCCTCTCCTCTCTCTCTCTCTCTGTGTCTCTCTGTCTCTCTAACTCTCTGTCTCTCTGTCTCTCTTCCTTCTCTACACATTGTGGCATGCAATGTATATATTTAGAGGTTATCATGTATATCCCTTTGCCTACATTCAGTGCTCAGTTCTAGGTTGGTATTATCATTTCCAACAATTACTAGTTCACTTTTCCTTTCTCTGTCTTATCTAACCTCTAACTCTTACACACTTGCAATAGATTTCACCCACTGACAAGACCTTCTGATCCATATTTTGCCTGGCCTTGGATATTGGCATCATACTATTTTGTTAATATCCTGCAATGCAAATAAATGCAGTCATTCTATATCTGTCCTTTTCCCTCTGGCTAATTTCACTAAGTGTGATCCTCTCCTTGTCCATCCATTTATAAGTAAATTTCATAACTTTATTTTTCCTAACAGCTGCATAGTATTCCATTGTGTAGATGTACCACAGTTTCTTTTATCCAGTCATATGTTCTAGGTCACTCTGGTTGTTTCCAGATTCTGGCTATTGTGAACAGTTCTGCTGTGAGCATAGAAGTGTAGATGGTGTTTCTGCTGTGTGTTTTTTGGCCTCCCAGGGTATATTTGGCTGTGTCAAATGGAGCTCAATTTCTAGTCTTTGGAGGAATGTCCATATTGTTTTCCATAAAGACTGTACCAGTCGACATTCTCACCAGTAATGAATGAGGGTTCCTTTCTCCCCCACATCAAGGCCAACACTTATTATTCTTGCTCTTTTGGATGTGTACCAGTCTCTGTGGTGTGAGATGATATTTCATTGTTGTTTTGATTTGCATCTCCCTGATGATTAGTGATTATGAGCATTTTTCATATGCCTTTTTGCCACAGAACAGCATTTTAAAGTCTCAAGACATCTGTAGATTGTAACATCAGTTTAATAGAATATTTTTTTCCAAGTTTTCTTGGAAAAAGAGGTTCAAACAAATTTAGATAAAAGTTTAATTGGGTTCATTTTTACTTACTAACCCTATGCAGTACAGTGGAGATCCTTGATATGGGTGTTAGGTGATTTTTCAGAAAGTGTAGAGAGACCAGAACTCGTTCTTGTCTATACAAGACTCTGGCTTGAGAACCTCTTTCACCTCCTCCCACCAGCATTTCCCTTCTGGGACGGGTCTCCTCTTCCCCAAAATTAACCTCAGGATCTTCTCAGATGTTAAGTGAGACCACCAGGTAGTAAAATTCAGGAATGTGGCTGTGTAACTGCCATAGGCTACCCTCAACCAGCATATATGGGAGCCAAGGGACAAGGGGTCCAGCTTCCCTATTTCTGATTGGATGGTCTTGGGAGCTCTCTGGCTTGGCTCAGAGGCTCTGACAGTAAGCAGCCCTGAGAAAAGTCCCTTTGTCCTTCTTCCTTGAATTCTGCTTCTTGAGGTCTCTCAGGTAATTGCCTGCAGCCAAGACCTGAAACACACATGACAGTGGTGACACTCTAGCACCTTCTGCTTGACAGTCAGGCACCTTGATCCCCCTACAGCCTGAGAAGGACACTTGGTCACCACCCTCTCTGGGTAGGGCTTGGTAAGTGGGTAATCATTTACCTGGAATTGAAAGCCAGCACCGAAGACCACCAGACAGGCCCACATCCATTCCCCGTTCAGCCCCATCTCACAATCTTGGGAAGCACTCAAGCTTGGAGTACTCCTTGCTGTCCCAAGGGAACTTTCCTACCACATGGAACTGGTGTCATGATTGAACATGACAATGCAGAGATTGGCAACCTGGATGCATTGCTGGCAGCTTTGTCTGATGGTTCCATTACCTGCACCTGACCTTTTCCTTTCCAACCTTTCTGTCCTCTGTCCCAGACATCTTTGTACTGATAGCCTCTGTGCCTGTGGTTGCTGTTGGAAACCAGGGGAATGTCTTGGCTACCTCCCTGCGAAGCCTACGCTTCCTGCAGATTCTGCGCATGCTGCGGATGGACCGGAGGGGTGGGACATGGAAGCTCCTGGGCTCAGCCATCTGTGCTCACAGCAAAGTAAGTGTCCTGGGGAGCCACAAAGTGAGGGGCACCTTTTACTCAATGGGGCCTTTTCTCTAGCATCACCAGGGGGTGGAGGAAGAAGGTGGGAAACAGGTCCTAAATGAGTGACAGCATTGAGTAGAATAGGTAGACCTGTTTCAGATCCATCATGGTGAATGACTTTGGCTGTCTAATCAACCCTCTTTGATGTTCAAATTCATTGTTCCTAAAATGGAGATAATAATGTCTGTCCTCCAGTCTGAAGAAAGGAGGAAATGAGATCCTATAGGGTGGTAAAGGATGAAAGGAACAAGCTCACAAATCACACAGATCCATTTGATTTCAAGCTCTACTTGTGTAATGCAGGAGATTTTCTGTGACCTTGCTGAGTGTTGGTTCCTGAATCTATAGAGTGGCAGTGATCTTGTACTCACCACAGCAGATGGCAAGCATTTGAAATGCTCCCAGCTCATAGAAAGCATTTCATTTTTATTGGTGGTGTAGCAAACTAGCTAACTCCTGAGTACTCCTCAAATTATTGCGCATAAAGTTAGTTTATAAAACTCCGGATACTTATGAAGAATTTATTTAAGATGGGGATCCTTTAGTACCCTACATCCAGTTTAAGATGGGTGATCCTTTAATGTCCTATATCCATGCTTCATGTTAGTTTCTTTCTGGTTTTGACCCAAAGGTTCTATATATATCCTTTTGGTTTATATTGGACTCTTGACAGTTCTGTTCCTCAAAACTTCCTTCACTGGTCTCTTTAATCTAGGGTTCACTGTCTCTCTATGTCCAGTGCTCCCAACAACCATCTTTGATGCTCTGTGATCAGCCTCTCCTTGCCTGTGTTTACTGTGCTCAGTCTATTTGGCTCTTCCAGCCTCTAACTGTTACCTTTCCTGCAGACCACCCAGGTATAGGTGAGAGGCTCAAAGAAAGGCTCCCGCTGTCTGTGCTCATGAGGAAGTTACTGGCCTGGGTCCCCTTTTATGTATTTGTATTTCTGCCCCTTAGCCCATGTTCCGTGGCTTGCAGCTGGAGGTGGAGCGCACTGTTTTAAGCAAGATGAGGAAAGCCGGTGGCACAGAACCCCATCTTCTTTAAGAGCTGTAGGAAACCCAGACAGGCAGCATCCAGTGCTGCACCCACCATGCTCCCTAATTTTCTTTCACTGTTTGTCAAAACTGTGACACCACTTGGTGTTGTAGTCCCTGTCTTACGAGATTCTGGAACACTGGAGAACAGTTGTCTTCATTCAGGTAGGGAAATCTCTGTGGTCAATGGAGAGGAGTCAGAGCCAAGGACCCCAGGTCAAGTCTGCCTTCCTCACCAAGGAGTATCTTCTGGTACTCTTCTTGGTGCCCTGCGCTGATGTCCATCATTAGCTGCTGTAGGAGCTCCCTGTGCTCTTGAGAATTAAGGAGAGCCGCCTTGTCCCTGGGGTTATGTCATCCTCACTTTTGCCCATGTAGGGAAGCTCAGAACCAATGATTCCCTGACGCTGAATGACTTTCCCCTCCGTGGTGCAAGTTATACCCCAGAGCTCCTGTGAGGTAAAGCTGGAGCAAACCCTGCTGGCTACGAATCAACAGAAAAGGCTCTAGCAGGACTTGGTAAGCCAAAGGCAACATAAATGAGTAAGGCAGCTCTTTCACTAGTTAGAACAAATCATTCCTTGGGCAGCCATGACCCAGCACAGAGACATTCTTGTCTTCTCATTCACACAGTATTTGTTCTGGGCGGTGCAGGCTCCTACTGTCTTAAAAATGACACTTGAGTCACTAAAAGCAGGGAACATCTTACAAAATAGATTTAAAGACTTAGAAGGAAGTTGAAGGAAGTTGTTCCCACAACCCCTCCATGTTATCTGAACTCCAGACCTTCTCTGGACTGCACAGGAGCCCTCGGATGCCAGAAACAGCATCAGAGCTACTGACGAAAACTAAGTAGCACAGCTTGATGTGGAAAACAGGGCCATGTGGTGCAGTGGTCAAGCATCTTCCTTGAAGGCATGAGACCACAGATTTGATTCCCAGGATCTCTCCATATGCTGAGCACAATCCCAGGTGCACTGAAAGTTCTGATCCCTGGCACCACAACACAGTGAGATATCGCAAGCACATCACAGCCCAGGGGTGTGCAAGCAATACAACCACATGTGTGTAGCCCTGGTCATTGCAACAGCAAAATCCAAAGGAAAGGAAGGGCGAGTGAATAAATAACTAAAAAAAAAATGATGCAGAAAATGATGCCTTCTTTGAAAGACCTCCAGAGATGAGACACATGTTTACTCTTTCTTTGACACCAGTATCCTCCTCGGAGTTCAACAAAACCAGCTCCTCTGTACACACCTAACCAATAGTTATACTTGTAAACACTAGATAAAAATACTGATTCACATTTGGAGGCCAAAGGATATCAAAAAACAAAGGCCTCACACTGCAACAAGGCAAGAGGCACATAATAGAGCAGTCACTAGGAAAGGATTTCCTAAACCCCATTCCTTTTACTCATACCTACACAGCAAAAACCTCTGTGAGGGTCAGTGGCACCAAACCACACCATGTAGACTAGACCTTCACTCACAAAAACACCACACTCAGTTCGTCACACATGGAGGAAGCCTGATGCCCAATACGTCAGTGCACCCCATGACCTGTTAGAAATTCAGAGAAGTCAGCAAAGGAAATAACAAAGGCAGAAAGGAATTAGAGACAAGTCCTGTCTCTCCCCCAGGGGAGCTAACTTCCAGAAAATCTCTGCAGGTTAAAGGACTCCTGCTCTTTGGTGGGTCACCTGGGAAGGGAGTTCAGAAGATGACATTACTGTGAGTAGAAGCTCAGAAGGAAACAGGAGGCACCATGTCAGCAAGATTCTGTTGCCCGCGAGGCCCTCTGGTTAGTGGCAGACTGGCTGAGATGAAGCCCTTGATATGAACAACTTTGTACTCTGGACTGACTCAGCATGAATGACAGTCTTAACCTCAACACCGTGTTCACCACTAACCTTGACTTTTATCCTGCGCAGCCAACCTTGAAAATGGATTACAGTGAGTGAAATAAAAATAATCCAGTGGTGGTATTAGTTAGAGGGTGTTGAAATTACCGTGATTTGGTCACCTTTGCTCTAGCCTGTACCTATTTACTTTTGCTTAACAGTTTCCTTCACATCCATCTTCTCTGGTTTATTTACTCATATGTCGTAGGCTATCACATGATAACATCTGTCGGGGATGCTGTCGGGGTCCCCGACAGTGTCAGGACAAAAGTTCTCTTCTACCTCCGAGGATGCCGGGAGAACAGATGAAAACTCATGAGTCCGGTGCAGTTCCTAAAAGGCTTTTAATAGTACAAAAGCTCTTCCACAGCAATCCAATATAATGAACAAACTCTAGCTCTGGTCCGAACTTAGACTATACAAAAGAGCCTGAGTCTCCCACCAAAGAGAGAGGATCTCACCCAAGAGGAGTCCTACCCAGAAGAAGTAGCAAAAGGCCAAAGAGCAAAAGCCGAAAGCTAAAAGCCAAAAGCAAAAGGCGGGGGAGCCAAAAGCCACAGGAGCCAAAAGCTGAAAGCTGAGGAGCCAAAAGCTGAAAGCGAAAAGGCAAGGAGCAAAAAGCCAAAGGGGCCTCCAAGTCAGTCCCCTTATATACACCAAAGTAATCCAGGGAGGCTCCTGTCAACAAAGAACCCTAAACAAATATAGAAGGGCAGTGCCACACCCTATTGCAGGTATAAACAAAGATTATACCAAGGACTAATCCCAAGATTATCTCTTATGTAGACACTGGAGAGAGGGAACTGATACAAAGTAATATATCTTAATTTCATGAGCTTCATGTAAGCTGGATGGTACCCACAAGGTCCTTATTATTATCTGCACCAGGGTAATTCTGAATATCTTGTTCTCCTGTACTGAAAGGGTCGCACTCGCCTGCTTAGAGCAAACTAGTATGATCCTTCCTATCACTTGATCACTTGATCACTTGAATCCCGTTATTCATCGACTTGCTTGAGCGGGCTCCAGTAACATTTCCATTGGACCCTATAACGTGCCAATGTAGCCCAGTGGCATCTGGTTGATTCAGGAATATAAAGAGCCTCAAACTGTTCCTTCAGTGTCTTGACGAAGAAGTCTGACCATCTTGTAGGTGGGCAGCCACGTGATCTTTTGACATCCCGTGGGATCCAGTCAGTAATGGCTCTAGTCCAGCAGTTGTCTCCAAATCGCATTACATGTCCAGCCTATCTGATTTTCAATGCTTTGGCAAACGAGACAGCATCCCTGATTCTGGAATAGTGATGGAGGTCGGAACTCCGGATTCCTTCTCTCACTTGAGTGAGGCATGATATTTCAAGCATAGCTCTTTTCGATTCCTCTCTGGGAGACCCGAATAGCATTCTCATCCTGCTTTCGTAGGGCCCAGGTCTCTGAAGCGTATGTCAATGCAGGGAGAACGGTGGAGTCAAAAGAGATGTGACCAGAGCCGGAGGTTCTTTGTTCTTTTGGCTATTTCTTCGATGTTTTTGAAGGCAGTCCATGCCGCTCTCTTCCTCCTGCGCAGCTCAGGTTTTAGGTCGTTCATCATGTTGACTTCTCGACCTAGGTACACATAACTGCTGCATTCAGAGATGTCTGTTCCATTGAGAGTGAATGGGCCTCTGGAACTAGTTCATTTTTCATGAACGTAGTTTTGCTGAGATTCAGCTGTAGACCTATCTTTCCACATTCTCGGTCGAAGTCAGTCAGCATTTGTGCTGCTTGGCTAATGTTTTGTGTTACTAGGACAATGTCATCAGTGAAGCGGAGGTGGTGCAGTTGCTGACCATCTGTCTTCACTCCCATCCCTTCCCATTCTAATTGTCGCATGATGTTCTCGAGGGTGGCGCTGAAGAGTTTTGGTGAAATGGCATCACCCTGTAGAACCCCTCTTTTGACATCAATGATCACTTCCTTGTAGAATGGTGAGATCCTGGTGGTAAATCCATAATACAGCTCACGAAGGGTCTTGATGTATTGGGTTTGAACACCCTGTTTATCTAGGGCTTCTATGACTGCTTCAGTCTCCACAGAATCAAAGGCTTTCTGTAAATCAATGAACGTGAGACAGAGCGGCATCTTGTCTCCCTACAAACCTCAATGAGCTTGATTACCGTGTGGATATGGTCGATTGTGCTGAATCCTTTCTGGAAGCCTGCTTGCTCGCATGGTTGTTCTTCATCTAGTGTTCTGACAATCCTGTTCAGGATGACTCCGAGTGAACAGCTTGCAGATGACGGACAACAGGCAGATGGGGTGATAGTTGCCGATGTCGTGAATGTCTCCCTTCTTGAACAGTAGAACTATTCTGCTGGTTTCCATTGGGAGGGCACCTTACATTCGGACAGGTAGCATGTGAAGAGCTGAGCTAGTGTATTGATGAGTACTGACGGCAGATTCTTCAGGTGTTCGGTCTGACTTTGTCTGGGCCTGGTGATGTTCCCTTCTTTACCGATGAAATGGCATGTTGAATTTCAGAAGGGAGAACATTGGGAATGACATATCCATCCTGTGGAATTTGGTATGTGGGCAGGTGGACATGGCTATCAAAGAGATCTGAGTAGAAGTCATGGATAATCTCCATTGCCTTTCTGGAAGATGTGATAGATCCATCAGGGCATCAGAGGGCCGTCATCTTGGTCTTATAGTTGGCAAAGAACAGGCGGGTGGTGCAAATGCTTTTCCCAGTTTCTGCTGCATCTTCCAGTATTTCAGCTCTTCTGTTTGAGGTCTTCCTTTATAGCATCCTTCCTATAGTCTTCCTGTAGTCTCAACGTAGCCAGGGTGGCAGTTTCCTGGTAAATTCTAACTGTCCCACGCTGGGTGCAGTGGGTATAAAGAGGAGCTGTGCCCAATCTAGAAAACATAGAAGTCTTAGTAGATGTATAAGTCAGAAGTTATTCAATCAAGGTGACTTCTGTAACTGCCACACACTCTAGCAGTGTTTACATAGAAGAGAGGTCTCATTAGAATGAACCTTGGCTTAACTAGATTAAGCTGTGAGTGGGCAAAACACCAAAGCTCCCAGATTAGTTAGATTGTCTCTCTGCATTCCATATGCTACTTTCTGGAACTTAGGGTGGTCAGGGGCAGTCTTTTCCCTTTACTTTTCTTTCCTTTATTTATATAGTTCACACTCCCAGCAAGGAGCCTTTGGGAGTAAAGAGAGGCGGGTTCTTCTCCCCAAGATACTCAACAAGGTGATTTGAGCCTGGTAGTTCAGGTTTCAGAGGTGATTGGGGCTCAGCAGTGCAGGGAGCTGTGAAGGCCAAAGTGAGAGGATGCGATACAGGGTGCTAGTATCCAACTTGGGGTCTTACGTATGCCAGACATGTGCTCTGTCCCTCTGAGTCATATTCCTAGCCCTCCCTTCACTTCAAAATGAAGGAATAGATTTCCCTTCGCTGACTTTTAGCTGTAAAAACCATTCTGGAATGTTCTGGGAAAAGGGATAATTTGTCCAGGGTGAGAGAGCAAGTCAGTACCAGGGTTGGGTCCCTTTCCACAGCTGGAGTTATTCCATTCTAGCTCCCCTTAGTGGTTTTCCACAGTTTTCTCCTTGCTCTGAGTTCTGAGCCTAATCTAAGAGGCAGCCATAGTCCCTCCTCCTCTCTCCCTTGCCTGTTCAGCCTCTACAGCTCTGGTATTAGGAGTAAACTCTTAATATTAAGCAATATTAAGTAAGTTCTGGTATTAAGGTATTAAGACTAAGGCAGTAGTCTCCCACTCCTCCTTCTTCTGGGAATGATTCCATTTCCCAGCGATGACAAGGAAGGGTCAGATATCAGAAACTGCCTACAGTCAGAGCTCCTGAATCTAAATCCTAGCTCCAGTGGGCATGGGCATGGTTTCAGCCAGCACCCAGGGCCTGTCATAGACCACTTCCTTTGACCGCTGCTTCCTCTCCCAGGAGCTCATCACTGCCTGGTACATCGGGTTCCTGACGCTTATCCTTTCTTCATTTCTTGTCTACCTGGTTGAGAAAGATGTGCCGGAGGTGGGTGCACAAGGAGAGGAGGTGAAAGAGGAGTTTGAAACTTATGCAGATGCCCTTTGGTGGGGTCTGGTAAGTGAGCATCATCAAGACCACCCTTTCTACGAGATCTAGCACATATGTGCTAGCGGCGTTTGTGTGTGTGTGTGTGTGTGTGTGTGTGTAGGGATTGACTGGTAGGGATAGAAAGTGTAAGTATGACTAAGGCCTGTTTAATCAGAAGCTGCATTCTGCAGTCACAGGTGAGAACTAGTTCTCTTCCAATTTTTTTTTTGCTTTTTTTTTTTTTTGGTGTCACACCCGTGATGCTCAGGCCTTACTCCTGGTTTTTCACTCAGGAAATACTCCTGGCAGTACTCAGGGACCATGAGGAATGCTGGGGACCGAACCTGGGTCTGTTACATTTAAGGCAAAAGTTCTACCCACTGTGTTATCACTCCAGCCCCTCTCTTCCAATTTTGTTCCTGCCCTTTGGACACCCACATACCATAGGGATGGGGTTTTTCCAGAGTATTTATAAAAAGCCATGTCTGAGAAAGGTCTTATCCCAGAGTCCCTCAGGGACCATACCTCATTAATCCAAAAGCTATTTCTATCAACCAAGTCATGACACAATGGCAGACAAAGACAGACTCTGGTACTTGTAGACTCTGGTACTTGTAGACCTTCAACACAGCTGGAGTTCCATTCCCCCAGGGACGTGGCAGATGTGCCCAGAGAAAACTGGTATTTGTGGTAGGGTTCTCATAAGCTTCATCTAAATTCTTGACATTTTGAACACATTGTTATACTCAAACAAATTCTATTTTTCAAAATATATAATAAGTCTCATTTTTTAAATTATGAAAATTAAAATGGGAAAACAGAAGCATGAAGAGCTTCATTTAATTTGAGGATGGATACTTAGCGAGTTGGTGGGTGGCCTGGGATTGTATTCAGATGGGGGGGTGTCAGAGGCACCACTTGCAGCTGTCCTGATATCCTATCTTCTGTGCTCATATGTATGCGTGTTCTTCTCCTATGTTTTCTGACAAACAATGTGTGTAAACACACAGAAATATTCAAAGCACACCAGAGCAAAAATGTGTAGCAGTATTATATATGCACCCAATTCACATATAAATAGGCCTACAAGCACACATATACTCAGGAACATGACCATGTACAAAATCATACACACACACATGCACACACACATACACAGAGACACATGAGTGTGTGTGCATATACATGTTTTTTAATGATTGAAATATTTTTGACCGATTTCTATAGAAAGGAAATGCTTAACTCAGATGTGGTATCAAAACTCCTATGTAAACTCTTGGGATTTAGTACCTGTGTGTGTGTGTATGTGTGTGTGTATGTGTGTGTGTGTGTGTAAATGGTATTCTAAATGGATCAAAACCCAAGTCAGTGCAATGACTTAGAATGAAATTCAGTTGACGCATGTCTGAATATTGGCTACTTAGATGTAACAAATGTCTTATAGAAACTCTTTTTGTCTTCAGATCACATTGGCCACCATTGGCTATGGAGATAAAACCCCCAAAACATGGGAAGGTCGTCTGATTGCCGCTACCTTTTCCTTAATTGGCGTCTCCTTTTTTGCCCTTCCAGCAGTAAGTACCTTCATCGTTCCCCCTCATGTGACATGAAGGACCCATCACAGCCTGCTCAATTCTCAACCTCGTCTTTCATTCTCTCTCATCCTAAATTCCACATCACCAGCTCCAGAGCCATCCCTTGAAGTACAGTTTATTGCTTTCCTTAAGCTATACTTTTCCCAGCATCAGGAATAATCCTCCCAAATATCTATACCTTCTCCAAGGTTTAGTTTCGGTGTTGGATTTTTTAAACTGTGTGTTGGCTTCTTTAGGCTCTGGACTTAATTCTGTAATGAATTTATGAGCCCATGTAGGGACTGCAGGCTTCAGTATCTGCCTCCCTTAGAGACTGTGAGCTCCCTAAGAAGTGGACTTAGGCCTTTTCCGTATGGAGTCCTAATGTCTTGCACAGAGCAGAACCTTCAGGCCTGTGCGCTCCCTCATGCTGTTCTGCCATATTGGTATATGTAAAGACATGCCTTTCCCACAGTGCTGTTTATTCATGATAAAATAAATTCCTCAGGGCCGGAGTGATAGTCCAGCGGGTAGGGCATTTGCCTTGCATGTGGCCGGCCTGTGCCGCCCGGGTTTGATCCCGGCATCCCATATGGTCCCCGAGCACTGCCAGGAGTAATTCCTGAGTGAAGAGCCAGGAGTAACCCCTGAGCATTGCCGGGTGTGACCCCAAAAAGAAAAAAAAATTCCTCTGTGGACTGTACTAATACGTTGTCTTGATCCTTGATAAATTAGCTTGTCCACTGTACAGTATTCATAAGTATAATAATAACAAATGATGGGTAGCACTCCTGAAACTTACTCTGAGTTGAAGTGACTGTAAAAGCTTTATACTTCTACTATCTCATTTTATCATCATGACATGCCTGAGGGCCAGAGAGATAGCACAGGGGTTAAGGTGTTTGCCTTGAATTGGGGTCAGCCCAGTTAAACCCCTGGTGCTGTATATGGTCATTTGAGCATGCTAGTTATGATCCCTGAGTACAGAGCCAAGAATAAGCCCATCACTGGCTGTGACTCCAAAATAAATGAATTTCAAAAAACAAAATATTTGGGGTCTCGTACTGTATTTATCTCCATTCCCTGGATCAAAAATCTAAGACTTAAGTAGTCTAAGACATTTTCTGTAAATTACAAAACCACTGGGCCAGGAGCTTGATGGCTAACCATGACACTTAGAATATAAACCTTCTTTTCCCACCATCATCATCCCTCATCCTTAGGTTGAATATTTTCTCTCTCCTTCGCAGTCCTATCTTGTCTGTTGTTTATTTTGCAGTGGGGGAGCAGTGGCGGGGGGAGGGCGTGTTGTGACATGGCACACCCACTGTTACTCAGGGTTTACTCCTAGCTCTTCACACCAGGATCACTCATGATGGCCTTAGGGGATCATGTGGGATGACAGAGATCGAACTCAGTTGGCTGCATGCAAGACAGATGCCTTACCCATTGTACTATTGCATCAGCTTCCCTGTCTTGTCTGTTTTATCCAATTCATTTGACTTTGAGCATTCAACCTTCCTGATGCTCAGTTTCCTTCTCTGTAAAACTTGTTAAGAAGTATGAAGATGCTGCCCAGTCTCTAAGTTCTCTTTCACTTTGGGAAGCTGTGTTTCTAGCTGCTTTGTTGTCTTGCCAGTCTGATCTGGAAGCTAAAACAGCTCTCAAGTGATAATGAATGCAACCACAATAGGTGTCATACCATTGAGAGGTAGTGCTTCTATGTTATTTAATCTTTTCCTTAACAAAATAGTGAGCTGGGGACTCTGTTCCTGGGAAAGGTGTTGAGCTGCAGCAGAAGAGTTTCATCCAGGCTCTTACTGCTTGGAAGTGGAACTTCCTTATTTCAGGCCTCCCCTTCACCCCACTCTCTACTTTCTCAAAGGGAAGGAATATATATTTTCCCCTTCTTGCTTGGGTCAGTGTTTGTCACAATGGGCTCCAGGAGCAGGAGTCAGTGTGAAGTACCACAGTCCATTTAGGGTTGACCTCAGCCTAATTTATGCTTCCAGGGCATCCTGGGGTCAGGACTGGCACTCAAGGTCCAGGAGCAGCACCGTCAAAAACACTTTGAGAAAAGGAGGAAACCAGCTGCTGAGCTCATTCAGGTTTGTATTCCTGGGGATGGTGCATGTGCCTGTGTGCTTACATGGGTATCTCCAGGCTCGTGAACTGGAACATAATCAGGATCATATATGCTCTTGGATGTCCATGGGTGTTTTGTGATTATCTATGGAAATAGCATCCTGACAATTATAACCTTGTCATTATTTCATCTAGAGTTTAGAGCATAGAAGAAATAGACACAGGATTCAAAAGGATAAATCAATCAACTTATGCAAATAATGTTAGGGTGGATAATTAGGATCCATACCTGTCGGGGAACGCCGCCGGGGTCCCCTACAGTGTCAGGACAGAGGTTCTCTTCTACCTCCGAGGACGCGGAGAACAGATGAAAACTCACGAGTCCGGTGCAGTTCCAAAAAAGACTTTTAATAGTACAAAAAGCTCTTCCACAGCAATCCAATATAATGAACAAACTCTAGCTCTGGTCCGAACTTAGACCATACAAAAGAGCCTAAGTCTCCCACCAAAGAGAGAGGATCTCACCTGAGCTGAGTCCTACCCAAAAGGCCAAAGAGCCAAAGGCCAAAAGCCAAAAGCCAAAAGTCAAAAGCCGCAGGAGCCAAAAGGTGAAGGCTGAGAAACCAAAAGGCAAAAGTAAAGGTGAAGGGGCCTCAAGTCAGCCCTTTATATACACCCAAGTAATCCGATCAGGGAGGTCGTCATGTCAACAAAGAACCTTAAACAGAGTGTAGTGCCACACCCTATTGCAGTTATAAACAAAGGTTACACCAAGGACTAATCCCGAGATTATCTCTTATGTAAAACACTGGAGAGAGAGGGGGCTGATATAAAGTAATACATCTTAACTTCATGAGCTTCATGTAATCTAGATGGTACCCACAAGGTCCTTCTTATCATTATCTGCACCAGGGTGATTCTGAATATCTTGTTCTTGTGTACTGAAAGGGTCACACTCGCCTGCTTAGAGCAAACTAGTATGATCCTTCCTATAGTCTTCCTATAGTCTCAGCGTAGCCAGGGTGATAGTCTCCTGGTAAATTCTAACTGTCCCACGCTGGGTGCAGTGGGTATAAAGAGGAGCTGTGCCCAATCTAGAAAACATAGAAGTCTTAGTAGATGTATAAGTCAGAAGTTATTCAATCAAGGTGACTTCTGTAACTGCCACACCCTCTAGCAGTGTTTACATAGAAGAGAAATCTCATTAGAATGAGCCTTGACTTAAGTAGATTAAGCTGGGAGTGGGCAAAACAACAAAACTCCCAGAATAGCTAAACCTGTCCTCCAACACATACCCAGCTTCTTTTTGTACTTCCCATTCCATTTCTGCACATAGGAATCAAGGGAGAGTTGGACTAGAGGTCAGTTGCTTTAACTATGTATCTACCATTTGATGTGACCCCCTCACATGTTTAAGGATATGTTACATATAAGCAAACAAAGAAAGAGACATCTTACATGAGTGAAATATTGAACAAAGTCAACCGTTGTCCTTCCCTATAGAAATCTATGCACCAGTGAACATTGGACAGTTGTGATCATACCGTTCACCACAGACTGATGTTGCGGATAATAGTGAGACAAACAGAAGTGTCCCCCTTAGACTCAGAGGGAATTTCTGCCTCATCATTTTATGTCTGTTGGGAGCACAGTATAGGAAAGTATAGTCCTGTATTCTAATTAGAGCTATGTGCACTGTTTGCCTGCCTGACCACCCACCCTTGGACCTACAGCCACTGATAGTGAGTGTGTATGGGGCCTGTGAGTCTGACTCAGAACAGCACATAATTCTTTATTACATATCACAGTTTTATGTCATTTCCCACATTTTAGAGTCTGGCTCTCTTTATTCCCTGTAGCCCCAAACCATCACAGTGTCTCATAAGTTCTAGTATATTAATTGCAAAACATCATCTTCTAAGTTGTCTCAAAATACAAAAATGACAAAAATAAAACAAAAAAAAAACAACTTTGTCTTCCCACCTATCAGGTACGTTTCAGGAAATTAATGGCAAGTGTGGCCCCAATTCCTTTTAGGGATTTTATATCTAGCATCTCTCTCTCACCTGTGCAGCTCACCTTGTCACTCCCACTTCCCCATATCCTGGAGATAATGGGGGGAGGGAGAGAAATTGTCTGTTTCTAAAGGATTTAGAAAAAACTAAAAATCTTGACTTTTCTGGCTAGTGACTCCAATGCATATTTAAACTCAAGACCAAAGGCTTAACAATGTCTTTAGAGTTGGAAGTTTCCATGTAGAAGTCAGTCCCACCCTCTTTTTTCCTTTTCAGGCTGCTTGGAGGTACTATGCGACCAACCCCAACAGAATGGATCTTGTGGCGACATGGAGGTTCTATGAATCAGTCGTTTCTTTTCCATTCTTCAGGCAAGTAATGTCTTTGCCCATCCGAATGGACAAAGTTTGCCAACCCTTCTGCAGCCAGGGCCTATACCGTGTCTCTGAACTTCACTGTTTCCTATGACCTTGACCCTGCAGAACATCCTGTAGGCCAATACCTAGTCGTGGCTGCACCGTGGAATCATCTGAGTGTTTAGGAAAGTGGCAGTGGCCATGCCATGCCTCTGGCTGATTAAATCAGGAAATTCAGGGGCCAACACAGCCATAAAGCTAACTTTGGGGTGTAGCCAACTCTTTCTAGGTAGACCCTATGGAAAGGCTGAGAAATATCTGAGTAGGATCAGTGACTGAAGAGGTAAGGAGTCCAGGCAAGAGGCTACCTAGAAATCTGGATGTTCTCACCGGCCATGAACTTCATTACAGAGTGCACAAGATCCTGGAAACGGGCAGTTGGAAAAAGCACCAAGAGTTCTCTGGTGACCTAGAGATGGTTTATCTTCTCTAGGAAGCCATTATACACTCTTCAAATGCAGAGTATAAACACAATAATGGAAATAGCAGTGGCCAACAAAAATAGACACTAAGAATTCTGTCTAGAAATAAGTTAGCTAAGTGGAGGTCTGGGATGAGAGACCACCTAAGACAGTAGAAGAGGGGTGCCGATACTTTGGTGGAAGGTGTGGGTTAGCAGCTTGGTCTTCTTGAAACATTAATTTTAACTGGGTTATAAATTACAGTACCAGAAGTTAAAATAATAATAATAATAATAATAATAATAATAATAATAAAGTAGAATGATCTTTTTTAAAAATCTCAGACCTCAGAAAAATAAAATAAATTCCCTTTTGCATGGCCAACAGCTCTGAAAAGGAATAGGGAAAGAAGTATTTCTTAGACGTCCGATCTGTTCTGAGTATTTAAGTATATATTTGTTTTACTTTTCTGGGGCACCCTATGAAAGGAGTAAGAAGTTCTTAATGTTAAGGTGTATTGAATTTTGTCAGGAGCAGGATTGTGAAAACATAGATTCCCGCCTCACTTTCAGCCAGATGTTGGCACTGGAATGATAAAAGTATCTTGAACAGGTTCTCCAGGTGTGTTCCTTAGAGAGCACTTGGACACAGGTGAATAGTCATACTACTAGCACCCTCTCACACAAGTGTCAACAAAGTCTTGAATATACTGGCCATTGCCAGTCCCATCTAGAAACTTCCAAAGCCCATCATTCGTTTACTTGTTGGACTATTAAAATGTACTGCTCCTTTCTAGATTTTGCATATTGTTAATTGAACTTACGTTTTATGTGAGTAAATAGAAAGATGAACTGATTGAACTTTTGAGTTGAAAGATAAAGTGAGGGGCACGCCCTCTCACACCAGTACTGGGACTGAAGTGTCTATCTGCCTGCGTGTCTTTGTTGTCAAGAGACCATAATGCCATTCATGCAGGGCACATGGCTTCTTCTATCCTCCCCCATATTCATTCTGGGGCCTGCAACTGATGCAGGTGGGCCTCACGGGTGGCTTACGGTGAGGTGAGAAGGCGAGAGAGATGGTCGCTTTCTCCCCAGCCGCCTCTGCCACCCAGGACCTGCTATGCAGGCTTATGACTGATAGTCTGTGATAAGCCCCTGCACGGCGTGGGCCTGAGCCCCACCAGCCCACAAGGTGGCTGTCAGGCCACACCTGGTGTCTGCTTGATTTCTAGTCACAGGGTTTCCTCAGGGTTCTTGTCTTTCTCGCAG
Source organism: Cryptotis parvus (assembly GCA_021461705.1). Lineage (NCBI taxonomy): Eukaryota > Metazoa > Chordata > Mammalia > Eulipotyphla > Soricidae > Cryptotis > Cryptotis parvus. The sequence continues at coordinate 254,781 of JAJIBD010000353.1, forward strand.
ATGTGTGAGCACTTATGTTGCCCACATCTCCCCTCTTGAGATGAGTACTCTCTCTCTTACTTTCCCTCCTCCTTTCCTTTCCTAAAATCTCCTTAATAAGGGACTGGAGCGATAGCCCAGCAGGTAGGGTGTTTGCCTTGCACCCGGGTGTGACCCAAAAAAAAGCAAAAAAAAAAAAATTTAAAAAAAAAAACCTCCTTAATAAAATCTGTTTTACTTCACTGCTCGTCAACTCCTGAAAATTCTTTTTCTGTGAGGAAGACAAGAACCCTGAGGAAACTCTGGGTGAGGCCTAGGACTGACTTTCCTTTCCTGCAAAGAGCAATTCCTCTCTCCAGCCTGAGTCCGTGGCTCCCCAAGAAGTCTCGGGTGGTGGGGATCAACTCCCGTCCCTAGAGATCAAGCAGACATCAAGTGTGGCTTGACAGCCACCTCTTGGGGCTGGTGGGGCTCAGGTCCATGCTGTGCAAGGGCTCATCACAGACTTTATCAGTCCCTGTTAGATCCTGCTATGGCCCCAACTATATAAGCCCTGGGGTCTTGAGAAACAAGTCATTTACCACGCATATCTATCTTAGTCATCTGGATAGTAAGTTTTCCACCAGCTGAGGACAGGACGTCCTCAAGGTTGGTTAAGCACATAAATGGAACAGGACAGACCACCTCTCTTGTCTTTCTTTAAGTTTGCATGACCATTTTAGGATGAAATGTTTGAAATATGTTTTTCTTTAAGTTTATCGGCTATACGGATTTGCGGAGGCTGTGACGCATGTAATGGCCTTGGCAGGCCTATATAATCCCTTCTTGCCCTCTCCCGGGTCGAACATTCTCACTAGGACCTGCTTGTCTCAGTGAAGTAATAGGCCCCAGCTAGCTGGAATAAACCCTGTTTGTTATTGCATTATGAGTATGGTTCTTTGCCATCTGAACGGGGAGCGGACAAACGGAGCGAGGACTCCAACATCCTAAGTCTGCCCAGCGAGTCCCGGGTGGCAGAGGTGGCTGGGGAGAAAGCGACCATCTCTCTCCTTCCGGCCTCACATAAGCCACCCATGAGGCCCACCTGCATCAGTTGCAGGCCCCAGAATGAATGTGGGGGATGATAGAAGAAGCCACCTGCCCTGCATGAATGACATTATGGTCTCTTGACAACAAAGACACGCAGGCAGATAGACACTTCAGTCCCAGCTACTGGTGTGAGAGGGTGTGTCCCTCATTTTATGAGTATCTTGGTGTGCTATGTCTTGGGCAAGTTCAGGAAAGATCACAGATGACTTTTGAAAGGGTCTAATCCTAATTCTTTTTTTTTTTTGCTTGATGCTCAGGGGTTACTCTTGGCTATGCACTCAGGAATTACATCTGGCAGTGCTCAGGGTACCATACTGGATGCCAGGGATTGAACCTGAGTTGGCTGCATGAAAGGCAAACACCCTACCCTCTGTGCTACAGCTCCGGCCCCATTAATCCTAATCACTGTATCACTGTCTTCCTGTAGATCATTGATTAGCTCGAGCGGGCACAAGTAACATCTCCATACGCCCTGTCACATGCGAGATAGCCCAAGGGCATCTGAAGGTCCAGGAAGAGCCTCAAACCATTCCATCAGGTCATGGGAATGAGATCTATAATTGTTACTGGTATTTGGCATATCAAATACGACATGGAATGCTTGCCAGCCTCTGCAATGCGGGTGGAATACTCTTGTAGGCACCTCAAAACTCGAGCAGGAACACAAAGAGGAAACAATTACTCTGAGGCCCGAGTGCAAGATAAACAGAAGCTCAGATCATTGGCTTTCTGGAGAGAGCTGGTATTAACTGACAGTCAGAGGAAAGATCTGTGACAGAACTTAGGAAATGTCTCTGGCTTCTGTGTGGGTTTTAATGAGGTGTATTTGGGAAGCAAGGCAGGTGCATTGGAGAAAATCACATGTGTGGGACTCAGGGACTCTGGCTTGTGCCTGGCTCTTCTTCAGACTGGCTCAGGATAATCATTTATTCCCACTTGGAAACTTAAGTCTCCTCATCTGCTTAATTTAAAAAGTAGATGGTGGGGGCCAGTGAGAGAGGACAGGGGGTTAGTGCTTTCCTTGCATGTGGTGGAGCCTAGCTTGATTCTCAGCACCTCATAAAGTCTCCCAGCACTGCAGGGATTACACCTAAAAACAGAGTCAAGAATAGCCCCTGAGAACTGCTGAGTGAGGCTCAATAATCTGAAAGTAAAGAAGAAATGTGGGAAGGAAGGAAGGAAGGAAAAGAAGAGAGCTGTGAGACAGAGGCTATAATTCTCTGGTAGAATTATTGTCTCTCGAGCAGGAGGCCATGGGTTCACAAAGAAAAATAAACAAAAACTGAACAACACTTGAACCCATTTCCAATCACCTAAGCCCCTAGTAAAAATCAAACAAGATTAGGTTATTGGGAGAAAGCCCTCTGAGATACAAAAGAAGGTCTGGTCCAAAAAGCATGTAGAGATTGATAGGACAAATCCATAGCTCTAGAAAGTGAGAATAGTTAGCAAATAGTGTCAGGGCTTGGGGCAAGAGAAAATAAAATATCAACCTAGATAAAGGTAGCTAGAAGCTATAGTAGAGGAAGAATATGAAAGGGAGTAAGAACAATGAACAAAAACTCAAGAGTGATTAATTAAAAATGAAGGCAATGAGATGAAACAAAGCTATGATAAATGAATGAATGACAAAGCTTGGGCTTGCTGCTGCTGTCTTTTTACTTCAAATTAACCAACTTATTTAGTTGACCTATATCAACTAAACAAATTCTTGTGATTACAGAATTCTCCTTTTGCTAGAATCAGTGTAGATGTGGGATTGAAGCAGTCTTCTTTCAAATAGCAAATATTTGCTTCAAACAAGCAGGTAGTTTCTCCTGAAAAAAAAACCTGAGTGACCTTGAACTCAAAAACAAGGGTTCCTGCATCAAATGCAGAGCTGAGACAGTTTGCCTTTGCCCTACATCCCAAGGTCTTGGCAATAGGCCCATTCTCTTGGGTTGATTTGTTTTAAATAAGGTATTGTCCTAGCTGTCAGAGACTTGGAGGAATATATTGTGCTGCAGACAGTTGCTGTGATATGGAAATGGCTTTTAAACTAAGGAGAGAGCCTTTCTTTTGTGTTTTTTAAGGACAAATTGTATAGTCACTAAAGAAATTCACTTAGCAACCAACTCTGAAACAAGGCAATCCCTTGGGAAATAATGTTCCTAAATTCCAACCTATTCCATATTTGATAATTTCCTGTTATGTTATCAGCTACATTCTATTGACTTTTTGGATTTTGTCTGTAATTGTTTTAAACCATCAACTTTATTAAAATATAAAATTAGCCATTGATGATGTGGGAATTATGGGGCATCATACAGTCAGGAGAATCTGTGTATCACTCTCCACCTCCTCCTCCCCAAAAAATACCCTCACCTATTAATGTTGCAGGTGGACCCCACGGGTGACTTATGTGAGGCAGGAAGGAGAGAGAGATGGTCGCTTTCTCCCCAGCCGCCTCTGCCACCGGGACCCGCTGGGCAGGCTAAGGACTGATAAAGTCTGCGATGAGCCCCTGCATGGTGTGGGCCTGAGCCCCACCAGCCCCACGAGGTGGCCGTCAAGCCACGCCTGATGTCCGCTTGGTCTCTAGGCACGGGAGCTGATCCCCACCACCCGAGGTTTCTCGGGGAGCCACGGACTCAGGCTGGAGCGAGGAATTGCTTTTTGCAGGAAAGGAAAGTCAGTCCTAGGCCTTACCCAGGTCTGCCTCAAGGTTCTTGTCTTCCTCGCAGAAAAAGAATTTTCAGGAGTCGACGAGCAGTGAAGTAAAATAGGTTTTATTGAGGAGGTTTTAGGTGAGGGGGAGGGAGAGAAAGGAAAGAGTAACGCGCTCAAGGGAGAACGCGGGCTGCTCCAAAGTGGAGAGCGAGTAAAAGAGAGAGTACACATCTCAAGAGGGGAGATGCGGGCAACACACGTGCTCAGGCAGCATGTGCACGCAGGCAACATGTGTACCCAGGCAGCATGTGCGCTGTCCTTTGTTTAGGACAGCTTTTATAGATTTCTCCCCAAGTTACTCCCATATGGGGCTTTAACCTTGGTTGCTAGGGCCCCTTGCCAAGGGGAGTAGACTTTGGGAGTGGTCTTCTGTGAGCTGGGTGCTGGGCGGGAAGGCTGATTTATTTTCCTTAGGAGGGTTAGTTATCTAAAGCCTGTAAAAGGGTTAGTGGCCTATGGGCTTCACACATTCCCTTTTGGCCTTCCCTTCCCCAGGGTTAATTGTTAATAGTGGTCTTGTCAAGTCTGTTTTCGGGCTTTCAGTCAGGTGTGGCTCTGGATCTCTTCTTCAGGAATTTATTGCCATGTGGCGCCCCCTGTCTACCTGCCTACAACATTAACAGCTAATGAAAGAGTTGGCTACCCAATGGGGTGACTGACTGGGAGCCTTGGAGCCGCATCTATCAAGGAAAACTCTGAGAGACCAGTCCTATGCAAAAGCAAGGGTTTTTTATTAATATTCAAGTATACCCGGCTCATAGCATGACCACAAGCAATCAACGGCTAAGAGCCCCGAGCCCTTCCAGAGAGGATCTTTTAAGAGATAATTCCCGCTGCTACTGAAAAGCCTGCTCATAACCATCCAATAGATTTAAAATATTACATCAAAGTCTGCTCGCAGGCAGTCAATCACTTTGTAACGAGTAACCATCACCTACCAATCGGGTCACACTCAATACTTCTTTCTATATTTGGTGTGGCTAGACACATGTGTGGGATTATAGGTCAGCAACGGCTATGCGTATGTGCAGGAATGCAATTCAAGCAATTCAGGCCAGATAGCAAGTTCTGGGCGGGGGTCTCCTAACCTCTAACAGGAATTTGTTCTGGGCCTTTTGTAGATAACAGGATGAAAAGGTTACTTCAAGATGAAAAGGTCACTCAGGCCCTAAATTGGTAACTTTTCCATGAGTAGGCCTGCCCTGGATGGGAAAGGGGGTAGCTGCTCTCTTTCACTTTCAGTTGACCATATAGTTAATCAGAAGAAATTTTGTATTTTATATGTATGATATATAGTTATTATAATGAAGTAGGCTAGGAAAAACAAACTGTTAAGAAAATTATAATGAAAAGATAATATATTTAAAATAAGATTGTTTCTGTTGATACAAGTTTGTACTGTTTGTAATGTTAGCGTGAAAGTAGATTTTCCTGTGCTGGTGAGTTCTTGAGAATTGTATGAAAGATTTTCATGCAAAACTCAGAAGACTGAAAGTTAGTTTATAGTACTGAAAAGGTAGCTGGTTCCATGTCCCTCCCAAAATGTTCAGGCCTCTCTTTTATTTTTTTTTTTAATTTTTTATTATACCACAGTGAAACATACAACTACAAAGGTGTTCATAATTGGTTCTTGGTAATACAGTATTCCAGCACCAGGCCTCTCTTTTACTCTCTCTTTTACATGAACTACATCGCCCGTCCTGTCCCTGACACTGCCTGGTCCGATGAACAACTTTCCTGCCCTGTCCTATGCAGTCCACTGTGAATGATGGCTGGGTCCTGCCCTTGCACTGCTCTCTGTCCTCCCATGTACACTTTCCCAGTCTCTGACCATAGCCACATGCTTGTGGGTGAGATTCCTGTGCTCTGAATCTATCTCTGGGCCTCCCACTTTACCCCAGCAGTTTTTTAAGGATAAAAAAATATAGTCACTAAAGAAATTAACTTATCAACCACTCTGAAACAAGACAATACCTTGGGAAAGAATGTCCCTGAATTCCAGCCTACTCCATATTTTAATTTCCTGCTATATTTTCAGCCCCTGTTGTCCGGTCCCTTCTTTCCTTGTCTCCGGCTATGCCCCTCCTGCACATGGTGAGACTCCTGTGCCAGTTCCTTGTCAATACCTGGGAATCTGAGCCCTGCCTGAGCCTCAGCTTTCCTGAGCATCTGAGTCCTGTCTGTTCCTGCCTGGTCCTACATAGCCCACCTGTACTGGGCCCCATGTCTGGGTGCCACCCTAACTGATCTGGGGGAGAGTCCAGAAAGCATGGACTCAAAGAGAGAGAGAGATGGGGGAGGGGGAACAGTTGGGTCTGGGGGGGGGGCTTCCTTTTATCTGTAGCCAAATTCCACCCCAACCATCCCATTCTACATTTTGACTGCCCACCTGATCCATGGATGGAGGTTTCACTTGCATATGGTTTTTAATATAGTCACAAAGTTGGACATTGGGCACCACTATCTGATTCACCATTTAGTTTGCATGAAAAAGAAATCCTCTATCCATTAGTAGTTACTTCTGGATCCCACTTTCCCCTAGTCCCTGCAACTGCTATTTGTTTTCTACTTCTATACTGCCTCCTTTGAAAAATTTATAAAAATAAAATTTTATAGTGTATGATTTTGGTATGATTTATTTTCAGGATGTTTTCAATTTTCAATCCAATGGGAAAATGTTTTATTTTTTTTATTTTATTTATTTATTTTTTGCTTTTTGGGTCACACCCGCAATGCTCAGGGGTTACTCCTGGCTCTGCACTCAGGAATTACTCCTGGCGGTGCTCGGGGGGACCATATGGGATGCCGGGGATCGAACCCAGGCCGGCACAGGCCGGCCACGTGCAAGGCAAACACCCTACCCGCTGGGCTATCACTCCAGCCCCGAAATGTTTTATTTTTTAAAACATATTATATAACATTACTTATTAAAGAAGTCCTTCCTTTTCTTTTGTCTTCTCCTTTGTTGAAAGTAACCACATATATGAAACTCCAAACTTGCTACCCAATCACACCATATTAATTAATAAATGTTTAACATACATTATTTTTTCTCTATTATCAAAATAGTCACCAAAGTAATTTGATGTACTGGACAGTGGAATATTGTGTAGCCTTAGTACAAATTGATGGTATAAGTTAGAGAACGTAGATGCAGAGGAAGTGGTAGGTTGTGCATTCTCATATACAGTTTGAGATGAGGTCAGACATTGCTTTACATCAAAAGAAGAGCATGACACTTACTGGTTCTGTCTAAACTATTCTGTTTAATATAGGAGTCAGTCAGCACATGTAACTATTGAATATGTAAGCATTAATTTTGCCTATAAGGAGCTGAATTATTTATATTATATTGTTGTTTGGGGGGGTCCATACCGATGGTGCTCAGGGCTTATTCCCTGTACTCAGGGACCACTTTAGGCAGGCTTTGGGGGCCATGTGGGAGCCAGGGGCAAAACCCGTGGGTGGCACGTGTGCAGGGCAAGGGCTCTATCCTCTATGCTCTCACGCTAGTGCCAAGAGTTGAATTTTCAATTTCATCTTAGATCTGTGGCTACTTGCTACATATTGGACATTGACTTTGTGGAATAAAATATTAGAACAAATGGAGAGGAGGTATTTTAGGTCCAAAATGTAAAACTTGTCTAACATGAGCCAGTTAATTCTATTTATGATCTGAACTTGCTCCTTATTAGCCAAATTAAGGTCACTGAAATACTAAAAAGTGGAGAGGTTTGATTATATACATCAATACAATTCCCTGAGACCAGGTATCTTTCACTTTAAGTCATGCTATCTCATTTTATTGCTAGCATTTCCTAGAAAGTGAATAGAATACGTAGGTCCACTTTTAATAATCTTAATTTTATAGGTGAATAATCAGTCTTGTGAGATTATTTATCACCCAGATTGTAAGTAGTAAAGAAAAGTTTGGAATCAAAGTTTTGCAAATCTTGTTTATCTGAGAACAAACAATTATTTAGGTAGAAAATTGCATAAATTAATAATTCAAAGATTATTGGATGGTTAAGCCCATTCGAAGATTGTTGCTGTTATGTTTAATTGAAATAAAGTGTGTGAAAGTACCTATCACACCTATAACTGGGTACAGAAAATGTGTTTAGGTTTCTGGCAGTTGAATATGGACTGAGAGGAAGTTTTGAAGGAAAAATGATAGTCCAAGGAAGTCGCTTTAGTGACTAAAATTTCCAACACCTTGCCTACATTATTTCTTTTGTTCACTTATCAGATACTTACCAAGCATGTTTTAAGTGCAAGATACTGCACCTGGTAATAGAAACATACCAGTAAACAAGAATGGCAGTTAACTGCCCTCATAGTTGATTAAAGTAGAACAGAGAAGTGCCCATAATATTTCATCCTAGAGTGTTTGGTTGCTGATCCTGTGGAAATCTCAATTGACCTGTGGGTTAATACTCAAGCTATACTATGTGGCTTGAAGAGTAACATAGAAATGAGCAAGTGGGAATATTAAGTGTAGTTGCCGTAGCTGAGCAGTCTCTGGAGGCAGGGCTTTTTCGTGATGGGAACATTCTAGTAGAGAGTGATAAATGTGGATTGAGCAGGGATTAGAACAGTCAGAGGAGACAGCAGCATAGACAACATGGCTCCAAAGCCCAAGTGTGGGATTAGCCTTCACATTGAGCCCTTTCAACCTTTACCATAGAATGGAGACTCAGAGGTTGGACCAGGTATTAGAGGTCGCTCATTTTCTGCCAGGTCACTGGGGCTGAATTCCATACCCAAGAGGGTATAGAAGTGAGAAGTTTGGAAGGATAAAGAGAGAGAAGAGGAGGCAAGAACCCTTGCTTAGAGAGAGGAAGGAGTGAGAGGTGGTACCTCAATTCCCCACCCCTGTCCTCTATACAGTTCTACTCCAGTTCTACCTTAGAACTTCTGCTCCAGTTCTACCTTAGTGCATACTTTCATCTTTTCCTTCTCTTTTTCTGCCTTCTTTTCTCCTCTCGGAGTCATATAAAATTCCAAGGAATTTTTTAAAGTTAGAACTTCCTCTGCTTTAAGAAAGGAAATGGGCCCAATGAAACTGTTTACCATAGAGCCCCAAATAAGAATAAGAATTTGAATATGGGAATTGAAGGGACTTTCCTCAAGATAGTTACAGCCATCTACCAAAAGCCCACAGCGAGCATCATTCTCAATGGGGAAAAATTGAAAGCCTTCCCCTGAGATCAGGGACAAGACAAGGTTGCCCACCTCACCCCCTTTTATTCAATATAGTACTGGAAGTACTTGCCATAGCAATCAGAGAAGAAAAGGACATCAAGGGCATCCAGATAGGCAAGGAAGAAATCAAGCTATCATTATTTGCAGATGACATGATATTATACCTAGAGAACCCTAAACTCTCTACCAAAAAACTACTAGAAACAATAGATGCATATAGTAGAGTGGCAGGATACAAAATCAACACCCAAAAGTAGATGGCTTTCCTATATACAAATAACGAAAGAGAAGAAAAGGATATTAAGGAAACAATTCCATTCACAATTGTGCCACAGAAAATCAAATACCTAGGAATCAACCTACCCAAGTGTGTGAAGGACCTGTACAAAGAAAACTACAAGACACTGCTCCAAGAGATAAAAGAGGACACAAGGAAATGGAAACATATTCCCTGCTCATGGATGGGGAGAATCAACATTGTCAAAATGGTAATACTCCCTAGAGCTCTGTAGAGATTCAATGCAGTCCCTATAAAGATACCCATGACATTCTTCAAAGAAATTGACCAAATACTCCTGAAATTTGTATGGAACAATAAACCCTCAAGGATAGCTAAAGCAATCCTCGGGAAAAAAGAAGATGGGAGGCATCACCTTTCCCAACTTCAAACTGTACTACAAGGCAGTAGTAATTAAAACAGCATGGTATTGGAATAAAAACAGACCTGTGGACCTATGGAATAGAATTGAGTATCCTGACACCCAACCTCAAACATATGATCACTTAATCTTTGATAAAGGTGCAACGAGTCCAAAATGGAGTAAGGAAAGCCTCTTCAACAAGTGGTGTTGGGAAAACTGGGCAGCGACATGTAAAAAAATGAATTTGGACCTGTGTCTAACACCATGCACAAAAATCAGATCGGAAATGGATTAGAGATCTGAATATCAGACTTGAATCCATAAAGTACATTGAAGAAAATATAGGAAAAACCCTCCACGACATTGAAGCTAAAGGCATCTTCAAAGGTGAAACATCACTAACAAAGCAACTAGAAGAAAAGATAAACATATGGGACTACCTGAGACTAAAAAAGCTTCTGCACCTCAAAAGAAACAGTGACTAAGATACAAAAAGCAGTTCACAGACTGGGAAAGAATATTCACCCAATACCCATCTGATAAGGGGTTAATATCCAGGATCTATCAGGCACTGGTAGAACTTTACAAGAAGAAAACAAACAACCCCATCAAAAAATGGGGAGAAGAAATGAACAGAAACTTCAGCAAGGAAGAAATTCGAATGGCCAGAAAACATATGAAAAAATGCTCACCATCACTAATCATCAGAGAGATGCAAATCAAAAACAACAATGAGATACCACTTTACACCACAGAGACTGGCACATATTCAAAAGAGCAAGAACAACAAGTGCTGGCGTGGATGTGGGGAAAAGGGGACACTCATCCATTGTTGGTGGGAATGCCGGCTGGTACAGCCTTTCTGGAAAACAATATGGACATTCCTCCAAAGACTAGAAATTGAACTCCCATTTGACCCAGCCATACCACTCCTGGGAATCTACTGTGGGAAACCAAAAATACGCAGCGGAAACACCATCCCTACTTTTATGTTCATAGCAGCATTATTCACAATAGCCAGAATCTGGAAGCAACCAGAGTGCCCGAAAATCGATGACTGGATAAAGAAGCTTTGGTACATCTACACAATGGAATACTATGCAGCTATTAGGAAAAATGATGTTATAAAATTTGCCTATAAATGGATGGACATGGAGAAGATTATGTTGGAGCGAAATTAGCCAGAAGGAAGAGAGACAGATACAGAATGACTGCATTTATGCATAACATAAATATATATGTACATATTATGATACCAATATCACGAGTCAAGTGAAACATACATCAGGAGGTCTTGTCAAAGGTGGGAATTATCACAAAACGTGTAAGTCAGAGGCTAGGTAAGACAGAAAATGGAACAGTGTGCTAACAATTGTCTGAGGGTACTAATGCCAACCTAGAACTGAGCATTAAATAGAGGCAAAAGATACACACGACAACCCTTTAGTGTATGTTCTGCAATCCATAGTCTGGAGGGGAGGAAAGAGAAAGAGAGAGAGAAATGGAAAGAAATAAAGAACCTGCCATTGAGGAGGGCTGGGGAGGGGAGGGAACCGGGGGACGTTGGTGGTGGGAGATGGGGCACTGGTGGCGGGATGGGTGCTAGCTGTATGACCAAAAACCCAAATATGAACTTTTTAATTGTATATCTTTGTAATCTGTAAAAATAAAAAATTTGTCACTAGGCCAAAAAAAATACTACTCAAAAAAAATTACCTTTTAATATTATATTCTAGAGAAGTCTCAAGACCATGAAGAATAAGTGATTATCTAACACAGCCTATGAAGGATAATCAGCTGCAAATACTTATATCATTGCATTTATTTTTTTTTCTCCTGATTTTTAACAGACAGTATTCACAGAGCTATAGGAAAATTATGGTTGGGATAGTCATCCTCCTAGCAACCTTCACTTTGAGTCATTCAAAGAAAATAAAACTTTATTCATTGAGACATTCCATGTAACTGGCAAAGGACACCTGGTATGTCTGAGACTGAGCATTGGACTGGGAACCACTCAAGTATGGATCCTATAATAAGAAATTAATTGGCTCGGTGGCAGTAGATGAATCTTTTTGACCTCACTATCTTGGCTTTTTTAAACCCTTTGTTTCATGCCAATTCACTATGAAAAAATATTCTATCCACACTGTGGAGATGTTTGGAAACAAACTAGTGATGACACACTCTTTTCCCCCTCCTCCTTCACACTCAAACATTTTCAAACCTTTTCTCTATTCAGTCAAGCTCACACTGTCATTTTTCTTTGGAGTTCTTTGCTTCTCGCTTCTCACTCTTTCCCTTAATAGGTACATACCACAAATCATAATTCTATTACTCCAATTCATTACTTTTGTTATTGTATTGATTTTCATAGGTGTCATCACAAAATATCATAGACTAAATAGCTAACAACAGAAATTTATTTTCTCACAGTTCCAGTGGTTAAAAAAGTTCTAGAGAAGCTAGATTATGGTGTTGTGAGATCTTTCTCCTGAGCCTCCCTGTGCTTACAGTTATCTGTATTATCACTATATCCTTACAGGAACTTTTCTTGTATGACTTTATCTCTTCCTCTTCTTATGGCCCTAGTCACATTGGATTAGGGCCACCCAAATGAACTCAGTGAAGTTTATTTATCTCTTTAAACGCTCTGTTACAAAGACAGCCAGGATGAGCTTGGGGAGACAGTCATAATTCACCCATTGTAGTGATGGTCATCCACATAATCAAGGGCATTGTCATTTAGTTAACCAATTCTTAATGATGGTTGAAAGTTTACCTTCAAATTACCTTGTTCTTTCAAATGTAATGCTCTTCATTGCTGAAACTTTTCTTCTTTTGCTCTTTCTACCTTTAACTTTTCTTTAATGTATTATTTGTCTGAGATGTTTGATCCATATTCATGCCTTCAGTCACCAGCTCTGTCAATGATGAAGCTCACGTCACATGCCCAGTCCCCTGATTCTAGAGTCTCATATCCAACTGCAAATTACTATGGGACCAAGAGCTTCAAAACATTCTTGTGGACTGTTTAAAACTTAAGCTCTTCCCATGAACCATGGAGCCTGCATATGCAGTTTCTTTTTTAAAGATTTCCAAATCATATTACAATAGGACACACAAAAGGAATATTCCACTAGATTTCTCTTCATGTTCTGAGTTGTGTTTCTCAATTTTTCATATTTTCTTTCCAATTACCGCCCCCTTCTAACTTTTTTGCTTCCTGCCTCCATTCTCCTTTAACTCCCCATAGTCTTACACACCTATTTTTTTTAAACCCTCTCCCTTGGAATATTCTGGAGGCCATGATGACCCCTTGTTGAGTGGCACTGTTTTAGGTAAGTTTCAAAATGAACCAGTTGAGAATGGATTTAACAAATAGTTTCCATTCATTAATATGATAAATAAGCAAATAACAATAGTGAGCACTAGTTATTAAATCTTTACTTCCCTCTAGTGTTTTATTGGGACAGATCAAACAAAAATATAACACAACAGATTCTTTTTTTTTTTTTTTTTACGTCACACCCGGCGACACTCAGGGATTACTCCTGGCTGTTTGCTCAGGAATTAGTCCTGGTGGTGGTCAGGGGACCATATAGGATGCTTGGGATCGAACCCAGGTGGATTGTGTGCAAAGCAAATGCTCTACCAGCTGTGCCATCGTTCCTGCCCCCAGTACAACAGATTCTTGACTAGTTATGTCTTGTGTTTTATAATGGGAACAGCTAGTCCTATAGAGATAAAAATATTAAGGAGAATAAAGGCTATCCTAAATCTAATGTGGCCACAAGGAGGGAGAGTTTCTTTTCCTTTACTTCTGGAATCAGTGACACTCATTCCTCTCAGTTGTCTCAGGGGAAGGGAGGAAGACAACAGAGGTTATTTAACTTGTGGTAAAGCTTGTACTTTGTCAATTCTAAATTCCTAACATATTTCAAGTCTATCCTGATGCATGGCTTTTACTACATGTTTTTATTTTTCTTTCTTTGCATCTCAGTCGACTAAAGGACTTCGTAGCTTTCTTTTTTCCCACACTCTTGCCATCATTGTGACATTTTAATTTAATTTTATAAATAGGATCTTACTTAAAATTGTTGTAAATTGTTTCTCTCTCCCACCTCTTCCCATTTTTCCTGCTCTTGTGATGACTGGGGTTTACTCCACATGTGGTTTTATAATTCACTAGAGTGAAATGTTTATGGGGGTGTGTGGGCTTAGCTAAAGAATTGGCACAAGTGCTTAGAGGGCTGCACACTACATTTGTGGTGCTCAAGCATGTGTGCTTGTAGCACTTACACATGTAGTTACAACGGGCTGCATTTCTGATCAGAATGCTCAGACATGTCTTAATTTGCACTGCTGATTTTAGAACACAATATTCCCTAGTCTCTTTTCCTCTGCTTATTTTGTTTTTTTTTGCATGAAAAACTATCCTGTAAATATGCTCTGATCATTGTCTGTAAGTGTTATACTATTAACACTGCATTTATATTTTGGATTTGTATCAAAATATGCACTCTCAAATGACAGGAATTGTCTTTTCAATTATTAATCTCTGATGCCCACACAGAGTTTGCTACTCATTCTTTTCTACTATTTTGAGACAAATGGCTGACAGCTGGTGGTTTATTAGAACAAGTAGAAATATAGGAAATGATGCCTTAGATTAAGCATATGTCAAGTCATGGAGATGTGTTTGGGGAACAGCAAATTTCTCACCTTTGTAGATTATTTAAGCATGCTTGGGAGTTACTGCACAGATGGAGACGAGAGGGTACTGCATTTAGTATCCAAGAATGTGGGTATCATACTGTAGAAAAGAGGGAACCAGGAGCCAGAATGATAGTACAGAGGGAGGGTGTTTGCCTTGCGCACAACCAACCCAAGTTCTCTTCTTGGCATCCCACATGGTCCCATGAGCACCCACAGGAGTAATTCCTCAGTGCAGAGCCAGGAGTAACTGCTGAGCATCACTGGGTGTGAGCCTGAAAAGCAAAAAAAAAAAAGGGGGGGCAAAAAGAGGGAGCCGTTTATTTTTTATTTAGGTTTTTGGGCCCACAATATTCAGAGGTGACTCCTAACTCCACACTCAGGGATCACTTATGGCAGTTATGGGGACCATACAGGGTACCCAGGAGTGAACTCAGGTTCAGTCCATGCAAGGCAAGCACTTCACTGCTATATTATCTCTCCAGCCTCCATTGATAGTTAATAGCAACTACATAGTATAGTCTGTGGAAAATCAGATTTGAATTCTAGAAAGTCACTCTCAAGGAGGATGGATGATGATTGATGTTAAAATAAATTGAAGGCTTATATTCCGAGACAAATAATTAGAGAGGTGATAGGCCTTGACTAAGCAAATGGCTGTGGCTTTGGTGAAGGGAACTAAAAAGAAAGATCTTAAGCTTTTCTGATTTTGTTCTATGGATTGTGAAGAGAGAAATTAAATGCTAGCGTATTTGCCAAGATAGGAGTAGACATTCCATCCATAAACTATATATGCATATGTATATATATACATATATGTAAAGTTTAACACATAGATTTGGTAGTTTCAACATTCAAACAACTGCCAAGACTCATTTCTAAAAGACTGATTTCAAACACATGGTCATGTGCTGTGAAGAGAATTCAGGAACTTCACACCTGCAGTCATGTATCTTCTGTTTGTTCAAACTTTTTTACCTCTTTTAGGAAAGAACCATTGCTTTATTTTAGCGCTATAACAAAATGATATTTGTTTAGTACACCCATTTAAAGAGAAAGAACTTCCATGGATGGATTTATTTTCCTATAGAAGATAACAGCTTAAGGTATAAATACGTATAAATACGTAGTGGAAAAAATAAAGTGTGGTTTTGGCAGTTTTGAGCAAAAGTCATAATTGAGTCAGTTTTTTTTTTCTTTTTTGGGTCACACCCAGTGTTGCTCAGAAATTACTAGTGGCAGTGCTCAGGGGACCGTATGGAATGCTGGGGGTTGAACAAACACCCTCCCTGATGTGCTATTGTTCAGCCCCATTGAGTCAAATTTTTTGCTTCTTGCAGCTTTTGTTATCACTAGTCCAACTTTGCTAAAAATGTGATTAAATTCCCACTAAACACACACTCTGGGAACTTGTGATCTTTTTCTGTTATCTCAGATACTTGCAAATTTGAAAATTACATTATACTTCATAAAGGTTAGTGGTTGTTTACAACTTTATGAATTTACACAAATAGTTCTTGGAAAACCAGAGGGAGATAATTATAGAATTAATGCAGCTGAGAATTAGAGCTATCAAAATCCGAGTTAATTTTAAAATGTCTTTATTGAATCAGTCATGATTTATGCTTTTATTGGCTTCCAGGTGTTTATCATTATAAATCAACATCTGTATATGTACTTTAATACACCACTCAAAACCTAATTAAAGTTTCTAAATTTGGTTATTCTAGCTATAATTCATGGTAACCCTCTCTATTTTTTAAATTATTTTTAATTATTTTTAAAGAAATTATTTAACTACTTACTGTGATTTTTCTACAGTTTACTCTATGTCCAGTGTCCTTTTTCTGTTCTTTCCATATAACCAGAAGATATCTTCTCTTTTTACCTAAGAAAGCTTTATTTCACGTAATTTCAAAACTAATCTTATGAATTTAGCATAATGCAGTGTTAACTCAGACTCTTGGGATCATAAAGTCATCATTTTAAAGCACAAAAGCCTTAAATTATTATTTTATTGTGTGCTTAAAAACATTTTTTTTGTCAATTCTTGGTGAAGCTCTGGACTTATTCCTGGCTCTTTGCTTAGGGGTCACTCCTGGCAGTGCTCACGGGATTATATGCAGTGTTGGAAGCCAACCACAGTTAACAGTATACACGGCAAATACCTCAACCCTGGTACTATCTCTCTAATTCCACGGCTTGTCTTGTTAATGAAATTTTCCATTCCATAATTGATGGAGTAGTGTGACATGATTACAATCTTAATATATTAATGTATAACAAAGTTAATTCAGTTCCATCCAATTCATGCTTCTGAGATATGTCACATAACTTGGGTTTTTTGTATGCAAGAAATA
The DNA here is from genome assembly GCA_021461705.1 of Cryptotis parvus. NCBI lineage: Eukaryota > Metazoa > Chordata > Mammalia > Eulipotyphla > Soricidae > Cryptotis > Cryptotis parvus. The sequence goes on from JAJIBD010000353.1 coordinate 271,480, forward strand.
TATTATTTTATGTCCAGACACCAAAGAGAAAACTCAGATGGGAAAATCAACCAAGTATACAGCCTTTTAATCATTAAGCGGTTAGCTTGTTAGAAGCTTATGACATTCCTGTACAGAAAATAATGTAATTAGTCTTACTGTGGTTTAAATGCCGGAAATTTGTGAGCAGTTTTAAGAAAGTTAAATGGGAGAGAAAATAAGAGAGAGAGAGACAGACAGACAGACAGAGACAGAGAGAGACAGAGATAGAACAAAACTGTTTATAACCTAGATTTTGGACCTGTAGTTTTATAAGATTCATAGCCCTTGAAAATGTATTCTCAAGAGGATAAACTACTAGTAATACTAGTAGTTTTCAAAATAAAGTTTGGTCTTGATTAGCAGATAAATACTGAAACTATATGATGATAGAAAAATTTAAAAGTTGTATTCTAATCCTAAAACCAACAACATAAATATTTGACATTAGCTTTTTATCATGGATTTGAGGTCCTAATTGATTTCTTTGTCTTTCATTCAGAGAATTTATCAGTAGCCTTCGGCTGTACAGGACATTCTATGGAGGCCTGGCTGACCAGCTTTGTGTTAACGAGTTAGCAGCTGCTGATGGACTACCCTGCTGGACCGGTGAAGACATTGTGACAAGGTATTTCCTGTCTGAATATTTCTGGCCTTCTCCACCTTGCCTTCTTTCCTAGCTCTTGAATTTTTGCTTTATCACAAAGGTTAGAGTATATGTAGATTTCATATCCTTAGTTTGTTCAAAAGAGACATGATCTCTTTTTGACATTTTAGAACTATGATAGTATTGTTAGTGCAAAATCGATTTTCATATGCTGGTGGGGTCTTGAGGATTGTATGAACAATTTACATACAGAACTTGGATGACTGAAAGTTAATTGTACAGAAAGAGGTAGATGGCTCCAGGTTCTTTGATTGCTATAGTAAATAGGGTTTGGGTTGCATTTGATTTTGGATGCTTTCTTGTTGAGCAGTCTGCAAAGGAAAGGTAGAATGCAAAACTCTTTCATTTACAAGTATGCCTACACCATATGAAGATAGTTGATTTAATTACTACAAGTGATGGGTTCATTAAAGTGGCATTTAGAAAATTATATTTTCTATAATAAAGCTATACCATAATCAGTATGAATTTGTAAAATTAAGAACTACAAATTCCTGAGTGATCATCACTTGATCACTTGACATCCCGGTATTCATCGATTTCCTTGAGCGGGCACCAGTAACATTTCCATTTGACCCTATCATGTGCCAGTGTAGCCCAATGGCATCTGCTTACTTCAGGAATACGAAGAGCCTCAAACTGTTCATTCAGGGGCTTGACGAAGAAGGCTGACCATCTTGTAGGTGGGAGGTCATGTGATCTTTGACGTCCTGTGGGATCCAGTCAGTAAGGCTCTAGTCCAGCGTCATCTCCAAATCGCATTACATGTCCAGCCCATCTGATTTTCGATGCCTTGGCAAATGAATCAGCGTCCCTGACTCTGGAACGGCAACAGAGGTCGGAACTCGGGATTCCTTCTCTCACTTGATCACTTGATCACTTGAATCCCGTTATTCATCGATTTGCTCGAGCGGGCACCAGTAACATTTCCATTGGACCCTATCATGTGCCAATGTAGCCCAATGGCATCTGGTTGATTCAGGAATATGAAGAGCCTCAAACCGTTCCTTCAGGGTCTTTACAAGGAAGTCTGACCATCTTGTAGGTGGGCGGCCACGTGATCTTTTGACATCCCGTGGGATCCAGTCGATAATGGCTCTAGTCCAGCGGTTGTCTCCAAATCGCATTACATGTCCAGCCCATCTGATTTTCGATGCCTTGGCAAACGAGACAGCGTCCCTGATTCTGGAATAGCGACGGAGGTCAGAACTCCGGATTCCTTCTCTCACTTGAGTGAGGCGTGATATTCCAAGCATAGCTCTTTCGATTCCTCTCTGGGAGACCGAATAGCATTCTCATCCTGCTTTCGTAGGGCCCAGGTCTCTGAGGCGTATGTTAATGCAGGGAGAACAGTGGAGTCAAAGAGATGTGCCCGGAGCCGGAGGTTCTTTGTCCTTTTTAGCTATTTCTTCGATGCCTTTGAAGGCATTCCATGCCGCTCTCTTCCTCCTGCACAGCTCAGGTTTTAGGTCGTTCATCATGTTGATTTCTTGACCTAGGTACACATAACTGCTGCATTCAGAGATGTCTGTTCCATTGAGAGTGAATGGGGCCTCTAGAACTAGTTCATTCTTCATGAATATAGTTTTCTTTAGATTCAGCTGTAGACCTATCTTTCCACATTCTCGGTCAAAGTCAGCCAGCATTTGTGCCGCTTGGCTAATGCTTGGTGTTATTAGAACAATGTCATCAGTGAAGCGGAGGTGGTGTAGTTGCCGACCATCTATCTTCACTCCCATTCCTTCCCATTCTAATTGTTGCATGATGTTCTCGAGGGTGGCACTGAAGAGTTTTGGTGAAATGGTATCACCCTGTCGAACTCCTCTTTTGACATCAATGATCACTTCTTTGTAGAATGGTGAGATCCTGGTGGTGAATCAGTAATGCAGCCTCACGAAGGATCTTGATGTATTGGGTTTGAACACCCTGTTTGGCTAGGGCTTCGATGACTGCTTCCAGTCTCCACAGAATCAAAGGCTTTCTGTAAATCAATGAACGTGAGACAGAGTGGCATCTTGTACTCCCTATAAACCTCGATGAGCTTGGTTACTGTGTGGATATGGTCGATTGTGCTGAATCCTTTCCTGAAGCCTGCTTGCTCGCATGGTTGTCCTTCATCTAGTGTTCTGCTAATCCTATTCAGGATGACTCGTGTAAACAGCTTGTAGATGACAGACAACAGGTAGATGGGGGCGATCGTTGCCGATGTCATGAATGTCTCCCTTCTTGAAGAGTTGAACTTTCCTGCTGGTTTTCCATTGGGAGGGCACCTTGCATTCGGACAGGTAGCGTGTCAAGAGTTCTCTTAACACGCTTTCTATAAATCATCCACCATCCCATTCTCTCACTTAAGTGATCATATTTATAACAAACAGAAAGCCCATAAATATCTTAAATTTCACATAAAAAGTGATAGAAGACAGAAATTATGGTTAAATTTGGCCTATTTTGTGTTAAATTTTCATTGTAATTCTTGAATATATTTTCTAAATGAACTTTATGCAATTTTAAATTTTATGAAATAGACAGAGAGATATTAGCAGGGTTAAGGTGCTTGCCTTGCACATAGTTAACCCTGTTTGCTTCCTTGGACCACATGTAGTCCCCCCAAGCCCCACCAGGAATGATGTCTTAGCCCATAGCCAGGAGTCAGTCCTACTCTCTGCTGAGTATGGCTCACAGAACAAAACTAAACAATAGAAGATTGGTTATGATATGGCTAGAAATTTGAGGTCTTCTATATTAATTACCATTTCCCCACTTAGATCAATTCAATTCTACTTTGATTTGTACATTTTCTCCTGACATTATTTAAACTGAAATCAAACTTTTATATATTCTACATTCTTCCTTGCCAATCTCAGAGGTCTGGGTGCAATGCTACATGATGCTTTTATAAAAGAAAATTATGGTTATTTTTTCAGATTATTTTTTGTTTAAGGCCAGCTTTTTGGTCTCTGTCGGCCATGAACCAGACATGCAGATACACAGGGCAGAACTGCTTCAGTGTCTCCCTGTGCTCGACTGATCATGAGGTGTCCAGGAGGGGAGGGCGGGTTTGGGCCCTACCTGCCTGCCCAATAGAGTCTCAAAAGAAGCCAGAGGAGCCCCGAACCATGATGGAAGCCATTTTCAATGTACCGATTCCACAACTGGTCAGAGCTCTACCCAAGAGAGGAACCAATCTCAAGCCTGGCTCGTCAGAGCCCCACCCTAGAGAGAAGTCAATTTCAAGCCCAGGTATGCTGGTCTCAGGAGCTAAAGTCACTGGGCTTCCCCCATGGAGATGTAGGTGGGGGTCCCTTTCCCCCACCTCTGTCCCATCCGGGGAGGCCTGGTGGACCCACCCATGAACTGCTCCCTGGCTGTTGGCCATGAACAGAGACTCAGATAAATGGACGGAGCTGCTTCCAGTTCTCTCTGTTGTGTGTGGTCCCAAAAAGTTCATCAATAAATGCTAAAACTAAAAGCTCCTGCATAGCAGAGCCTAGCAAGCTACCCATCTCATATTTAATATGCCAAAAAAAGTAACAATAATAGACCTGGTTCCCATGACCTGACGGAATTGTTTGAGGCTCTTCATGTTCCTGGAGGCGAGTAGAGGTCCTTGGGCTATACTAGCACAACACAGGGATAAATGGAGATGTTACTGGTGCCCGCTTGAGCAAATGGATGAACAATGAGAAGACAAGTGATACAAGTAAAGACCAGCTTTTAAAATAGAGTCAGTGATAAGCTTATGGATGTGAGTAGATTCATGGTCTAAAAGACTGGTAAGAACATTCCATGATGGCTCTGTTTCACTAGCAAGGCCGCTCTGTCATCTGGTGAAGCAATTTGTGATCATTAAAAAAATTGAAACTCTTTTCTATTTGTGGATTAAAAAGAAACCATATTTCTATTGTAAATAAATACACTTTATTAATGAAAAAAATTTCATTTTCATTCAAATGATTCTTCAGACTCCGTGCATGCCATGGTACCTGTCTGCCACGTTGAGGCCAATAATTTAAAATAATTCTTTAAATTGAACCAAAATAACAAAATTTTACTCCCCAAAAGGTGACTGTTGAAGTGGCTGGCAGGGGGTGGGGTCTGTAAGGGGAAACCTGCGGACATTAGTGAAGGGAAGTTGACACTACCTGAAACTCAACTATGAGCAATTTTGCAAATAACTGTACCTTGAATGAATGAATGAATAATGAATGAATGAATGAATGAAGAAATAAATAGCTGAATATTTTCTATTTATGATAGTAACAATTCTAATTGAATTCTTTAATCATATATAATACAAAATGTTATGTTTTATAAAAGTATAAAACCTGAGATTTTATTCTTATTTTAATGGTTTTCTTTTCTACTCAAACATTGGTAATCTTAACCTGCCGTATATATATTTTAAACCTCATTGATTCTCTTTTTTAACAGTTATCTTTATGAAAAGCCATTTCTATCTTTTCTTACTGACCTTGCTGCATTTGAGCATACCTTTTAATATAAAACATGGTCTTATGGTCAGAAATTTAGTACAGCAGGTAGGGTGCTTTACTTGCATGAGGCCAACAGAGGTTTGATCCCAGGCATCACATATGGTTCCCTGAGCATTCCAGGTATGATCCTTGCATGCAAAGTCAGGAGTAACCTCTGAACACTTCCAGGTGTGTCCCCAAAACAAACTAATAAAATAAAACACTTGATATAGTTTCCAAATAGCAAAGATTGCATTTTAAAAGCAATCAGATTTCAGCATTGCCCTAAATTTCATTAATGTAATGACAGTTGTTTTTCTAGTGTTCGTTCTACAAAGGCAATGTCACTTAAATCCAGTTTATTTTATATTGTTTTCCTTCGAATTTCTATCTATCCAATTGGAATTGTAATTAGTTGTCATACTAATAAAGTTATATTTAAGCTTGCCTTCTTTGGCTCAGTCCTGAACCTATCTGATTCATGGCTGACATTGCTTTTTATGGTATGACTTCCTCCTTCTTATCCTTCATTGAAATGTACTAGAAACTTTAAGATTCTTTCTGTTAATAGAATAGTTTTTAACTAAATTATATTTGAAGCCAATAATATATGGCTAATATATAACTTTTGTCCAATTCCCATTTTTATCTTGAATTTTAGCTGAGCTAATCTCTTGGTGGTGCTTTAGTGTGACCTCTATATCCATCATGACTCCCATGATGTGATATTTACATGTATTATATGGTATTCCTTATGATCTACTATAATTCTTTTATAGATGAGATTATATATTATATATATTATGAGATTATATATTCTTTGAGATTCTAGGAATAATTATTATTGTTGAATAACTATGAGTAATTTTTATAACCAATAAAACTGGTGAAAAGGAATTGTTTTATTCTGAGGGTATGTTTATGCCACACTCAGCGATGATAGGGGTTTGCTCTTGGCTATGTGCTCAAGGATCACTCCTGGAGCTGCTTAGGTTACCCCATTCTGGTCCAGGATCAAGCCAGGGATGGCCACACTCAGGTAAGTACTTTAATCCCTGTACTGTTTCTCTCGCCTGAGAAGCAATTATTTTAAGTGTTAGTATGAATGAGCAGATTTAGAGATTTAGTATTTGGCTTGTGGGAATACTTGGGTCAGTAACAAATGGGTCCCAAATCTATTTGAACACCTGCTTAATGCGAAGGAGATGAAGGAGGAAGAAGAAAATGAAGGAGAAGAAGAAGAAAGAAAAGAAAGAAGAAAGAAGAAAAGGACACTATTTTCCTAAAAACTGTTTCTGGGAATTCTGGGAAATATTTTTTTTTCTTGTGTCAGACATTAGGTCATGCAGTTCTCACTGTGTGACCTATAGAAATTTTGATGAAACTGGAGGCTAATGAAGTACATGAAGCTTTTGTGTTCTAGGTTAGAAATATATTCAATGCCTTGTGTATCACAGATGAGACCTGAAGCTCTTGTGTTCAGGTTAGAGGTATATCAATGCCATGTCTATCACAGATGAGACCTGAGTTAGGATGGATAAGCATGTCTCAGTTTATGATCTTCAGTAAGAGAAGAACTCAACATGCTTCTACTGTTTTTCGTCATACCCCAAACTGTGATTTATTATAAAATAGTGGACCGTCAAAATTCAAACATTGGGAGAATACATATTCTAGGTACAAAGGCATGGGGATGAATATGGCTAATAATCAGGGTTGGAAAGAAAAGTTGCAGTTTGGGGTGATGTACTCCGTATGTACACATCTGACTTCTTTTGCCCACTTTTCTAGTCATCTGTGTGGCAGATCATTTGTATTTGAAAGGTCATGCCTAAAGTAAAAATTTTTTTTTTTTTTTATATATATATATATATATATATATATATATATATATATATATATATGTATATAAATTAGGTTCCAAGATCTGACTTTCCTAACTAGTACTAAAACCTAGAAGATATCCATCTCAAGTCAAAATACACATTTTCATGTTTTCTAAAATGCTTCATTAATTTTGGTCCTAATTGCATGGTATCTATGCTCTGTATAACAGATGTTTCTCTGAGACTTCTCTTTCAGACCTCGTTGGTGATTGTCTACTGTTAGGCGTATTGTGTTACATTACATTCTGGGATCAGTTTCAGGCAAAAAGTGGAGATGGTTGGTGGCCAAAGTAGATGGTATTTGACTGGAAGGAAATGGGGCTAATTCTCTGAATGTGTTTAGGCTCACTACTAGTGCCTGAGGGATCTTTTTATTTGTCTCTCACATGGTCTAGATGTTATCATTAAATCCAAGGTTATAAAAAAGTCCAAACCCAAAGCAGACTCTCATCCCATTTAATATTCAAGACTCTGACTTCACTGAAGACATTGGTTTCCTCCCTCCCCCAGTTCAGTGCTGCTTTGGTCTATAGAGCATATGGTGGAAGATTTGTGTAAACATCTTCAGCAGCCTGGACCAATCTATGTACTCTACTTGGCCTCCAGTCAATGTTTCAGGACCCCCAAGTTGGGAGCTGAGGGGTGATGAAACAGAAGCGAGAGAGAATAAAGATAAGAGAAGTCATGCTTCTTTTGACTGACAGATTTAATCTCTCACAAAGCTGCAGAGATTGGCTGTATCAAAAACATATTTTAGGGATTTTGTGTGCTGAAGACTGTGTTTGCTCCTTTGTTTTTTATCTCTGGTGTAACTCTGTCCCTTTTCTGATGTGCTTTTCTAGTGGGCATCTTGTCCCCTTAAACTAGACCAGAAAACCATGGCATTCCCCGCCTTCTGTTTGGGTAGAAATGTCACTTATTCACAATATTCATGCTTATCTTTGCAATTAGGACTATGACCAACCCTGGACTGTTTTCCCTTTTCTTAGATATCTATCAACTACTTTTTCTTTGAAACAAACTTCAAACTTCATCACTGTATCACTGTCTTCCCGTTCATCATCAATTTGCTAGAGCGGGCACCAGTAACATCTCCATATGTCCTGACTCATGCAAGTAGAACCCAAGGGAACAACTGCTTGCTCCAGTTGGAACATAAAGAACCTCAAACCATTGCATCAGGTCATGGGAATGAGGTCTATAATTGTTACTGGTATTTAGCATATCAAATATGACACGGATAGCTTGCCAGGCTCTGCCGTAGCGGGTAGCATACTCTTGCAGTCATCTCTAAATCCAGCATTGATTGATGAACTGCACAGCCGCTGCGGCCGTGCGAAGCTGGGCTGTAATAAGCTGGTCTGCTGGGTGGAGTTCTGATGAGGGGGAAGTCCAGATGTGGAAAATGGAGGTGCTCATGGAGTGGGGGTCGTCTGGCTTGTTGCAAGGCTCTGCTGGGGTGGCGGGCCAGGGCTAGAACTCGCCATCCCTCCCAGGCACCTCATAAGCAGTTGGGCACAGGGAGAGCCAGTAGCAGCTCTGCCCCATGTCTGTGAGTCTCTGGATTAGCATATCTGGGTTGGATTTAAAAAAAGACTGCTCCAGGGTGGATCTCGATGAGCTGGGCTGTCATAAGCTGTTCTGCTGGGTGGAGTTCTGACAAGGGGGAAATCTAGATGTGGAAAATGGAGGCCTTCATGGAGTGGGGGCCTAAAACTTCATAAATCCTTCAAAACTTCTCTCAGTTAGAATAAAGGAAAGGAATGCACCAGAGAAGGCCGTGAAGTTCCTGCAAACACATTCTCACCTTTGCTCATTGTGACCTCAGTCCTGCTGTACAGTTTCGTTGGATGTCAAGAAGAGAGAATCAAACTCACTTTTTATTCCCCTACTTTTCATGTGCAGCCTTCTGGTTCAGAAGGTCGTCTAGACTTTTGTTCTTAGCTTAAATAGAAAGAGAAAGAATGCTATTTTATTATTGTATTACATGCATTTGGAAGTGATAGGTGAAAAGCAGATTCCGTGTCAATATACTGCAACATATGTGGAATGAGTTACAGAGGTAACTAAGGCATTATCTGTATTGTCAAGAAACTTTGAGTCTAATGAGACACAGAAAACATCTTCATATGTATAGAGAGCAAGACTGTGAAATGAGCAAGACTCCAAACATCCACAAGATTTCGAAAAATGAAATCTCATTTGATTGAGTATATTAGAAAAGTAATAAAATATATAATGTGTTGATCTTCATTTATTTGCTTAAGGTCTTCATTTATTTGTTTAAGTAGTCTGAAATATTTATGGATGAGATGGAGGTGATGACTTAGATTTGCTTTAATATAGTTTAGTGAAAGGGGGAAAGATCATATGTGAAATAAGAATTTTTATGTACAACTTAACCTTAGAAGCTGTATTGTGGATGCAAGAACTGTTTATTCCCTGTATTTGTATATATTTAAAATAATATGATTAAACATAATAAATGCACAAATGCATTGTAACATAACTACCACTATCACTATCACTATCATTATCACTATCACTATCACTATCAGTATCTTCCTGTTCATCATCAGTTTTCTCAAGTGGGCTCCAGTAACATCTCCATATGTCCTGTCTCATGCTATTAGAGCCCAAGGGGAATTTGCTCATTCCAGGAACATAAAGAGCCTCAGCTTCAAACCATTATATTAGGTCATTAGGTCATGGGAATGACCCAACAATTGTTACTGGTATTTGGAATATCAAATACGACATGGGCAGCTTGCCAAGCTTGCCGTGCGGATAGCATACTCTTGTAGTCACCTCTAAATACAGCATTTATTGATGAAGCACATGAGCCAGGCTGTAATAGGCTCGTCTGCTGGATGGAGTTCTGACGAGAGGGAGGTCCAGATGTGGAAAATGGCGACCCTCATGTGGTTGGGGCGTCGTCTGGCTGTTGTGAGGCTCTGCTGGGGTGGCGGGCCAGGGCTAGAACCTGCCATCCCTCCCAGGTGCCTCGTGAGTGGCTGGGTACAGGGAGAGCTGGCAGCAGCTCTGCCCCATGTCTGTGAGTCTCTGGATCAGCATACCTGGGCGGATTGAAAGGCCCTAACACAGCAGACACTAAGAGACCAACCTAAGACACCAACACAGCAGAGGGTTCACAAGAGCAGTTCACAATTGTAACATAACACAAAAATATATTCAGTCATGTGTCAAACACATTGCTATAAATGCTGGTGATACAGTAATGGAGAAAGCATCTCATAAAGAGACATCTTATCAATTGATCATTTGTAAATTAGGGATAGAAGAGAAGAATACTAAACAATTACAAAAGTGAATAGTTGCTAACTATTTAAGGTTAGATGACATTTTAATAAGTAGACCTAGAAGCAAGAAATGGAGTCGGAACAGATATATACTTGAAGGTGATACTCTCCTTTTGGTGGCAGAAAAATACATAATTTCCATTTGTGAATCACATTCCAGATTATCTCTTACCCTCCTCAGTATTGTTTCATATGTGCCTCACGGAAGAATCCCAACTAATGGTATTAAGCTCTTCCTTTTTTATTATAGCAAGGACATTTATTCTGAGACCCCTGTGATTATGCACAGAAACTCAAGAGGTAGTTCACCAACGCTCTTAGTAAAGATTAGCCCCTACCAGATGGAGAGAGGCTCCACAGTCTGCGCCATACACTGTACATTCAGGAGGTCCTGTTACAGTTCAGACGTGTTCCCTCAGGATCTGCTGGGAGCAACCATGGAGCAACCAGCCAGAACTAGCTTGAAAGCACAGTGGGATATGTCCCTCCCCGCCCCTACAAAAATATTAGCCACTTCCTTGAAATGTGCATTCAGTTATTTTCATTGGCTAGTAATTGTACCATTTTTCTCATCTTTTCAATGTGTTTGAAAATATGTCTACTTCATTTTTAAAAACAAAACGAGATATTCACGAAAACAAGTTTTAAGACTAGCTGTCACTGCATAAACATCAGCAACTGTTAAATAGTTGCATTACTAAATAATGTATGCTCATTTACTTCAGTAGAAATGAAACTTTAAGTTTTTGTGCTTTTATCTTCATTGGATCCATTCTTACGGATCAGAAGACTTCCATTTAGAAAACAAAGATATATGTGAAGCTTGGTTTATAAAGCCATAAAAATTAATATTAGTAATTTTGTCCTGGGAATATAAGATAGTTCTTTATAATGTTTTAAAGGAGCATTTTAGTGAGGCTGGAGATAGAGAAGTTATATCTTCATGGGCAGTTTATCAAATACCCCAACTATGGAGAATTATGGCCTGTCCGAAAGCCAAAGCAGTTTTCTCAAAGGAGAACTAAAAAATTAAGATACAAAAGATAAAACTCTTTAGAGATAAAGAAAAGACATTTCAGTCCAAAGTGTAGTTTGGGAACAGTCCATCATCACTTGCTGGCCTTAGAATTGATCATAGATGCCGGGAATGCCGCTGGGGTCCCGACAGTGTCAGGACAGAGGTTGTCTTCTACCTCCGAGGGACGCCGGGAGAACAGATGAAAACTCACGAGTCTGGTGCAGTTCCAAAAATGGCTTTTAATAGTACAAAAGCTCTTCCACAGCACTCCAATATAATGAACAAACTCTAGCTCTGGTCCGAACTTAGACCATACAAAGAGCCTAAGTCTCCCACCAAAGAGAGAGGATGTCACCCGAGCTGAGTCCTACCCAGAAGGAGCAAAAGGCCAAAGAGCAAAAGGCCAAAGCCAAAAGCCAAAAGCCGCAGGGAGCCAAAAAGCTGAAGGCTGAGGAACCAAAGGCAAAAGGTGAAGGGGCCTCAAGTCAGCCCCTTATATACACCAAAGTAATCCAATTGGGAGGTTGTCATGCCAACAAAGAACCCTAAACAGAGTGTAGTGCCACACCCTATTGCAGGTATAAACAAGGGTTACACCAAGGACTAATCCGAGATTATCTCTTATGTAAAACACTGGAGAGAGAGGGGTGATATAAAGTAATACATCTTAACTTCATGAGCTTCATGTAATCTAGATGGTATCCTCAAGGTCCTTATTATTATCTGCAACAGGGTGATTCTGAGTATCTTGTTCTCATGTACTGAAAGGGTCATACTACGCCTGCTTAGAGCAAATTAGTATGATCCTTCCTATAGTCTTCCTTTGGTCTCAGCGTAGCCAGGGTGGTAGTCTCCTGGTAAATTCTAACTGTCCCACGTTGGGTGCAGTGGGTATAAAGAGGAGCTGTGCCCAATCTAGAAAACATAGAAGTCTTAGTAGATGTATAAGTCAGAAGTTATTCAATCAAGGTGACTTCTGTAACTGCCACACCCTCTAGCAGTGTTTACATAGAAGAGAGATCTCATTAGAATGAACCTTGGCTTAAATAAGATTAAGCTGGGAGTGGGCAAAACAACAAAACTCCCAGATTAGTTAAACATGTCCTCCAACAATAATGACTAGCAGTTGCTGGGTGTAAATCTCGGGTGTTATGCTACATTTCAGCACATCATACAACGTATTGTCTGTTTTGACAGACAATTTTAAGGTTACTACTCTGAGAGTCATTTCTCTCCGTCCAGATAATTCCCAAAGGAAATGCACATTGTGAATAGAATCCCTGGAAGAGAATGAGGTTACATGTCAGCATCATGATGTGTCTGAGAACTCGGGTTATTCCCAGACTGGCACAGTGCCTGTGCTCTATGTTTAAATTGTTACTCCTTCCCATCGGAGATTATGGGGGAGAGCGATAGATTTTTAATGAAAGCAGGATAAAATTTCACTGTATTCGTACCCTACGGAACCCTTTCCCATCTAGGTGGCACCAATTTGTTACCCTCGTGATGGCAGAGGCTTCATGAGAGTTTCATAGAGCTGTAACTTCCAGATTATGTTATGGTAAAAAAAACAGTTGAGGTTGTGATCTTGAGTTTACTTAATCATCCTTTATCCAGAGCAATTCCATAGCCCCCTTTAGCTTTATATTGAACTAAGAGCAGATTTATTCCATTTTTAGTACAGTGGGTGTCACTTTTCTAGATTGTAAAGAAGGATGCATTTTTTCTTGTCTAATTCCTGTATTTTCATATTACAGCATGTAAAATCATTAGTGAGTAATTTATTATAATACAAAATAAAATGATAGGAGATTGAAAGAGAATATTAATTTATGAAAGACTTTTCCTCAACTGGAATGAAGTACAGTATCATTTATTATATAGCACAGCTCATAAATCAATTTTATTACATAACCATAAACATTATTTAATCATCATCAAAATTTTTTTCTGTGTGATGTATTTTTAAAAATAAATATAAGCTTTGTTAAATATTTCTAAAATGGATTTCCAAAATCAAAATGACTGTATTTTCACATTAATAAGTGTAACAATTGAAGTATTCTGATCTTTATTTTGACTTCCATGATCATTATAATTGTATATGTCATTGCTCTAAAACTTCATTTACTTATGAGTATACTGAAATGAAAAAATGATTTCTTTTTTACCCTTGGGAGAAACATGGTAGTTCTATGGAATAGTCTCAAACAGTACAGCTAAATTCCCATAGGACCCTGTGATTACAATCTTGGTTTCTACTTTCTGAAACAAAAGCATTAATTCAAAAAGATGTATGCACATCTCTATTCATTGAGTTCTAAGGGTAATACCTAGAATATATAAGCAAAGCAAATATATCCAATGGTAGTTGCATAGATGAAAAAGCCACATCTAGAATTCTGTTCAGCTATAAACAAAGATGAAATCTTGTGGTTTGCTGCAACTTGGATGAAATTAAAGGGCAGAATGCTAAATAAAATAAGTCAGTGGGCAAAGGACTGGCCTAAGATGAGCTCATCGTCATAAGAAAAGAGACAGTATCCAATGGAAAAAAAACAATTCTTGTTTTGGATTACAAAAGTAGTAGCATGGGCCAGGAGATTGTAGAGTGGTTAGGTTTTTATGCTTGTGTCCACCAAAGTTTATCTGAAGCACCACATTGCTTTCTAGGCATTACCAGGAATAGCCTTCAAAACTATTTGGGACAGTACGGGGTGGTCATGGGAATTCCTGGAACCATAGGGCCCAAGTGTCACTGTATCATAAGTGCCAAGAATTGAACTACCTGTCCATGGCTGAGTATCAATAGAGAGTCACCCATACTCCCAAGGCCTTGAGTCCCAAAATTAGAAATCGATGAAACAAACAAACAAAGAGAACCAGATTAGCCAGCAGTGTCTGAGGTAATATGAAGAAAAGGGCAGACTAGAAGTGACATACGGGTAGTAGTAGAAGGTTTCGGGCATCTTCATGGTGGTGAAAGTGTAGTCATTTTGTACTTGAGAACCATAAACATAAACGCTTTTATAGCCATGTACCTAAACTAGGCCTCATCAGATACTGAGTCTGCCAATATGCTGACATTTGAATCTCCTGTTATTCATAAGTCGATCAATTTATGGCCTTTCTCTTACAGCAATTTGAATGGACATAAATTGGCTGGGGGGATAAGAAAGTTCTTTGTCTGTGGTGAGGGCAATTTTGTTTTTACTTTATTTCTTCTTTTTCTGTAGTTCTCTCTTAGCGGGTGATTTGAAATATATTTTTGAAATTGAATTCAGGAGATATATGCTATTTTATCCATACTGGAAATTCATAAATTAAGAGTGTGCATGATAAAATAGTAAACCCTAATTATTAAACCAATATATGATAACGTTTGGCAAGCGTATGGTAACATTTTAAAGATTTCTTTATATGAAACAAACCACTTGTCTTAGATTGCATCTGTCCAATATGTATATATTAATTATATTTTTTTATTTTCAAGAATTTATATATTGTTTGTATTTTTATAAGCATTCTACATTCCTATTAAATTAATAGATGAATATGTATTTGTCTCATTTGTTAAGAATTAAAGCTTTAAATGTCACCCAAGTTTAAAAGATATTATTTAAGAAGGGTCTTGATTACATATGAAACTGACACCAATAAGAAGATGTAGGAAAATGAAATTAGGGGGGATTGTTGCTTGAAATTGTGAAGGAAACAATTAAAGAACTTGTGCACCTTAGATTTCTACCATTTTCTAGTGTTTAGTTTGGTTGTGGTACATGAATTCTCTATTTCCCACTCCCACGTTTACTCAGTCATATTCTCCTGATGAGTTTGCTGCATCTCGTGTGAAAATCACCACTCTAGGACATAGCAATGACCTTCTGGGGTTCATTTCACTTTTATAATATTTCAGATGTTTAGAGAAAAGTAGAAAAGATTCCCGCTTTCATGGAAACTGAGATTTCATATGATATATCTTAATGTAGAGGGATGTGATTCTTGTTTGGATAAAGATTTCTGGGGCTGACTTGATATCTAATAGAATTCCATTTTGATATACAGAGGACCTTCTACATAATGAATTTTGCATATCATTTGACTGAAGCCTTTACACAGCCAGAATTTTAAGTATCGCATATTTTTGGAAGAAAAACATTGATCACATCCTCCTTAGATATTTAGCATAACCAATGGAAATTAATTATTTAAGATATATTCAGATCTGTAGCAGTACCTGGTAGGTGTGGTATTTTCAAATCACTGCACTTACATACAAACATTAAAAATGGAATATATAGTTTTTCAATAAATCGCTATTTGGGTATTTCTGAATGCCACTCTGAGTAGACTTCTGAATAACTCAAAAGAAGGCAAGATAAATATCAGTCATATAGTTTTTATGGACAACATCTCTAGGAAAAGTGTGTGGAAGGGTAACTTTAGTTTTAGTTTTAGTAATGTTAGTATTATATTTAAAAGTAACGTGGGGAATTAATCATGTTTTTATTAAAGATTGAATTGTTATAGATAATTTTAGTGTGTGCTTTGGATAAAGATTTATCTTTGGGATATTATGTTTTCAGTATTCTACAATCTTGAAATATTTCTGGATCCAGAGTTCTACCCCTTGTTCAGACTGTGGGCTCAAGCTATTTGTAGATCCTAAAAGCTTCAGAACTGGGCAGCTAATTAAGAATTTATTCATGCAAGATGCAAGTCAGCTTTTCTTTGGGACCTTAGCCAAGACACATACCCAAACCCATCCATTAGTGTACATATTGACATAATTTATCACGCTTTTAATGCGCATCTTTGGGGAACTATTCACCAACAAGCTTTATTATTATTTTTATTACTAGCTTATCTTTAAAAAATTTTTAATGCTTTTCCTGGGAAAACACATGGTTGTTTAGGGATGCCTCATTAGCAGTTTCCTCTTCATTTTACTTGCAAATGTATTGCTTTCCTCTCTAGCAGTGTGTAGCAGCCCAGATGACAAATCGTTCAGCTTCGTGGAAGATTCGACCAACTAAACAAACTGTTTACTTTTTGAATTTCATAGAAACCAAAGCATAGCTTAACTTTGCAGTGATGTTTTAGAGGAAAACCCACACCTGTCCAGGGTCCTTACTGTGAGAAGAAAGGGCTGAATCTCTGTCTCCTGTCTGTCTGGAGGAAGGACAGCCTTTCTAACTGCATACAAATGAGTACAAATGACATCTTGAACACTGTAAGTGTTTCAAAAGAAATTCCCCATTCAACAATTTCTGCAGTGGCATTTTAGCTTACTCCTCTGTTGAACAGTGTTTAACAAATGTTTATTTGGGGTCTCCTGTGTGTGGAACACTGGGCTATAGTGTTATAAATTTGGAGCAGTGATCCCTAAATTCTCAGAATTCCAGCACCTATGGTAGCCCCCCAGAGAATGCTGGGAGAGTGAAAGGGAGGAGCCCTAGAGGAGAGTATTAGAGAAATAGCGGAGCAGGCAATGTAGCAGGGATGTAGTGGAGACTACTGGTTCCCCATTCCTGTTTCCCCTTAAACTACAGTGCAACCATCCTCCAACTATGGGTAGTCCACAAGCCTAGTTGTTATTATTCCTCACTGCTCCTTAAATCACCCCCTTTCATGAAGAGTAGGAGAGATCTCCAGCAGTACACGCATTGTTACTCAAGTTGGATTCTGCTCCGGTGTGCTGTCTGCCTTACTGCCCCCTTAGGGATCAAGCAAATTAACCTTTGATTGAGACCCATTTTATAGAGCTTTTGTCTTGGCTCCATACTGTCTCCCTTCTACACCCTATAGCTGACACTATGTCCCTGGTAAATTGTTTGAACAAGAGTCTATTCCTTAGGAAGCTGAGCTAACAGTGTCATTTTCAAAGACATTCAATCTTAAGTAGGATCAAGCTACATATAAATGGGGAGGGGAAACATTTCATGTAGATAAATTCCAGCTTTCTCTGAGGAAAGAGAGTGGTGATGTATGTATAAGGCAGCCATCTTGGGCCACCACTGAAGCTTTGCTGGGGTGCTACTATGGCTCTACGTCAATACCTGGAAGTCACCTATGAAGACCATTTTTCAAAAACTTTGAATTTTGTTGCTGTGTATGTCTCTAATTCAAGTGTATATTAAAATTCTACTAATGCAGTTTTTTCTAACATCTATATAAAATAGAAAAAACACTTGTGCCAATCTGAGGCTAAACAAATAGTGTTTTCTCAAAACAATTCTTCAGCAATTGAGTTGCATCTAATGGTGCATTTTCACTTTATATGTACTTTGGATTGCCATAATTTGCAATTATTTGCAAACACAGTACTTAAAAATTGTTTTTGAGGGCCAAAGCAATAGCACGGAGGGTAGGTCATTTGATTTGTATGCGGCCAACCTGGGTTCAATCCTCAACATCCCATATGGTCCCCTGAGCACTGCTAGGACTAATTCCTGATTGTAGAGCCAGGAGGAACCCCTGAGCATTCACCGAGTGTGACCCCTCAAAAAAGCAAATATATTTGTTTTGGTTTTGTTGTTGTGGTTTTGGTTGTGGAATCACCCCTGGCAGTGCTCAGGGCTTCCTCCTGGTTCTGTGCTCACTTGCTTTGGCCCATATTTGAGCATTCAGAGATAAAATACTGATGTGCAATTTCGCTTTACAGTTGTGTTTCTCCATGTAGTCTCAGTTCAGTATCTTTATTTTGTCACCATTTTATCTCAGCAGACCTTAACCCCCGGGATATTATAATCAAATCCTTATCTCTTCTATGTGCTGTAAGTGCCTGAATGGCATAGCCTGTGACATATTTTTTCCTTATGTTAGTCATGGTAACCCTCATGAGTCAAGTCCCAGGTTTTATCCAAGTGAGATTCAAGTATGACCAGCAAAGTAAAATTGGAAGCTTAAGTATATAGGATTCTTTCTACAGGAAGAACCATCCAGATCTAAACAGAACACGCACAGTGATTCCCACTGATGGAGAAATCCAATTTCTGGGCATCCTAGAGTGACTCATATTTGCTTTCTAGTCCCCATTGTGTGTGAGGTTAGGAAACGCGTGGAGTTTAAGGAAACTTGCTTGTTCATTTGGACCACCCATTTTTACACTTCTCAGCATACATATATACATCAGAGCAAATAGGAAACTGTTAGTGGTAGCCCCAAGTGGTTCTGCTGTGAAGTGACAGAGACTATAATGTTGAACAGAGCAGCCTTGTTGGTGTGGTGGCTTTGGTGCCTGCCCAAACAGGACAGACTTCTGAGACGCCTCTTAGAGACTCTGATTTCTAGAATTTGGAGTAAGTTATCATCTAGCTCTTTGCAGACAATAATCATTAGGGTGGAAATTAAATTAACAGTGGCCTTATTTATTTATACAGCCAAGGAAGGTCTGAGGAGAGCATGTATCATAAATATTAGAATGATGTCTAGTTAATTAGAGAACAGTTTTACTTGCTTGAAGTCAGACCATAGCTAAGCACTTTGCACTATCCTCTATTAATACCTATTACAGGCGTACTATTATGATCTCTATTTTTAGAAGAAAATTAAGATTGAGGACAGTAAACCACTGACACAGTATCATATCAGCAATAAGTATTGCAGCTAAAATGGAAAATAATGCCAGATCTCAGGCTATTGCATTTATCATGCTTTATTGTCAGTCTCTAACAAGTGACATGTGTTGGTGGGAGGTAACTGAATAATGGGTGTGAAAATATAGTGTATTTCTTCTTTCAATGAAACAGTAGACATCAATACTGAAAGTGTGAATATTTGGGGAATACTTGTGGTTTGGCCCACATGATTAATTAGACAATGTAGAAGTTTGTTTACTGGCCAAATTCTAATGCAGCCCCCAAATAACACTTGTGCAACCATCAGAAAATAATTAAATCTTGCTGCAAAATCCTTCAAAGGACTTTTTAGTCCCTGCCAGCCCACACCTACTTTAACATTACAATGTGAACTGCCCAATAAAACTGCTTTTAAAGTCTTTCCTGCTAACTTTGAACTCCAGAATTTATCATCCTGCAAGCAATCAAATTCTTTCCTTTCTCATTTGAGATATTTCCTTTCTTCCTTCTCTTCTATCAACATTGTTTCATTGGATAATATTAAATCAGGACTTTTTATTATTTGACAATTTAATTAAGAGATATACTCCCTGATCTTAATTAGCGTTTAATGAAAGGGGAGAACGTTATCTACAACAAAATCGTTGTTTGTAGATTTTTTTTCCTTCTTGTGCCCTTTCTTCTTTGAACTTATGTTCATTATAAGAAAGATAAGTTTTCTGCTTTTGAGCTTTGGCAATTATGTTTTGGGTTGTAGTGATGAAACAAGTGCCATGAAATCTTTTATCTTTGTGTGCCTAAGTTTCTAGAGTGTGT
Source organism: Cryptotis parvus (assembly GCA_021461705.1). Classification (NCBI taxonomy): domain Eukaryota; kingdom Metazoa; phylum Chordata; class Mammalia; order Eulipotyphla; family Soricidae; genus Cryptotis; species Cryptotis parvus. The sequence goes on from JAJIBD010000353.1 coordinate 291,257, forward strand.
ATAAAATTCCTTATGTATCTAATTTGGAGATGGAGAAATTATCTATTTTTATATCAAGACAACTCCTTCCTTATTATCTTGAGTTAAAAATCAGTATTTTTTAAAAACATAATACACTATTTAAATTTTAGGATTAACCTGAAAGTACTCATTCACTTTTTTTTTTTTTTTTTTTTGGATCACACCTGGCAATGCTCAGGGTTACTCCTGGCTCTGCACTCAGGAATTACTCCTGGCAGTGCTCGGGGGACCATATGGGATGCCGGGATCGAACCCATGTCAGCCATGTGCAAGGCAAACACCCTACCCACTGGACTATCGCTCCTGCCCTGATTTGCTTTTATTTAATCTCTGGACCTAATTTACATACTTTCATTTTCTTGTTTTTATCAACATACTTTTTTTTTCTTATATGGATATTTACTATGATCCCATTTCTTCTCTCTTTCTCTCACTCTCTTTTGATGTTTGAATCACACCCAGCAGTGTCTAGTAATCACTGGTCAGGATGTGGATACCATATGGGATGCCAGGGATCGAAGATGGTCAGCTGCCTACAAGGCAAGTTCCCTATTCCACTGTTCTAGCCTCCTGTACCCGTTTCTCTTGATACCATTTTAAAATAGGTTTAGACATGTTTTCCACTGGAAAACTGCATGTTTTCCACTGGAAGCTCAGAGGCTATGAATGTCCTCATAGCACAATATTCTGCCTTGGATAAACATCTCCAAAGGCTAGGAATACTTGTCTCTTTCTCCAGCTCCCAGGATGGAGCATGTAAGAGACTCACCCAGGGAATAGAATCCAAGTGCTCTTGAAATTCAGGGTACAACTACCCACTTCGTTCCACCATAATCCAGTGCAATCCAGTAAACAAAATCTCCTTTGAGAACTTTCAAGAGTCTCTTGAAAAGAAAATATGCCTTGGCTCTGGACTGCCTCAGTTGGGAGCCAAATTCATACTTTTCAGTTTTTCAAATCCTTGATAGCACAAACCAGGGCTCTGCAGGGATTCTTTAGCAATGCAGGCGCTCAGGACTCCTGTTATTGAAGATTCAACCGAGTAGGCAGTTTAATGAAGCACACAAGCAAACTTAAGCAAAAAATCAATGCAATGATTCTAGAGTCAACTTCCATCCCTCTTGTTTACTTATTCAACAGTGACCTGTTTCCTACAGGGATGGCTCATTGCCCGGTTATCCTGTGCTGCTCTCTGTCTCGATTCCTTCCGTAGTCTCTATTCCTTCTGTATTCTCTATTCCTCTGTATTCGACCTGATCTCTTTTGCCTCTACCGTCACTTAACTGTCTCTCTAGGCATACAGTGCTTCGTGGTCTCCCACATATCTGAATAGGACAATGCTACTGTTCGTTTAAAATTCTCGAATACCAGTTCAGACTGCTCCCTCCTGCTCACGACACCTCCAGGGACTTGCCTCTCCTCATAGGTTTCGCAGATTTCTCTACCTCACCCTTTTCATAGGCACATGCACACCCCACCGAAGTCAGGACTTAAGGACTATCGTTGACCAGATGCACCATTCGATGTCATTCCCCAGCTGTTTCTTCATCGTCTCTCTGTCAAAGTGTCTGCTACCCCAGCAAGCTTCTTTCCCAGCACGTTTTGCCCATCACTCATAACAGATATTTTCTGTCTTTATTTTCCCTATATGCTTTTGAATTTGTTGCTATTTTGTGTTATATTCTCTTTCTTTGTGCTCTAAACTTCTTGTTTCTGAATGTATAATTTTCCAACAGCAAGTATGAACATTTGAAGTACATACATTTTGTGGAAATGTTCAAATATGTTTAAATTGGGGCCGGGCGATAGCCCAGTGGTAGGGCATTTGCCTTGCACGCGGCCGGCCTGTGCCGGCCCGGGTTCGATCCCGGGCATCCCATATGGTCCCCTGAGCACCGCCAGGGAGTAATTCCTGAGTGCAGAGCTAGGGGTAACCCCTGAGCGCTGCGGGTATGACCTAAAAAAGAAAAAAATGTTTAAATTGAGCTTTTGTTTTTGTTTCTAGCAAAATTCACTCAGATTGAACTATAGATTTGATAGATAGTTTTCCTAATAAATGATTTTATTCTTATTGGCTACTTCTAATTTTGGTTTGATTTTCTGCCTGTATTTTTGTTGTGCTTTAAATTTTTTTTTTATCCTGTTTATGTTTGTGTTTCAGTCATACAGTGTTCCAGCACCCATCTCAAACCAGTGCCCATTTCCCACCCCCCCCTCTTTCTCTCTCTCCTCTCTCTGTCTCTCTCTCTCTCTCTCTCTCTCTCTCTCTCTGTCTCTGTTTTTTTTTTTTTCTTTTTCTTCTTCCTTTCTTACTTCCCTTCCCTTTTTTTTTTCCTTTTTTTTTTTTTTTTTTTTTCTTTCCTTTTTTTTTTTTCTTTCCTTTTATCCTCCTCCCTCTTCTCCTTATTTTTTTTTTTCTTTTTTTTCCTTCCTTCTCTCTCCCCTCTTCTGGTCCATTTTTTTTTTTATTTTTTTTATTTGACTGAACATTTTTTTTGCAAAGTCAATGCCACATATAAAAATGAAAGCTATCTAAAGAATTCCTTTTTTTGAGGACAAAATTATGTCTCATTCTCGTAATGTACATGTAAGGCCCACTGCACACCTGTAACCTGAAAATCCAGGTTTAAGAAAAGAATCACCTTTATAAAATTAGAAATGTATATAGGAAAAAAGAAAAACATTGTTTAGAGAGAAAGGACCTCGTAAATTTTCTTTAGGGCATATAATCTTGTTGTGTTCCTTCAATTGATTTTTTTTGTGGTCTGCAAGCAAAAACAATTCCTCACAAGCTTAAAGAAGACAAAATTATGATTTCGCTTATCTAATCCTTTGTGGGCTACACCTTGCTGAGCTAGTCAGAGGCTTTCATAAAAGGTACATTTTTATAAGAAACTATTACAAGTTGGTTTTGCTTGTCCAACACTGAATTCTGAGTTGAAGACTTACCTACAGAAGTCAACCCCACAAATCATGGTATACTTATCAGTAATGCATAAACTCTTCTGACAATGATTCAGTGTTGCTTTCCATCTTACATATAAGACAGGACACTGGTTTCGCATCATATTACATAAATCAAACCTTTTACTTATACAATATTGCTTAGGAAAGCATCTGATATGTGGAATAAGTAAATAATAAAATGTGTATCACTTTGCAATGGGAATCAAATATATAAAAGAAAAAGATAATTAAAAAATTAGAGTGATTGCAGTCATTTGCTTTGTGCTTGCTATTTGTCGAAACTCATTTACATTTTTGCTTGGATTAATTTTTCTGTCCTCATTTTATGGATGAGGAAACTGTGGCATATAAATTCACAAATTTGTTTTATTACTTTACTTTTTAGGGGTGTGGGTTTTAGCTCATCCTACATATTTCCAAAGCTTGTGTTTTTTTCACTTGGAAACCTCACCTTCAATAACTCACACAACAATCTGCTTCTATTGCTTCTTCTTTTCTTAGCTGAAGGTATCATCAAAAGAGCACCTTGGAAGCAGAACTTTAAAAATTTTATCACATTCTGAGCTGGTCCAGATGAACGTGAGTGAGATTACTGCCAATTTGAAATACACTCAGATAGGATGTTGAATAGCTATATTTTATGCTGTGTAATCATAAACTATTAACTAGATCATTCTTTATATGCAGAATACATTAAAATGTAGGTAGTGCCACTTAATTTTCTTCTGCAATGTTGAGATGCTTTAGATGCACGCATGACTCTTCCACATTCCTGAGATTTCTGTATCTTTGGTTTGCCACCCAGTGGCTGTTAGTCATACAAGTTTCTTCTGTAACAGAAAGAAAATGAAACAAAACTAAAACCAACCTTACCTTTTTAACAGATGTCTCTGATGAACACAGAAGCATGGCTATTAATTTTATGACACGGATTACAGGTCATGTTACCAGTGAGTCCAATGAAGATAAAAATCTCTAGATTATCTCTTGTCAAAAACAAATAATTCTTAGTAAGGGAAGCAGAGTTCTATTATTTTACTTAGAAAAGGCATAATCAATAATTCTTCACTTGATCACTTGAATCCCGTTATTCATCGATTTGCTCGAGCGGGCACCAGCAACATTTCCATTGGACCCTATCACGTGCCAATGTAGCCCAATGGCATCTGGTTGATTCAGGAATATGAAGAGCCTCAAACCGTTCCTTCAGGGTCTTGACAAGGAAGTCTGACCATCTTGTAGGTGGGCGGCCACGTGATGAGATTTAGAAAATCTTTAGAAATACAGTTGTTGAGTAACATTCTGCTCAAAAATTTTCCGATTTTTCTAAAATATGTTTTACCCATGGGGGGGAAACACTAGACGATTATTCTCCATAAAATACTTAAAAGAATAATTTCCTCGCAGATGGGTAAGTGGTAGTTTGTGGTGTGGTTCAAATTTATGGTTACTGCTTCAAGGGAATAACTTCCAGAGATATCACAGACTAATAACACATTTACCTTAATTAAATAAGGTGAGATTTACTAAAACTACCAGGGAAATAAAATGGCCGTACTCAGTACTTCAAAAAGCTGTGTTAATCACCTAAAATATTGAATAATTTTATTGATTTATTTTGGGATAATTTTATTTAAAAGAATCTTTAGCATGGTAATGAGAACAGCATATCTCAGAAGCAATTTGAAAGGTACTGAGTACTGGAGTAAAAAGTATGTCTCTATGTAGACTTTAGTTTTAGTCAAATTTACTTAACAAATTTTGACTAAAAATATGGGATAAACAGAGCAGATAAAAATTAATTTGTATCACTTGTCTTCCCATTGATCATCAATTTGCTGGAGCAGGCACCAGTAATATCTCCATATGTCCTGTCACATGCTAATGTAGCCCAAGAGCATCTGCTAGCTCCAGGAACATAAAATTTATTTTATTGAAATATTTTGCACTCAAATATATGTCAAAGTATGTTATGACATAGGGATCACTTTAATCTTTCATACCTAGAACAATAAAATAGTTAGCAAGAGACTAATAGACAATATGTGTAATGGCCATTTATTAGTGTCTAATATACAGCCACATTTCAGTTTTCTTCATTTTACCAAAAATCATTTCTTTTGGATTTCTTTCAAAATATGAACAAAGAAACCCAAGGCCTGGAAAGAAGGAATGGTTGAGGAACTCGCTTCGTACTAGTGGATCCAAGTTGGCTTTCCAGCACCCGTATTCTCCAAGCTCTACCACGATGATCCCTAAGCATATAGGGAGGCGTAAGCTGTTAGAACTAGCAAAACCTCACCCTCAAAAAATATTTAAAAAGTCATCACCTCTCAATATGTTGCATCGGCTGTCATCTATCTTTAGTTTTCTTTTGTATGGATACCCTCCCTCCTTCTAACGTTCTTTTCTAAGTTCACATAAACATTTTTAGTTACACGTGCTTGTTATCTCAGAATATATATCCCTAGGTAGCTGGAATAATGATTTCCTGCTGGTTAGACTCAGATTTGGCATAATGGAAGGTGTCCTACATAGAATCCAAACCTGAATCATAGCCATACTGATTTCCTGTAAAGTTCATATTGCTGGCAATGATATTCTGAGGATGAGCACACTCAAAAGTCTCCACAGACTTCCCATTTAATACTTTCTGCTTTATTAATAAGTAATAGGTATAATTTTCTTTAGACATACTGTCAGGCAGCATTTCCTCTATCATATTCCTAATAATGCTTTAAAAAAACATGACTTAAAAAAAAAGAAATGATTGCAGTTGTTTCCAGTTGAGAAAATATTTGACTGATACCAAAACTGGAAGGAATATAAGTTGTAAAACTGTATGGGGATGTTAAATGAGAAGGGAGAAATATATTTCATCTGAAAGTAACTTGATCTTTGCATAATCAAAGGCACTACAGCTTAAAGAGGAACCATATTAATTATTCTGTTGCTATTATATCAACAAAGGAGTTAAACTTTTAATTTTTATTTTGAACCCATATTTTTACCCGTCTGATATACCTTTCATGATTTATTACTAGAGTAAAAATATTCTAAAAAATAAATGTCACTAAAACGGTGAGGTAGGTTGACATATAAGAATTATTAATCATGTTATTCACATGATGTATCCTAGTCGTGTGTCCAATAAATTATTAGTTGGGGCATAGCATTGAAATTTCTTTTGCAACCTTAATAATTAGTTTACTATAATTTGTAGTTTTGTTTCAAAACAAATAGCAAACTGTAATGTCACTGGATCAACCGTGTCATTGTTCCCTGGTGATTTAAAAAATAATTTTAGTCACTCTTATATATAATAGTAATTAGTTTTTAAATGCAAATTTTTCTTTAAAGCAGCATGAATTAAATTATAACACAAGAAAAAATTTATTTAAATGCCCTGGATTAAAATGCATTGCATGTTCATAACTCACAGACAGTTATATAATCGGTAAGCTGTTAAGACCTCAAATAACCAGTTAGTAGGCAGGTTTTAACTTACTATCCATTCTGCTATACTTTTACAACAAAGTCAGCTCAGAGCCAGAGGAATCTGAGAAAAGGGCAAATATTCTAACAGCATTCTCCCCAATGATTATCATTCCATCCAGAGACGCGGAAGTCATTTTCATCAGAAACAGTTAAAATACAAACTGCAGATTTCCTTGTAATATGGGGAGCCAACATAACGAGTGCTTTAACATGTGCATAGATAACATCATTTAGAATTGAAGAGCAAAGTAGTGAAATCAGTGGAACTACCATTGGAACTCCAGTGAAAGATAGATTTTCTGAACAAAGCAGAGGTCATGGAGCAATTGCAGAGAGGATGATTCAGCCCTAACTGAATTTTACTGCTGAGGCCAGAGCCCAGCAAGCAGTGAAACATGTGCCGGTATGTGATCTGCAGAGAACAGAGGAAGGAAGTTCAGATCGTCAATAGCCGAGGAGGCTGTAGGTGCCAGCTCATACTGGTGAAAAGAGGAAATCATCATAGAAAGAGGGAATTGTTTAATTTTTAGGAATCTTGAGAACTCTTTTCCTTTGTAATGCTTAGATAAAATGCTGTGGTAATATTTCTATTACCTTGTTTGGCAAATTGAGACCACCTAGAATCTGAATGTGTTCTTTTTTAAAAAAAAGCATTTCCCAGTTTATTTTGATACTAAAGTTGGTGTATTTAATTAATGGAGGCAAATTGACTAAACAGATATAAAATGTAATATTTTCAAGTAATGTTGTTTGGGTAGTAATTATGACTGGTTAAACAGGTTAGAGTATTTCAGGAACTTTATAATACTGCCAACTTTAAGTTTTAATTAATAGTAACTGAGCTACAACCAGATTATAAAATGTGTTAGGCACTGCCGTTTATTGCGGAAGAGAGTTTGTACAGTGTGGCTAGGGCACTGGTCTTGTACACGTCTAACCTAAGTCCAGTTCTTGGCACAACCTATGGTCCCTTGAGCACAGCAAGAAGAGGACCCTGAGTACAGAGTCAATAATATACCCTGAGCACTCTGGTGTGTGACCTGGGGAGTGGGCAGAGTTGGGGGTAATTTGCTGTTCATTAGGATTAGTTTTCTGGACCAGAGCAATTGGACAGTAGATAGGGCTTTTGTTTTATAGTTCGATCCCCAGCATCCCATGTGGTTCTTTGAACACCAGCAGAATTCCTGAGCACAGAAACAGAAGTAACCTGAGTTAAAAATACAAACAAAAATCGAAGTAATCACTTGTATTACTTGTCTTCCCATTGTTCATTGATTTGCTCTAGCAGGCGCCAGTAACGTCTCCATTCCTTGGGAATGAGGTTCATTATTGTTATTGTTTGGGGCATATTGCATACACCACGGGTAGCTTGCCCAGCTCTGCTGTGGCTCTGGGTTCATTCCAGGGGGTCCAGTCTTTTTCTATGTCAGACCATTAACCATTCCAGGTCCCACGAGGCAGAGCCCTGGGTGTAGACAAGCCTGTCTCCTGTCTGCCACCTGTCCATGTAGTCGGGCACTGCAGCCACACCTGCAATACCTCAGGGGAAGCAAACAATAGTTAAAATAAATCAATTCTCACTTTTCACCTACTCTACAAAAACTCTTTTTCTAAAGCCACTTGTGAACTAAATTCAGTGGTTGTTTCTTGGGGAGCTTTATAACTGACCGACTAGCAGTTTTTATCATATTTGTTTATCATTTGCTCAGTACATGTCTCAGTTGACTCTGTATTTTGTTCTTTCATTTTTTTCTCATTTATTTTTTCCCATTACTCTCCTTTCTGCCTTCAAAACATCCTTTTTTCACATCATAAATGTCATATTGGTCTGACTGTCCAATCTATCTATTCTTAACTAGATTTTAAGGGGCTTATTTGTCGAATTTCTTTTTTTTGTCTTTGCTTTGGGGACACGCCTGGCAGTGCTCAGGGCTTAGTACTGGCTGCATGCTTAGTGCTTGTTCCTTGAGGTGCTTGGGGAGCCACACACAGTTCTGGAGATGAAAACCTGGTTAACTGTGTGCAAAACTAGCCTCCTAACTGCTGTACTATTTCTCTGGCATCTCTTAAGTGGTATTTATAACATATCAAGGACAAGCAGAAAATTAAAACACCTGTCCCAGATAATTTGAGTTCAATTTACACAATCATTTAACAGAATTCTTTCTATTGTAAGAATTTGAAGGACATAAAATCTTTGCTCTCAACAACATATTTAATACAAGCTAGTGATGCTTTTCTGGGATATTCATCTTATTCAGGCTATACACTTCCTGTTAACTTTTGTATACAGGCATTTGTTGATATAAATATGTTTATGTTTCTAGTATGTACCACATTCTCTTTTTGTTGCTGATATAATTTTAAACAAATCAAACTCCTGTTCACATGAGCTTATTTCTTGCACATATTAATGGTATCTTAGTGGTCATTTATTTGATATAGAATCAAGATACCAAAAGATAAAGTGTTGTCAAGGATTTATTTCAAAGGTAGGGCATTTGCATTGCGTGAATATCACCTTGGTTTGATTCCTCACACCACATAGGGCCCCCTGAGCTTCCATCTCCAAGTGCCCTGAACACAGATTGTTGTTCTCTCCACGAAAAGAGGTAAGAATTATGTGTAGGTGGCATATTATCTTGGATATCAATAATACAAATAAGACTTTTATTTAGGAAGAACAAAGTTTTTCTCTAGCATGTTCAGAACAGTTTATATTCCCTCAAATAATCATCTGATACAGCATTATGAATTGAGAATTTATAATCACTTCTCTCTCTAAATATTTAATATATGTTATAAAGTAGAAGAGCATCTTTGTGGCAGAAAACTAGTTTGGATTCTTGAAAAATCCAAATATATGTTAATATATTCCATGTAGCTATTCAATTTTTTCTCTAAACATTTCCTCTAATGAATGCTTATACTAAATGATAAAAAATAATTTGAGGCAACTTGATCTGAAAGGCTGGTGTTCTTTACACTGCTCTCTTTTACCAACTGTTTTTTTTCATTTTGGTTTTCCCAAGACTTAAAATAAACAAATTTTGTAGAAATTCAAGTGTATGTGACAAATTCTAGAAAAGTGTGGATGAGTGCTACCTAGTTTGAAAAGAGCCAGTGAATTATCATTCTCATAGCGCCAAATACAAAAGGTGCGTTCATTTGAGCACTGAGCCAAAAATAAGTCACCAAAGACCAAAGAAATGTGACCGGTTCGCAGCAACAACAAAGCCCTCTTTCTATTCCTAATACTTTGATTTCTCTCTAGTAGGAAAGGAACAAAGAAAGAAGGTAGCATCATCAGAGCCAAAGGTCCTCTGAAGGAACTGAGCTCATCATGGAGGCTGCCAGACAGAAGTCTGGAAGGAAGGTAGAGGAAACATCATTGCAGTCAAAAAAAGAAACAGGCGCTCATGAAAAGGCACAGGGCCTGCCCAGAGATCTCTGGCAGGATAATCATAATAAAAAAAAGGAACGTCTTGGCTTCTTTTTATTTATTTTTATTTTTATTTTTATTATTTTTCCTTTTCTTTTAAAAAAAATTTTTTTATTATACCACAGTGAAACACACAGTTACAAAAGTGTTCATAATTGATTCTTGGTAATACAGTAATCCAGCACCCATCCCTCCACCAGTGACCCATCACCACCACCAGTATACCCACCCCCTCCCGCCCATGCCCCGCGTGCCTCAGTAGCAGTACTGAGGGGGTAACTCAGTAGCAGGTACCCCTTTTCCCCTCTTTCTCTCTCTGTCTCTCTCTGTCTCTGCATCTCTATCCCCCTTATTTTATACATTGTGGCTAGCCCTGCAGACATTTAGGGTTTATCATGTAAGTCTCTTAGTGTACATTCAATGGTGAGTTCTAATCTGACATTTCCATTGCCCACACTCAGTAAAACACTGGTATATATTTATATCCTATTAATGAATGTAGTCATTCTATATCTATATTTTTCCTTCTGACTAATTTCACTCACCATGATAATCTCCATGTCCATGCGTTTGCAGGTAAATTTCACAAATTCATCTTTTCTGACAGCTGCATAGTATCCCGTCATGTAGATGTACCACAGTTTCTGTAGCCAGTCCTCTGTTCTCAGGCACTTAGGTTGTATAGCACTCGAGTTTTTTTTTTCCAGTATCTAGCATTGACTACAACTAGTGGCTTACCAATTTGCGACGATGTCTGGGAAATGTAACTTCCAGAACAAAAGAATGCAAAGAAATATATATGATCCCATCCTTAGATGAGAGACGCACCACTTTCTTGTAACTGTCTCATCATATTGTTCTACTCATATTTATTTCCATTATGGCACACCAATGTTATTATGAGGCAACTCTCCTTTGTGCAGTTGTAGATAATCTCTTAACACGTCCCTTAACCCCCATGTTTTAGTAGTTAGCACACACATCTCAAAGTCCAGCAGCTCTCTAGAAATGTCAGGTCTGAATGTGTTCATTTAGAAAGTTTGATTATATTCTAGCAATGTGGATACAAGAGTTTTTCAGTTTATAGATGTCAGCAGAACACAAAATGTCCACTTCCTTCCCCCATTGTCCTTTTGTTACCACTGGTTCAAGCTTCCTGGCTCCGTCCCTCGCTGTTGTTTTGTGTCTATCACCCAGTGGTGCTCAGGGCTTCCTCTTCTTCCTATGCCAAAGGACCACTCCTAGCCGGACTTGGAGGAGCACATGGGGTGCTGGGTTGAACCCAGATCAGCTGCACACAAGACAAGCACCTGACCCATTGCAGTATACTTCTCTCGCCCACTATTTCAATCTTTTTAACTTCCAGTCTGTTTCCTTAATTTAACTTGCATCTCATGCATTGTAACATAATCTAACAATTTGAGCCCTGCTATTTAATAATAGTTATATTTTTAATGTTGTAATGTTATAATTAATAGCACAGATTCACAGAAATCATCTCGTTTTTGAAAGCTAGTTTTGATCTTTGCCTAAAAATTCATATTTACCTTCCGCTAATTTCAACTTCGATATAGAGATATAATTAACCTACAGAAATTCTAATTACAGGTTTTATTTTTCTTCCTGGTCTGCTTTCATATATCACTTAGAGAAAATGAGTTTGAATATAGTATTGGGGAAAATACTATGTTAAGAGTTAAAAATAACATTATTGCTCTGCAAATAGTAGGGTCTTTATTGTCTTTCAATAAATTCTAACCATTTCAAGAAAAAAAGAAAAAATAATGATTTTGAATATCCACTTTTGCCATATTCTTTGTAAATAATAAATCAAAATAGATTTTTCTTATCATGTGCATATATTTTTTGTAAGAATCATCTGGCGCCATTTTATTTTATTTTATTTATTTTTTGTTGTTGACAAAGTTTATTTTCTTGAGAGACATGCCTATTCTTGAGAGACAAAACTTATGGCATACATTATTTTTGTATTTCTTTTTTAAATATTTTATTATACCACCATGAGATATACAATTACAAAGATGTTCATGTTTGGGTTTCGGTCATAGTGTTCCAGCACCCATCCCTCCACCAGTGCCCATTTCCCACCACCGTTGTCCCCAAATCCCCTCCCCCTTCCCTAGCCTGCTTCTATGGCATGTTCTTTATCTCTTTTCTCTCTTTCTCTCTCTCATGGATTGCAATACAGACATTTAGAGGTTATCGTGTATCTTTTTGATTATATTCAGTGCTCAGTTCTAGGCTGGTATTATCTCTTTCGACAATTATTAGCACACTGTTCCCTTCTCTGTCTTACCTAACCTCTGACTCCCATCATCTAGGGTCATTTTAAGCAAATTCCTGTTCTTTAAAAATCTTCAACTTAGATAATTTAGCTGAGATATTTAGAAAAAAAACGTTTAACCCATTTATCTATTGCAAAATAAATTTTGATAGGGAAAATGAAGAGCTTTGCATCTGCCCGGAAAATGAGAGTTGACGGATTGTGTTCCCTCTGAGGCTGATGTTGACAGTGTGTTTCTCTGCTAGGTAAGCGGCGTCAAGACAGGGAAAACCATGGCCTTGAGGAAAACAGGTGGCATGCTGACAGCTGAGATGCTTGTGATAGCTCAGCTTTCCCTGTGATCCTGTTAGTTGGTTGTGTTCACATAAAAAGAACACCCCTGAGATTCATTAGATTGACAGTGTGGGTGACACATGGCTCTAGCTTTGGCAAATATTTACATTAGGAGTCAGAAGGAAGGATAAGCAGAGCATGGGTGCAGAGTTAATAGGAAGGTGTGTGTTGGGATGGTTATCTGTTCTACACAACAGCGAAAGGATTTTGTAAAAGCAAGCGTTTCAATAGCACAGGCAGGAGCATGCTGCACAGATTTTTCCAGGAATAGAAATTTGTAGTTTTAGTAGGGTAAACTTTGTGTGCAACACCTTGCTGATCTAGTCATTGGCTTTCATAAGAAAATTTGTGGTTTTAGTAGGATAAAGACTGGACCCTCTGGGATGAACCCAGAGACATGGCAGAGCCTGGCAAGCTACCCCTGGTGTATTCGATATGCCCAAAAGAGTAACAATAATGGACCTCATTCTCAATGAATGGAGATGTTACTGGCACCTGCTCGAGCAAATATATGAACAACAGGAAGACAAATAGGATAAACTTTTACTTTACATATGTATTACTGGAAACTTTTCTTTTTTATTCCCCTCTGATGGTTTTCTATGTAAACACATGAGTCTATATCCTTTCATCTAGGTCATAAAAATAATCTACTGATAGTTCTATGTAAATATGGTATAATTTAAGCCTGAGAAAACTGAAAGATTCTAGACTTTCACTCTGTTTCTGAAATTTCAGGAGTTGATCCCAGGGTCTCGTGTTTGTGATTTTGACACACAAACATGCAGTGATATCCTGCACTTCTGATGCCATGGCATTCATTAACGTGCAAATAGTGTTTAGCTCTGTCCTTGGAGGATCTTCAAAAATATATATTGATTTCAGTTATGAAAAATGATGATTTTTTAGGAGCAGTAATTTGATGAGAGTTAGCAACAAATGCAAATTTTAAAAAATGTACTAAGAACCCAGAGATAATTCAGTAGGTAAAGCACTTTTCATGCTGAAAGTGACTAATCCAGGTTTTATCCTCGTCAAACATAAGGTCCTCTGAAGATCGTAAGAAATGATCCTGAGCACAAGGTCAGAATAATCCCCAAACACCACCAGTATTGCCCCTAAACTAAAAATAAGTAAACCAACGAAAATTTTTTAAAGAAATTATTGTTTCAATTAGTTATTTAGTTACCTAAATTTATTATTAGCTATTATCATTATCTATAATATTTAAAGGTTTATATTTAACATCTCAAATAAAGGTTTTAAATTTGAAAACTAACTTCCTCACCCATATTCTTTTTAATGAAAAAAAGAAAATATTGCCCCACGTTTCTGTTTTATGCATCTAATAGTTACCCTTATAATTTTCTAACGTAATTGTTATGTTATAAATGACATGCCTGAAATGGAAAGGAATTAACACTTTCATTGATAATATGAAAATGTCTCAGGTACAAGGAACTTGGTAAATTTTATATTGATTAAAAATAAAACACTATTTTTCATATTACCAACACTGAAAAGAAGTTTCAATGGAAAAATTCTTAAGTATTTGCAACATGATATTATAATAGAAAAAGAAAGATAAAAAATGAATACATGTGTGGTCCTATAACTTAATGATACTCAATTTTAATTTATAAATCAGATTACCAGAAAATAATACTTTTAAGCAGATACTTAAGTATCTTACCATCTTTTTTTTTTTTTTTTTTTTTTTTTGCTTTTTGGGTCACACCTGGCAATGCTCAGGGTTTCTCCTGGCTCTGCACTCAGGAATACTCCTGGCGGTGCTTGGGGCACCATATGGGATGCCTGGGATCGAACCCGGCCCGCATGGGCCGCCCCACATCCAAGGCAAGCGCCCTACGCTGGGCTATCACTCTGGCCCCCTCTTACCATCATTTGACACTGTATCTTCTTTCCAAATCAGTAATTAAACACTTAAAGTTCAGACGTTTAAGAGAATAAACATAGGTCACTCAAATTCATGACACTCTGGTGAGACTGATAAGAGTTTGTAGGAATTTTATCAATTACCCTGTTTCAGGCATTCTCATTAGCTTAAAGTAATCCAATATCTACTCATGTCATCTCCATTCTATTTCCTTATCGAGTAATCATTCAAGTGGTTATTGCAGAATTTGGTTGCACTCTCTTTTGTTAAGAAAGATATATGTAAAGTCACTGAGTGTTACACCAAAGGAGGACTAAGAATGTGAGTCTAATCCACAAGCATTCTACTAAGTGAATTTGATACCTCTCATAATGTCCTATTGTGCTTTTGTAAAAATTTGAACTTCTATAGTAGCAATTGGTATTGAGCATTATTTTTCATCTATCTATGAACAGACTGTATGGCGAATAGTCTATTAAATCTTTTTGCCAATGTTTTTTCCCCTTTTTGGAGGCCATACCAGCAGTATTTGGAGGTTACTCCTAGCTTGGTACTTAAGAATTCTCTCCTAGTGGAGCTTAGGGGATCATATGTCCTGGAGAATTTGGTTGCGGGTCACAGCCAGCAATGCTGAGCTTGCTTCTGGCTCTGCACGCAGGAATCACTCCTGGCAGTGCTCAGGAGACCATATGGGATGCCGGGGATGGGACCCATGTTGGCTGCATGGCAGATGCCCTTCACAATGTACTATCCCTCCAACCTTCCATCCTGGATAATTGCATTGGACAAAGAATGCACTCCAACCTGCTGAGCTCTCTCCTGCTTCAAATATCTGTTTTTTACTTTATTTTATCACAGTGCTAGGCATCCGAATAACAACCTCATTCTTGCAAGGCTACTGCTCTATCTCTGATCTATACATCTGGTCTTGGCAGATTTCTCAGTTGTGCAGCTTTGTTCTTGCTCTTATGGGAGTTGTATAGGTTCTTTTATATTCTGAATATTAACAGCTTGTGAAATATATAATGTGGAAATATGCTACCATTGCTTTGCAACCCTTTGGTTTTTATTGTACTTTTTTTTCACTGTGGCACAACTTTCCCATTTGATGTACTCCATTTTTATTGTTTAGATTGATTATTTTCTTTTTAAATTTTTTTTTTAGTTTTTTATTTGTATAATACCACTGTGAGAAATACAATTACAAAGATGTTCATAATTGGGTCTCAGTCACACAGTGTTCCAGCACCCATCCCTCCACCAGTGCCCCATTCCCACCACCAATGTCCCCACATTCCCTCCTAATTTCCCTCAGCCTGCCTCTATAGCAGGCACTTTTCCTTTTCCTCTCTCTCTCTCTCTCTCTCTCTCTCTCTCTCTTTCATTTGATATAATCCTGTATTTGTCATTTGCCAAATTGTTAAAGGTTGAGTGTTCAAATACACCTTGATATTGAGGTCTTGGCTATATCATCTGTTTTATTCTATGAGTTTTATGGTCTGGGGCATAATATCTAAATCTTAAATTGAGTTAATATCTGCCTATGGTGTTAAGCAGTCCTCTAGTATTGGGGTTTTATTTTGTTTGCATTTTTTGGATTAGACTGCCCAGTTTCTGCAACACCATTGTTTGAAAAGCTTTTCCTTTCTCCATTGTCTGACTTCGGATAATTTGTTATAGCTTAGGTGTCCACATATATATGAAATGTTTTCTGAGTTCTCTGTTCTACTGGTGTGTAGGTTTTTATCCCAGTAACTTACTGGATTATTTTTTTGGGTGTGGAGTAGGGTGGTGTTTTGTTTTTGTTATGATTTAGATTTTTTGGCTGCATCTGTGGGCTTGGAATCTCCTCCCAACTTGATGCCTGGGGTTGCTTCTGGTTTGTGGGATATAATGATCAAACCCAGAACTCTCTCATTAAAAGCAAGTGTAACAGTTCATTGAATCCATTCTCTGGGCCAATCAAATTGACCTAATTAATATTGTTTTATAATATAGTTTGAGGTGCAGAAGCACGATGATGTCTCTGTTTTTATTTTTTGCTTCCAGATTTATCTTGACTTAAAGGAATTTTTTGTGTTTCCATGTGAATTTTAAAATTATCTCTGTATCTCCATAAAAATGAAATTTGGAAAGAAATTTTCCTCATTAGACAGATTTAACATTGGTTTACTGACAAAGGATAGTTAGATGACCTATGAACTCATTTATTTGTGTTTAATGTTATCTTTTGCAGACTAGTGTATAAATGATCAGAAATCATAGTAACTAATAATGATTTGTAGCATAGTAAAGATCCCTGTATTATGAATCACAAGACCTGGACTTCTATCTTTTACCTAATAAATACATGATTTGCAAGGTTAGCTTAGTATGTTGAATTTGTTTTCTCACTCATAAAAAGTACTAATAGGGGCTGAGCAATAGTACAGCAGAAAGGGTGCTTGTCTTGCCCGAGGTCAACCCTTATTCGATCCCTGACATTCCACATGGTCTCCCATGACTGCCAGGCGTAAGTCTTGAGAATTATCAGTTGCGTCCCAAATCTCCCACCATCTGCATAAAAAAAAAGTGCTAATAGTTTTTTGACTTGCTATGGAATTTAACTAAACTGCTTAATATAAAATTAAGAATTTTTTGATATGTCTTAGAAATAAGTATGATAGTAATTTTACCACCCTTGTTTCAAAATAATTTATACAGATAATTAATTTATTTTAAAATTCTTAATTTCTCAATCATGAGATGTTAAAATTTGGGAAATTGTTTTTTTAGAATTATTGTTTTTTTTAGTTAATTTAACTGTTATAATGTTGAGATCTTTAAGGCTACGCAAATGCTTTCCCTGCTGTGCTATCACTCCACCCGATGTTGAGATCTTTAAAAGACTCACTGTAGCAATCACATTTAATAAATGAAGAATGTATTAAAATTATGTTTAAAATGATAAATTTATGGTCCAGTAGAGGTTTATAACATCAGTTTAAAATTTGTATTTAATTTTCTAATGATAGAAGATGATAAAACAAAGCAGTGTTTTCCCAGCTAGTATTATTTATTGACACTTTCCCTAATTTTATGTTAGTGCAAAGTAGTTCATATAAATGTTGCTACTTATCATGGACTTTTTTTAAACATTCTGTTTCAATGACCGATTAATATTTTAACAGCTTGTGTTTGTTCTTGGTTTCATCAGAAAGATGGAGCCATATTGCTAGTACTCACACATGGCTTGTTCTCTGCTATAGTGCTATTGCCAGGCCCACACACCAATACAATCTTTACAGTTGTAGTACCCATTTTATTCTAGTACTCACAACCCAGATATCATGACAAGTTAATATAGAAAAGTTCCTGACATCACTTGCTTAGGATCAATGCATTTGTTAATTGATACTTATTTTTGCAAGTAAATGATGTTAATCTAGTTGATGTTAGCCATCAACATGAGTCTTGGCAAATTAAAAAGATAGATAATTACTTTTTTCTTATTTTTCCTTTGCCTGATACTTCTTGCTTATTTATTGTGCTGTCATTATCTTCAGAGAAAACATTAATAACTTTATAGCCTGTTAGAATAACATGCCATTAAGGCATCTTGAGTCCCTATGTCCCTATAACTAAACTACCTAGTTTAGTTATAGTTTATACCTTTACAGCAAAAGTATAAAAAAATGATTCGCTATTACATTTAGATTTTAGCGTAGTTGTGGGCTGAACCGTATTCAGTTCACTTGAGCTTTATTAAGGCATTTGAGAGAAAGAATGAAATCTCAGAATCGACCTGCAGACCAGGTTGAAGTGAAAGCCATCTGGTACGTCTCAAAGATGTCAGCTGCATGAGAAAGGTTCAAAACTCAGTACTGGTTCATTGTGAGCTTTTCCTTTAGGCTCATGGGAACTTGCAGATCCATACAGGATCCCTGGGATTGAACTTGGGTCAGCAGTGTACTACACAAATGCCTTACCAACTCTACTGTTTCTCTGAATCAGGAATATGTGATTAAAGATTGGGCCAAGAGAGATGGCATGCTTGACTGTTTATTTTTAAAATAGTAATTTTTATTATATTTTAAACAAAGTTTAATTTATATAGTGAATCTTTTACAACTCTAAACCATCCCCCAGGATACCTATTCTCTACCCAAAGTTACAGAAAATATTCAATACTCAAGCTAAAATTCAGACTGGGGAAATACATCGGGTGCAAAAATATGGTTAAAATCTACTGTTTATCTTAATCCCTTGATATTTATTTTATGCATATGCTTAAGCACTATTGAAAGGGAACAGTTAATATTTTATTTTCCAAATTAAAGAGTTTTATTTTTCAGCCATTAAGATACCTTGGGCTTTGCTTTATTGGATCATTAATTAGCACTTTGAATGGTCAAAAGGACTTATTCAGTACACTTGTAACTCGCAACACACAAGAGGCATATATTAATGAAAGGTTAAAACATACCCAGGAGTCCCCTATTGCCATATTAAAACATTTATAAATGGGACTTTAATTTAAATTGCGCTAAAGTGAAAATGAAACGCTGCATTGATTCTCAGGCCAGATGTTCCTTAGGAAATGCAGTGTGTGTATTATTCCCACTACAAATTATAACTTCAAATATGACCTGGACATTTTCAAAGATAATTCTCTGATGACCAGATTCAAGCATGTAAGGCAATTAACTGAAGAGTCCCTTTTATAACTTTTTGTACACTAGATGGCAGAGAGCACCTAGGAGATGCCTCATGTACCCAGTTCTTTGGCTTGACAACCAAAGATAAAATTTCACTAGTTTTTTTTTTTCCTTCCTCCATTTGTGGGCTAAGGTTCTCCCTTACAGGGAAGTATGTCGTGAAATTTATACTGCTGGCTTAGGTTTGTGTAAATACAATCGTTTTTTCTCTCTTTTTTTTTTAACAGATTTTTTAAAAAGTAGAATTAAAAGCAACTGCCCTGCAGGGAGGAATTAGCATGGGGCTACATTAAGTACATCTTTGTGGGGCAAGTTTGTTAGAAAATGAAAATGGGTCTTTGTGTTTCTTACCAAATAACAAAATAGGGGATTCCTGTTTGTTTCCCAGGAATGCCTTGTTCATTTAGTGCTTTTTTTGTTGCTAAAATAAGAATGACATCTTGCATTTCCATGGAGGCTGATGGTGGGGGTGGATATTTAAAGAGCTTTCAGTTTGCCTGTTTATCTGGTGACCTAGGCACAACCTGTTATCTCCAGCCTAATGTATGGCCCTGATAAAACCCTGGGCTCCCAGTCTTAAGGGAGAGCCCTGGGAAATTGCGGGGATGTTTATCTTATTTTAATTTTTTAGAAACTTTAATCATTGTGATTTACAACCTGCCATGGGGCGAGGGGCTTGTTTACAATGTTCTAAGACCTCATCCTCCACAGCCTGTCCATCCTCCACAGCCTGTCCATGCCTTTCCCTCATGGTCTCTGGCGCCCCCGTGTCCCCCCCTCACCCCATCACACCCCCACCTCACACCCCATCACACCCCCCTCCCACCACACCGTCACAGTCCCCCTCACTCCCACATTGTTCAAGTCAGTCTGTAGATGACTCCACAGATTATCTGCCATCTTCTTTAGGCTGACCTCACTAGCATGATTTTCTTGAGCTCCATCAGTGAGTGGCGAGTTGCATGATTTTGTCTTTTTTTCTGTTTTTAAGTGTAAGCAGACTAATATTTTCTTTTCTTTTTTTTTTATACTCCCATGAGATATACAATTTCAAAGATGTTCCTAATTGGGTCTCAGTCATACAGTGTTCCAGCGCCGCCCCCTCTACCAGTGCCCCATTCCTACCACCGATGTTGCCACATTCCTTCCCACCCCACCCCCCAGCCTGCCTCGACAGCAGGCACTTTTTCTTTTCTCTCTTTCTCTTTCTCTGTCTGTCTCTGTCTCTGCCTGTCTCTGTATCTCTCTCTTTCTTCTTTTACACATTGTGACTTGCCCTACAGACATTCAGGGTTTATCATGTAAGTGTTTTTTGTGTATATTCAATGGTGAGTTCTAGTTGACATTACCATTTTCCACAATTAGTAGAACACCGGTATATATTTATGTCCTTTAATGAATGCAGTCATTTTATATCTGAACTTTTCTTTCTGACTAGTTTCACTCAGCATGATAGTCTCCATGTCCATCCATTTGCAGGTAAATTTCATGACTTCTTTTCTGACAGCGCATAGTATTCAAAAGTGCTCTTCATCATTAATCATCAAGGAGATGCAAATCAAAACAACAGTGAGGTATCATCTCACACCACAGATTTCGTCTTTTCTTATGCTGAGTAGTATTCCAGATCCTATACCAGTCTTTTTATTCCTTCCATAGTGGGTAGAGCGGAGGATTGTCATTGAGGAAGTCTCTTTACTCAACCATCTGTTCTTGGACACTTGGAGTCTTTCCTGATTTGAACTATTATAAACAATGCTGTAATGAGTATGGGAACACAGATATCTTTTCTTGGACTCAAAATGTACATTGCAGGCAGGAAGATATGGGAGCCCTGTTAGTTCATGTTGGAGAAAAGAGTGTGTGGAACATAAACCAGCCCAAAGGCATGAAAGCCTTTGACGTAAAGGCCCATCTCAGGTGCATGGAGAACCACTGAGCGCAGAAATCCAGGCTGCAGTGCATGAGCGATGTCTTAGAGGGAGAGCCAGCAAGAGTTCCTGGGCAGAAGCCCAGATAGGAACTCTCGAGACAAAAATGGGTGGGTTCCCCAGGAAAAGCCCACCCAATCCCTCCATGGAAAAATTTGGGGAAAAAGTGGTGAGATACATAATAACATTTTGCGACAAAGCCTAAACCATACTGAGCAGGTGGCCCAGAAAGCGTCAGTGGTGATTCTCTTAGTTCCCATTCCCAAGTGCTTCAATATTTTCAAGAATATTAATTCTTATAATAATAAAGACATAATAATAAAGATGTTCAAACAGAACTGGAAAGTAGAAAAATTATTGCAAAGTAAAAGAGAAAGGAAAAGGAACCCCCCATGTGGGGAGGAACTTAGTATAGGACTAAGTTAACTAAGACTCTTTTGCTTAATTTTATAGGAAATCTGGGTCTTTGTGTTACAGGCAGTGCAGGAAATCTATAGGGTAGTCCGGCTGGTTTGAGTCTTTCTGACCATCTTTCTCAGGTACTGTCCATTATCGTAGTCTCTATATGAGCCTAAGGTCTGGGGCAGAATTTTATAATGGACAATGTAAAATCCTTATTAATCAGAATAGCCTTCTTTAACAGTTAAATCCTGATTTATCAGAAATTTGCAGGAAGTTAAAAAATGTAGGATGGGCCATCAAAAAGCAGGACTGCTCACAGCAGCTGGCAAGGGTAAACTGAAGCTTCCTTATTCAATACTGTAATATAAAATGGCAAACAAAGAAAACCAGAAGTCCCACGGAAAATTAATGATTTTTATTGAATAGATTTGATTTTATAATAGCAAATACAAATCCTGGGATTTCACATAGTCAGACTACAAATGGTGTAGTAAATGAAATAACAAATTATTACAAAATACCTCTAGTCTCTGAGAAAATAAATGTGGATGAGGCGAATCTGGGGAAATGGGGAGCAGTTACATTTGATGGTGTGATGCCGTAGAGCTTTGGTAGTGGATGCAGTGAGATTTGTACACACAGAAGTTGTGTAAATCTGTATTCTCAAACAGCCTTCTGAGACTGGAAAATTAAAAAAAAATTCATAAAATGAATAGCTAAAATTGGCATAATCCTATTTATGACATAATTGCATTTATAACCCTAATAAACACTATTGACAGAATAGTGCTTACTTCCATCACATTTCACAGTCAGTTTTGAAAATTACCGCTTAACATTATTAAAATGATTTTTTAAAGGAAGTTTGGGTGCTCATTGATAATTAAACATGGCTTTCTAAGAGCATTGACCCTTGATTTATTTTATTTTCAAAATAACAATTACTTGTCGTTTGTCACTTGGCTTCCCGATGTTCATTGATTTGCTCAAGCAGGTGCCAGTAATGTCTCCATTCGTTGGGAATGAGGTACATTATTGTTACTGTTTTTGGCATATCTACACCATGGGTAGCTTGCCGGCTCTACTGTGACTCTGGGCTCATCCCTGGGGCACAGTCCTTTTCTATGTCAGACCATCAGCCATCCAGGGCCCATAGGGCAGAGCCCTGGGTATAGACAAGTCTGTCTCCTGTCTGCCACCTGCCGATGCAGCCGGGCATTGCAGCCACACCTGCAATTACAGTTTTTAAAAATTTGTTCTGGGGCCATACTTGGCAGTACTTAGGGCTTAGTCCAGGCTCTGCGATCAGAGAAGACTCAGTGGCTCATCTCTGGTGCTCACTCAACTTTATCTAGTGCTGGGATCAAACCCAGGTTGACCATATGCAAGAAAATTACTTTTCTGATGCATTATCACTCCATTGCTTGAATAACAAGTGCAGTTTGATTTGATGATATGTCAAATATTTTGGATATATATGTGTGTGCATATATATATGTATATATTATATATACACACACACATAATGTATGCCCCAAAAGTATACTAAATATAGCCTTTTAAAAAGAAAGATAAATTATTTATTTGTGGGATTTTCCTCTGTTATTGTCTATATGCTCTTTTTAAAATAAAAGTAAAATGGTTTTATCTAGAGAAATATGAAGAAAGAGGCAGAGGCAGAAATATATGTGTTCAAGGAGACCATGATCTTCTCCAGAGGGAAAAAGCCAAGCATACACATATCAGGTCGAGATTCAGGTGAATTTCCAAGACAGAGAATGTGTCCCGTATATTTGTAATAAGCTAAGGTTTGTGGTTGTTTAATAGATTTCCCCCGAGTTAATGTCTTAATGTGGTGATAAACAATGTGCTACTAAAATCACAGAAACAGAAGCATTCCTTCGGAGGCAGTATAAGAACCTAAATCCTATTGATGGTATTAATAATTTAACTGCTGCAAAATATCTTATTACAACAATCACTCAGCTTGGTATCTGCTATATTAAATTAAGGAGCCATTGCTAACCTAATACTATAAACACAAAGCAACTTTATATTTAAAGTGCTTTTGAGAGATACTTCTTTTGAAAAATATATTAGTAGACCATTTTTTTCAGCAAAAAATAGTCCTTGAATAAGAGGCTGCAACTGGCAAAAACAAAACAATTTTCACTGAAAAACAGACTCTATAAGTCATCACAGCCCCAAAGAAGAAGGCCAAATCATTAATATCTGAATATAATCTGTGTATAAAGCATTTTTACTTTTATCACATCCTGTTTTCCCCCAGCAATGTTGCCACCTTACAGAAAAGTACCCGATTACAGGGACCCTTCTATCAGAACATTTTCTTCCTATTTTTTTTTTTTTTTTTTTTTTTTTTTTTTTAAACATTTTATTATACCACCGTGAGATATACAATTACAAAGTTGCTCACGCTTGGGGGTTTCGGTCACACAGTGTTCCAGCACCCGCCCTCCACCAGTGCCCCTCAGCCACCACCCATGTCCCCCAATTCCCTCCCCCTCCCACATCCCGCCTAAATGGCGGGTTCTTTATCTCCTCTCCTCTCCCTCTCTCTCTCCTCCTTCTCCCACACATTGTGGGTTGCACTCCGACACTTAGAAGCCATCATTTGTATTTTTTTGTCTGTCCTTAATGCTCAGTTCTATGTTAGCATCAGAACTTTAGACATTTATTCACTCATGTTCCTTTCTCTATCTAAACCAACCTCTGACTCCCCACACGCTTGTGGTAATTTCCACTTTTGGTAAGATCACCTAGTATATTTATGCCATGCAAATAAATGCAGTCATTCTATGTCTCTCCCTTTCCTTCTGACTAATTTCACTCAACATGATTCTTTCCATATCCATCCATTTATAGCAAAATTTCATAACTTCATTTTTTCTGACAGCTGCATAGTATTCCATCGTGTAGATGTACCACAGTTTCTTTATCCAGTCATCAGTTCTCGGGCATACTGGTTGTTTCCAGGTTTTGGCTATTGTGAACAGTGCTGCTATGAAAATAAAAGTCGCGGATTGTGTTTCCGCTGTGCGTTTTTTGGCTTTCCAGGGTATATTCCCAGGAGCGGTATGGCTGGGTCAAAGGGGAGCTCAATTTCTAGTCTTTGGAGGAATGTCCATATTGTTTTCCAGAAAGGTTGTACAAGTCGACATTCCCACCAACAGTGTATGAGAGTCCCCTTTTCCCCACATCCACGCCAGCACTTGTTGCTTTTACCCTTTTGGATATGGGCCATTCTCTGTGGTGTGAGGTGATATCTCATTGTTGTTTTGATTTGCATCTCTCTGATGATTAGTGATGATGAGCATTTTTTCATATGCCTTTTGGCCATTCGGATTTCTTCCTTGTCAAAGTTTCTGTTCATCTCCTCTCCCCATTTTCTAATGGGGTTGGCTTTTTTTTTTTTATATAGCTGTACCAGTGCCTGATATATCCTGGATATTAACCCCTTATCAGATGGGTATTGGGTGAATATTCTTTCCCATTCCGTCGACTGTCTTTCTATCTTGGTCACTGTTTCTTTCGAGGTGCAGAAGCTCTTCAGTTTCATGTAGTCCCATATATTTATATTTTCTTCTAGTTGCTTTGTTAATGGTGCTTCACCTTTGAAGATGTCTTTAGCATCGATGTCGTGGAGGGTTTTTCCTATATTTTTCTTCAACATACTTTATGGATTCAGGTCTGACATTGAGATCTTTAATCCATTTTGAACTGATTTTTTGTGCAAGGTGTTAGACACAGGTCCAAATTCATTTTTCTACATGTAGCTGTCCAGTTTTCCCAGCACCACTTGTTGAAGAGGCTTTCCTTACTCCAGTTTGGACTCTTTGCACCTTTATCAAAGATTAACTGATCATGTCTTTGAGGGTGGGTGTCAGGATACTCAACTCTATTCCATAGGTCCACCGGTCTGTTTTTTTATTCCAGTACCACGCTGTTTTAATTACTGCTGCTTTGTAGTACCCTCCAGAAAATGGGAATTGAAGGAAGCTTCCTCAAGATAGTCAAAGCCATCTACCAAAAGCCCACAGCGAGTATCATTCTCAATGGGGAAAAATTGAAAGCCTTCCCTTAAGATCAGGAACACGACAAGGTTGCCCTCTCTCACCTCTTTTTATTCAATATAGTACTGGAGGTACTCGCCATAGCAATCAGAGAAGAAAAAGGACATTAAGGGCACCCAGATAGGCAAGGGAAGAAATCAAGCTATCATTATTTGCAGATGACATGATATTATACCTAGAGAACCCTAAACTCTCGACCCAAAAACTCTTAGAAACAATAGACAGGTATAGTAGAGTGGCAGGGTACAAAATCAATACCCAAAAGTCGGTGGCTTTCCTATACACAAATAACTGAAGAGAAGAAAGGGATATTATGAAATCGATTCCATTCACAATTGTGCCACAGAAAATCAAATACCTAGGAATCAGCAACCAAGTGTGTAAAGGATCTATACAAAAGAGAACTACAAGACACTGCTTCAAGAAATAAAAGAGGACACGAGGAAATGGAAACACATTCCCTGCTCATGGATGGGGAGAATTAACATTGTTAAGATGGTAATACTCCCTAGAGCTTTGTACAGATTCAATCGCGGTTCCTATAAGGATTCCCATGACATTCTTTAAAGAAATTGACCAAACACTTCTGAAATTCATATGGAATAATAAGCCCCCACGGATAGCTAAAGCAATCCTTGGGAAGAAGAAGATGGGAGGCATCACATTTTCTTCCCTATTACCACTGTGTGGAGCCACGAGAAATGAATCAGAGCCAATTCTACCTGCACGTTTGCCAAATCTAGTGAAACAAAGCAGATCACATAGACAATGAATAAAACAGAATTACAGCACCTAAAAGCTTGCTTTATGGACTGAGTTGGAAAGAGAGAGGTACTTTCAGTGAAGAAAATATTTATGGATATATTACCTGAGATAGATTTAACAGCCATAGTCTCAAATGAATGACTGTAGAAGTTTCAGTTGTAAATGTAAGATTGTCTTAGAGTCTATTAAACCTCCCTGTTCTATTCCTTAGAGCTATAACATCATTGCCATTCTGAACTCACGTATCACACTTCATCACTGTCTTCCCGTTCATCATTGATTTGCTCGAGCGGGCACCAGTAACATCTCCATATGTCCTGTCTCTTGCAAGTAGAGCCCAAGGGCACCTGCTTGCTCCAGGAACATAAAGAGCCTCAAACTATTCCATCAGGTCATGAGAATGAGGTCTATAATTGTTACTGGAATTTGGCATATCAAATCACGACATGGGTAGCTCGCCAGGCTCTGCCATGTGGGTAGCATACTCTTGTAGTCATCTCTAAATTCAGCATTTATTGATGAACTGTGGCTGCCGAGCCAGCTGTGATCGGCTGGTCTTCTGGGTGGAGTTCTGACTAGGGGAAGTCCGGATGTGGAAAATGGAGGCTCTCATGGAGTGGGGTGGGGGCGTCTGGTTTGTTGTGAGGCTCTGTTGGGGTGGCGGGCCAGAGCTAGAAACTGCCATCCCTCCCGGGCACTTCATGAGTGGCTGGGCACAGGGAGAGCCTTTAGCAGCTCTGCCCCATGTCTGTGAGTCTCATTTTCACACGTACTCTGTGCAAACATGCATTTTTAATGTGTTGCATTTAACTATAGAATAAGGGAATATTTTGAGGTTGATGATGAAGAAGGCACACCCAAAATACTGTGTACAAGAAAAAGTAATTAAGAAGCACACTAAAGTTAGCTAATTTACGCTCTGTAACAAACTTGGAAGGTGATTTGATTGTGCATGGTTACGCAAATTGCTCTAATTCAGAAACAAATGGTGCTGATAACTGTCCTAATTTAAATGTAGCTCCAAATTTAAATCTAAATTTAAACAACATTCATTGTAACTCTGGTAACTCCAGAATTTCTTTTAACAGTCATTTTTCTTTAGTATATTGTCCAATCTTGCAGACTTTTGCTTGAGCTCCTTTATGTGTGGTTTTGTTTGCCTCATTTTATTTGGGTTTAATTTTCAGTTCCATTTTGTTTTATGGGGAGTTGGGAGATGACGGTGTTTCAAATGTGTTCAGAAGACCAAGAGGCTGGTCTGATAATTCTTGGTCAGCCAGGCTAGTAGTTAAATGTAAAGACTTGAAATTACAGAGATACTCAGACCCTGCAGTACTGGAGATGACCCAGGACCAGGTGACGCTTGGAGGCCATTGAAGCCACACCCTGTAGTACTCTGAAGAACTCTAGGGATGCCCCCTGCTAAGATCCTGGGGGTCAGTGTGGTGCTGGGGATAAAACTGCAGTTGACTGCATGTGAGGCATGTGCCTTAACCCCTGTACAAATACATGAAGGGAGCAGAAGTACCATCTTGAATGTATTTGTTTCTGGCCTTTTTTTTTAGCATATCTGTCTTGAATGTTCGACAGCATATAGAGAGGGCTGCTCTCAAATTCTATAAGTTGTATGTTATAAATCACATTGTTGCTGAAAGAATGTCAAACTAGATAACAGGAATGAAATAATTGGGAAGTCAATGTACTCCTGTGTTTATTCCTTCTGACTTGTTTTCCTGGAGTACATCATAAAAATATTTCAGCCTCTTTCATGAATTTTCAAGAAAAGAACCAATTGTGTTCTTTGGCATGTCTCGCCTAGGAGTCAGATTGCTCAATTGTACTCCAGTCCTCTGAGATAGTTCTCCATCACTGGGCATTTATAATATTCAAATGGAATGTTTCAAATTTGTTTGTGGATACCTTTAAGTAATTTTGAAAATCTATCATGTACTTCTATATTTATATCCATTTCGCTTTATGTTTCTCTTTTTGGATATATATATATATATATATATATATGCAATATATATATGCAAATAAAATACCCATATATACATATACATATATCTATATGTGTATATATATTTCAAGTTATGTCTCCCCCTTATAAACTTTTTTAAAGAAGTGTTCATAGTGTCTGTAGGCAAAGGAGCATGGAACAATAGAGTAATATAATTTTTCATACTTTTTAGAATTCTTCACACTCTTTCTCCTAGATGCTGAATCAATTTAGATCCCCACCAAGGGTGTGTCGATGTTTCTCACCACGTGAACAGTATTCTTTATTGACATTTTGTGTGGCCAGGCTCATAGGTGTAGTATTATGTTTCCTCATAATTTTATTTGCATTTTCGTTAATGTAATAATGAGCGTTTTTTATGTGCCTGTTATATGACCTTTTCATGGTGCTCAGAAAACCGTGTGGTGCTGAGGATTGAACCCAGTGAACCCGTGCTTCACTGCTGTGCTATATTCCAGCCCTTTACTTATTCTTCTGGGGTTGCAGTAAGGGGGTAGTGAGGTTTACAAAGCATGGTATATAAGAGGGATATATAAACATGATGTCAAGCATTGATAATGCTTAAACCTCCCTTATATTTTCTTGTGTGTGAAAAGCGAAACATCTTGTGTTAGAAATATTATAATTTGATTTATAAATAGATTAAGTAAACTCTTGAGCAATTTTTGAGACTTCAGTACTTAAAGTAACTTCTACTCCCAATATTAAGCCTAGCTATAGATTTCCTGATTTAGGTAAAGTCATATTTAAGCTGGGTTTTAGATCTTTTACTGATCAATGTGTTTAAACACAAGTAGTGATACTTTGACGTCACTTGTCCCATTTCCCTTCTCACTTCCCCCTGTTCTTGGAGACCGTGTGATGGCAGTGATTGAATCTGGGCTCTTGTGAATAGCATGTGTACTCCAGTCCTCTGAGATAGTTCTCCATCACTGGGCATTTATAATATTCAAATGGAACGTTTCAAATTTGTGGATACCTTTAAGTAATTTTGAAAATCTATCATGTACTTCTATATTTATATCCATTTCGCTTATGTTTCTCTTTTGGAGATACATATATATACATATATGTGATATATATGCAAATAAAACACCCATATATACATATACACATATATCTGTACACATATATCTATATGTGTATATATATTTCAAGTTATATGTCTCCCCCTTATAAACTTTTTAAAAAAGAAGTGTTCATAGTGTCTGTAGGCAAAGGAGAATGAAACAATAGTATTCAATATTTTTATAATACATAAAATTCTTAAATTATAATTGGAATGGAATAGCCTTTGATTACTTGCATCCTAATGCCACTTTGTTTTGTGGACTGAATGCTAGCAACCTTGAGGGTTGGTAAACAATTGGAGTAATTTCTGCCTTGTATTTGAAGGTTTCAAAAACATTATAGACATTAGTTGAATTCCAAAGTTGCCTCTCATCCTTACTTAATTAGACCAGCAACATTGGTGTGCAAATAGCGTGCGGGATAACCCACTACTATCATGGAAGAAAGAGTTCACAGCAACACACACAGGCTCGGCCATGGTGGAACAGTGAACTAAAGCGATAAACTCTGCTTACTCCAATTTCCCCCATTTCCCGAAGTCCTTCTAATATTTGCAGTTTCGTAGGATTGTTTTCCCCCAAAGCATTATGTATAACGGGGGCTGTGTTGGACCCATAACTATGACATAAGGAAATGAAAGCCAGGACACTGTGGTTATTGAGCTCACAGCAGAGGAGGGGCTCAGCAGTCCCTGTCGGCATGCGGCTCTGGCCCATGTCACGTGGGACCCTGTTCGGTGCAGCTTCCCATTCAGACTATAGTGGGTACTGCCTTCTCCCAGGTGTGCGCTTTCCACTCTGGTTCCATTTTACCTGGTGCCCATTCGAGCCAATCGATGATGAACGGGAAGACAGTGATACAGTGATACAGTGACTATTTTCCCCTTGAATGTCAGATGCTTAATTTTTTCTCCTCCAAAGTATCACTGTATCACTGTCTTCCCGTTCATCATCGATTGGCTCGAGCGGCACCAGTGACATCTCCATATGTCCTGTCTCATGCTAGTACAGCCCAAGGGCTCCTGCTTGCTCCAGGAACATAAAGAGCCTCAAACCATTACATCAGGTCATGGGAATGAGGTCTAAAATTGTTACTAGTATTTGGCATATCAAATACGACATGGGTAGCTTGCCAGGCTCTGCCCTGTGGGTAGCATACTCTTGTAGTCATCTCTAAATCCAGCATTTATTGATGAACCGGGCTCAAGCGGCTGCGTGAGCCGGGCTGTGATAGGCTGTTCTGCTGGTGGAGTTCTGACAAGAGGAAAGTCCGGATGTGGAAAATGGAGGCCCTCATGGAGTGGGGGTTGTCTGGCTTGTTGTAAGGCTCTGCTCCATTTTCCACATCCGGACTTTCCTCTCGTCAGAACTCCACCCAGCAGACCAGCCTATCAGCGCCCAGCTCATCGAGATCCACCATGTAGCAGTCTTTTTTTAAATCCGGCTCAGGTATGCTGATCCAGAGACTCACAGACATGGGGGCAGAGTTGCTACTGGCTCTCCCTGTGCCCAGCCGCTCACGAGGCACCCAGGAGGGTTGGCAGGTTCTAGCCCTGACCTGCCATCCCAGCAGAGCCTCAAAGTAGTCATTCAAATAAGATCCTTTCTTTTTTTTTCTTTGCTCTTTCACTATCTCTTCCTTCACTCTTCCTTTTGTCTTTCTTCCTCTTCTTTCCCACTAACCTTTCATGAAATTGACCTGATTTTGTTGTCATACTGGAGCATCCTGACATGTAACTCATGGTCCCATCCCTATGGAGACTTCTTTAGTTAAGTAATTTTCGATGTAAGTGCTTTTTTCCCTAGAGGGTTCAGTAGGAAAGATCAATAAGGGCTACATCTCTAGCTAGCCACATAGGGTGCAATCAATACATATTTAATACTGATTTATTGTGTAGAGTACACTTGGCCTTGTACTGCCACTGGAATGGTGTGGTCAAAGGCTGTTTCTCTTGTGTGCCCTCTGGGCATGACATACAAGGTGAGCACTGAGAGTACTTGCTGGGGAACCTGAGACATAGTGTAGTGGGTAGGATACTTTCCCTGTATGGAGCCAACCCCTGTTTAATCTCAGGTACCCGTGTATGGTCCCCTGAATGCTTTGCCATGAGTGATCCCTAAACACTGAGCCAGAAGTAAGCCTTGAGTACCTTGGATATGGCCCCCAAACTGAAGGGAATAAAAAGGAATCTATGCTGAGTGCCTTCAGGTACAATTTATGCATAACTGAATGACTGTTGGAGAATTGGATGAAATACTACTTTATTCCAAAGAGCTGATGCCTTATTGGGAAGCTAGGATGCCACAAATAGTGTGCGCTATAGAAACAGGAGTGTGATTGGTTTAGTCCCAGACACAGAAAAGATGCTGTCAGTTGGCGTCACTCATTGATGACCCCCGTCCTGTGCTTTTGTGAAGCAGCAAGTTCACCCGGCACTGAAAGCAAGGGCACAATAATGGACAGTTTATATGTCTTTATCCCAGGAACCAGCTGGTTCCTGGATCATATTTCATTACAAGTTTTATTTATAGTTGTCTTTGAAAGGGAAACAGTACAGCGGAACTTGGCAGTTGGTGTGTAATAATGCATAATTTAAAGCTTATAGAAGATACTCTGAGTGTGAGGGGAGAAGGACCGCTTACCAATTTTAAAATTTGCAAGATTCCCCTAATGCTTCTGGTGGTAAGTGAGTAGAAGGATCTGAATAGAACAAGAATTAGCCTTGGGGTTAGAGCTCTATGGATCTGAACCATATTCCATCACATTGTAGTACATATCTAGCTATATTTATTCCTATTTCTTCCTCTTTCCTTGTCTGTGCAGTACAAAATATACTTGTTTGAGAAATCTATTCACACAGTTAGGAATGAATTTGCTTGAGGTTATTGGACCTCTGCTAATCTTGAATTAAAGTTTGATATTAGGTACTTTGTTAGAAACCCATGTAACATAGCATTTACTTGTGTAACAAGTCACAGCAAACTAAAATCTAATGCTGTCTTTAGATATGTGGTCCTAACTTTCATCATAGGAATCAAATTCCTTTGAACTAAAAATGTGTGAAGTTCACACTGCATTTTCATAGTATATAACAGAATTTTTTTTCATATAAAAGTCATCCTTAAAAACAGCTTTTTATAGAATCTTAAAAACCAGGCATGAAATGACACCTAAACAATCCTGATAGTATTTATTTGAATTTTTCAGAGGCATTTGTGGAAATGCCTGATCACATCTCTAGATGGCATTATTGCACCAGAAGGAGTTAGATAATTGTGTTATTTTGTTCCCAGAATTATCAACCTGTTTAATGGAAATGCAGGTTTAAGAATCTTTGAGACCAGTAGAAATGGGAAATAAGGTGTAGAAAAAGATAGGCACTTAAAAAACAGAACAGTGAAATCTAATACAACCTGATGAATTCAATAATAATTGTCTATTTATAAAAAATTAGAGGAAGGAAGAGAAGTTGATTGATTGAAGTGGAAGACTGCTTCAGTATTTCTTGGAAACATGTCATTTAACTAAGGAGGACCAAAAATAATTGAAATTACACTACTCAATGTTAATATTCATCACAGAAAATAAAATTATGCATTGTCTTCTACTATATCAACTTGTTTTATGCATTAAACAATGTTCTCTGATTTTTATTGTTTTTTTGATGTTTCTGATTTATACTAAGCACTCCTTTTTCTTTTAAAGTATTTGATTCATTTGATTTTAATATTAATTATAATAATACTTTAAATATAAAGTAGTCTTTGGTGGTTTATGAATCAGTAAATACATTTCACTTAAGTAGTTATTTTTGTTGCCTAATTTTAGGGAAAACATTTGTGGTTCTAATTTCAAAATTAGCACCTTAGGAACAGCATTACTTAAACCAATAAATATATGTCATGGAAAGCTAGGTTTTTAATTTTAATTATAGCTGCAGCATAGAGATTTGAAGGCAAGCTCCATGTTTTTTGCTCCTGAGATCTGTAATTTTTTATTTGTTTTGGTTGAGTATTGGAATGCCTTGCAATCTGCATAGACTTTCAACAAATTGTGCTGGGAAAATATAGTCGCCGCCATCACGGACACTAACAGTGACACTCAAGTTTCATCTTCTACTTTGAGTAAAGATAATTATGTGCAATTGATATTGCTGATATGTCCCCTAACTAATCATCATACAAATGTGATCATTGTTTTAATTATGTGTTTTAATTCTAATATTATGTTTTGTGTGGAGAATATATCTTTTAATTTTTGCACTCATTTCTTTGCTATTCAGTAAATTAAGATGTAGAAAAAATTACTATTATCTGTTTCATAGACTGGTCAAAATATACATTGTAGTATAAATGCAAAGTTATAGGTCAGGCCCCATACACGTAAAACTGAAAAAAATATGTTTTGTCAGCTCTTGAGGAACAATGAACTAATGGACAGAGCTAGGAACATGACAGTACTGTATTATCTCAGTAGATGAACTTAATAGTATGAACTATAAATACACACACACACACACACACCATTTTAAAGGCAAAATGGTTTTAACTGAATTTGAATAAATTGCTTCAAATTTGAAGTGTTAGAACTGAGTCTTAGTAACAGTATTGGAATAGTGTTTTTCAACAATTTAACATGATGTGTAGTACAAAACATGTGTGAATTAAATGAATGCATATTAGTGATTCTCATATAAACACATCATCAACTTGGTAGACAGAATTTTTCAGCTTTATGGAAATATCACCAGCAGGAAATTTGGGCCATTTGCTGAGGTTGCAACACCTTCTGTATCTCTACCTGTAACTTAATCTCTGGCTCCAGTGAAATCACTCCCTGGAATATCCAATTTATTTTCAGAGCCAGAATGATAGCACAGAAGACAATACACTTACCTTGACATGGCCAACGCTGGTCCTTAGACCGCCTCCAGGACTGTCACGTGACAGCAGACCCAGTAAGGCCTGAGTTGCACCAGTTGTGGCTCAACAATTAAAACAATGATACCAGTGGCTCGGAGTTAGATATGGTTCAATTAAAAAAAATTTGCAGGGCTGACTTCAATTTGTTCTCACACGACTCAATAGACTACTTTGTTCTTCTATAGACATTTGAGGGTTTCCGTGTTGGACCAGAGAGATTGGGGATTCCAATACGGTCTTGTGTGATATGCTTGTATACAAACATATATATTTTTTCTTGACAGTACACAACATGGCATGAAATTACTGAATCACTATTTTAAAGGGATTTTTGATGTTCTGTATTATTATACGCAGCTTTGAAACTTAGCTGTATCAGTTTATGTTCCTCATGACCAACATGAAATGAGTCCTTTTATTGCCTAAATCCCAATACACAGCATTGTCAGACTTCACAGTTTGAATTTGATTTGGGCCACATGGTGGTGCTCTAGGGTAACTCCTGTGGTGCATACATGAAACATGCCATGCTGGGATGCAGCATATATGGAACCTGCATCTACCATATATGCTGCATGTTTTCCTGTCGTTTGGCACGTTTCCTCGCAATCTTGTCTCACATGGCAAATTTCTAATGCTGTCCTATTTGTTTTCATTTACATTTCCCTCCTTACCAGTGGTTGCTGGGATTTGTAGTCTATTTTTTTTTGAGTGTCCATTTTTCACCTGCCTTGTCTTTCTCTTAATATACACAGAAATTTTGTTGTTTTTCAAACTGTCCTTTAATTATGTCTATTTGGTGGTGGCTGAGCAGTTTTCAGAAAGTCGTGGGACCATGCAAGCGATTCTTAGCCAATGGACTGAATGGATCCATGCTACAGCCTGGGCATGTGACAGTTCTCAGGCTCAGTAGATCTGGGGCCCACCAGGGTCGCCTAGTGATGCTTGATGGGTCTCCATGGCTCCATCTGAGAGTGCTCAGGGAGACCATGTAGTACAAGGATTGAACTCAGGTCCCCCTGTGCATGCAAAGTATTAGTTTCTTGCCACTCACCTATCTCCCTAACTCTTCACTTGTATTTTAGAAAAATTTCTTGAACCTATAATATCCTTATGCTTTGTCAAAATTGCTGGCTTCTGACCTAGACCAGGTTGGTCACTCTGTTGTTATCAGTTTGGGAAATTTCATGCTGCAATACACGTATTCAATCAAAGAATATTTCTGTTCACATCATTACCCTGAATCTATAAAATTTACATAGACTAATTAATATTTATAGCATATTGAACTCATTTTCTTAAAAAATATGAAATAATTAGCTTCTGATTGACCACTACAAAATTATTGGCATTTGTATTACAAAATAATGATAATAGAAAACTAAGAAAAATGGAGCAGCACATTATGTGTTAATGGAAGCAACACTTAAGAGACATCTTAAGTTGTCGAATTTAAGAAGGGGCCAAATTTATGAAGGTGCAGAAGTGATAGTATAGCAGGTAAGGCCATTGCCTTGCAAGAGGCTGACCCAGGTTCAATCCCAGACTTCCCATTTTGTCCTTGAGCACTATCAGGAGACATCCCTGAGGCCAGAATAAGGAGTAAAACCTGAGCACTGTCACGTATGACCCCCAAAACAACAGTAGCAGCAGGAGCAGCAGCAGCAGCAATAACAACAAAACACAAAAAAGGAAAAGAGGGTAGAAAGTAAATGTGTTCTGTTGCCCAGTCCTTGCAGAATATTTACAAAATCTTTGCATATCATAATACTGTCTCTCAAACTGTGAAAACATAAATAACATTTGTGGAGAAATGTCATAGACTTAAAATTTCATTCATTAAAACCTGTACTTGCATCTAAAAGAGTCTTTCTTTGTTGATGCACCTCAGATATAAATTATACCTCAGCCTTCATACACAACACTAAATTAGAGTGCAGTAAGCAAGACTAAGCAATTATGTAGGTGTTTTGCTTCAATTTATTTAAATAATTATTAACAAATATGTTTGATATAAGAGGCAGAGCTGAGCCCACCTAATGTTTTCCTCTAATTCATAATGTACCTTGTTGGTACTTTTCTTACCCTGTGTAAGTTAAGATGAATGAAACATCTTATGCCTGATATTTTTATTAATTTCATAAATTTTATCACATTAGACAGTGTAAATAGCATACATTGTTTTTGTGTGAAAGAGCACTTCTGAATAGAGACCATACTGTAATCATTCTTTGTCATCTGTGTGATATTCACACACATACACATATGTATTCACATAGATGGATAACTAATTAAATAAGGAGATGGTACTACAAATAAGTTTTATGTATGGCATATTTGTCATATATATGAAATTGAATATATACAGAACAAAGAAAGATCACAGTACATATATAGGACTTATATGTGTGCTCTGATGAGCGACCTAAAGCCTGAGCTGCGCGGGAGGAAGAGAGCGGCATGGAATGCCTTCAAAGGCATGAAAGAAATAACTAAAAAGGACAAAGAACCTCCGACTCTGGGCACATCTCTTTGGCTCCACCATTCTCCCTGCATTAACATATGCCTCAGAGACCTGGGCCCTACGAAAGCAGGATGAGAATGCTATTCGGGTCTCCCAGAGAGGAATCGAAAGAGCTATGCTTGGAATATCACGCCTCACTCAAGTGAGAGAAGGAATCCGGAGTTCTGACCTCCGTCGCTATTCCAGAATCAGGGACTCTGTCTCATTTGCCAAGGCATCGAATATCAGATGGGCTGGACACGTAATGTGATTTGGAGACAACCGCTGGACTAGAGTCATTACCGACTGAATCCCAAGGGATGTCAAAAGATCACGTGGCCACCCACCTACAAGATGGTCAGACTTCCTTGTAAAGACCCTGAAGGAACGGTTTGAGGCTCTTCATATTCCTGAATCAACCAGATGCCATTGGGCTACATTGGCACGTGATAGGGTCCAATGGAAATGTTACTGGTGCCCGCTCGAGCAAATCGATGAATAACGGGATTCAAGTGATCAAGTGATCAGTGATTTGTGTGCTCTCCACCTTATTTGATTACTGTTTAATCAGTTATTTTAACATTTTCAGAACAAGTGCTTATACACTTGTAATATGATACCTAATACTATAAATATTCCTAAGACAATTTTCTTAATGACTGAATGACTCTGAAATGTCAATATCATGCTGCTATTTTCTGCAGTGTTCTAACCAAAACCAATTTGTAAGGCAGTCAGGAAAATGTCTAGTCATGGGGCAGTACCAAGTGCATTAGCTAGGGTAAAATGTAAGAGATCAGATATGATTTAATAAAACTAATGCAGTTAAAACCTTTACAGATGGATAAGACTAGATAAGTGGAATTCACCCTCCTCAACACCAGGAACTATGTAATATGTGATTATGTGATATCTGAAAGGTTTTGAAGGATCATAAAACACATTTGGAACCAATCCAATAAAATGAAATTAATGGATACAGAAAAAGCCAGATCAGGTTTTGATTGATTTATGTATGCATGACAGTTTGAAGGAAGTAAATGATGACATTAACTTGAAAAGAGGGCTGTAAAAAACTGAAAAAAGGAAATTTAGAAAGCATTTAAGCACCAAAGGCAGTGTCAATAACAATATTCTAAAATGTATACTCACAAAAATCATAGCAATCCACTTCCACAAGAAAGGAAATGCATGTCAGACAGATTAAGATTTCAGTAGCTGTGAGATCCTTATTATGTTTATAGATAAGTTTCATCAGTTTCTTTTCCTGTGGAAATGAGACAGTCTATTTTATAGTGTTGACAGTAAAATGCACTATCATACTTAATTGTGCCTAACTCAGTGTTAAATACACAGTACACCTCTCATGTTTATTCCCTCAGTTATTCATATTTTGTGTCACTAGTTTTATTTGAAAAATTGTGATAGACTGAGTATTGCATAAATATATCATGGTATCCCTCTTTTAAATTATTTACAGGAAGATTATTTACAAGAAGATTTATGGTACATCTTATGCATTGGCACATGGATGTACTGAACAGATATAATAAAATTTAATATCTTCTAAACCTTTCCATATGCATTAGATATTATGTATATCATTATTTTCAATTTTTATTAAGATAATTATAGTTCAATATTTTATTAATTGTAGGATATATCTGATAAGGCAGCAGTAATATCAAGTTTCCTTGATTCTGAAACCCATAATTTTAACCAAATCACAGTGATTGATTGTTATAAATTAGAGGAGTTAACATTTCTGATCTTTGATTTAGGATGCATTTATCTGAGATACAGAGACAGATAAATGTAAAATAATAGTAATAAGGGTTAGGTGATGGAATTTTTTTCACACATATTTTAACAAGTGTGATTGTAGATTTTTTTTGATATCGTGATTGATGTCGCATGGTCAGTGCTTATTCTTTTGCTATAAAATACTGCATATTTCAAATTAGTGTAATTATTTCCGAGAACCCCTACCATAATCCTTATGTACTCTAGATTGCCGTTTTCTTTCCACTTCCTGAGACCTCTTGCTACCACTTGATATCCTCTGTTCATTATTAGAAGTCTAAGAGATTATCATTAGGTTCTGTCTACCCATTGTTTAGTTTTCTTATTCATAGCATTTGGGTGAGATCCCTGGTAAATCTACCTCCTTCTGACTTCTTTAATTAACATAACCTCCCCCAGTTACGTCTAAAATTTTGAACCACAGCCCTTTTTTTTTAATCTACTCAGACATTGAATGTTTGGGTTGCTTTCTTATCTTGGATATAGTAAGAAGTGCTGCAATGAACATACGTGTTCCTATATCTTTCAAGTTAGTTTTTTTTTTTGTGTTTTGTGTTTGGATGCCTAGTAGTAGATTTTCTAGGTGATATAAAGGTTCTATTTGGTAATGGAATTGTTAAGCTAGATTGTAGTTCTGTTTTGTAATTTGAGAAGTCTCCTTTCTTTTTCTTTGGGAACGATTGACAATATTCCTTCTAGAATGAGTGAAGATTCTTTTCCCATTGCATTTCCATCAATACTGGTTGTTTTCCTCCATTTTTAAGAAACTGGGTAATTTAGACTTCTGTTAGTTTATATATAATTTTTATATTGATGTACAATTCTCTCATAGTAAATAATGATGAGCAATTTTTGCATGCCAACTATATGAATGTTTTTTCCAGGAAGTGTCTGCTTAACTCCTATCTACATTGTTTTTAATAATAGAATGTTTTCCCTTCTATTTTGTGCTATGTGCTTTAAATCTGGTATATTAGCCTTTTATCAGCGAATAGTGCCCAAATATATTCTCCCCTGCTCAGTAGGGTGTATTTTTATTTTAGCCAAAATTTTTTACTATGCAAAAATCATTTAGTTTCATACAATATCACATGTTTGTTTTGGTTTTCGATGCCAATTAAGTCACATCATTGAAGACAGCCTTGAAGTGCTTGTCTTCTTCCTCTCCTATCCTTTTCATGCCGTATGTCAAGTACTTCCAGTACTATATTGAACTGAATTGGCGAAGTGAGCTAACTTGTCTTGTGTCTGGTCTTAAGAGAGAAGCATTTCGTTTTTTCCCCATTTACCTCATTTCCATGACCTAAAGGAATGGGTTGAGGCTCTTCATGTTCCTGGAGTGAGCAGTCGCCCTTGGGCTTCACTAGCATGTGACAGGACATATGGAGATGTTACTGGTGCCCACTCGAGCAAATCAATGAACAACGGAAAGACAAGTGACAAGACAAGTGGGTTTGTGGTAGATGGCTTTGACTTAATTGAGGAAAGTTCCTTCAACTCCCATTTTGTTGAGTTTCTTATCATGAATGGGGGCTGGATCTTATCAAATGCTTTCTTCGTATCTATTGTTATGCCCATACGGTTTTATCTTTTCTTTTATTGATCTGGTGTATTATGTTGATTGCCTTATGAGTATTAAACCATCCTTGCATCCTACTTAGTCATGGTGTCTGATCTTTTTGATGAATCATTGTATTCCATTTGCTAGTATTTTATTGAGGATCTTTGTATCTGTCAGGAATATCGGCTTATAATTGTCTTTTTGTGGTGGTGTTTCTGTCTGGGTTTCAGGGTCATTTTACGCTTAATAAAAACTGGGAGTGTTTCTATTTCTTACATCTTTTGGAAGAGCTTGAAAAGGATTGGAAGTAAGTCCTCTTCAATATTTGAAAGACTTCATTAGTGAATCAGCCTGGCCTGGACTTTTTTGGGGGAAGATTTGTGATTACCATTTAAATTTTACTCAATAGTGACAGGTGTGTTCAGGTATTACAAATCTTGGTTTGGCCTTGGGGGGTTATACAAATCCAGTAATTTATGAATTTCTTCAAGGGTCTCTTATTTCCCTGGCATAAAGATTCTCACAGTAATCTCTGATGATTCTTTGAATCTCTGTGGTTTCTGGTTTTCTTGTGATGTCTCCCCCTTTTATTTCTGATTTGGTTTTATTAGGGTTCTCTATCTCTGTTTCTTTTTGAGTCTTGCTAGTGGTTTATTAATCTTTTTTATTTGTTCAAAGTACAAGCTCTTGGTTTCATGAATATTTTAGATTTTTTTTTTTTTTGATTCCAGGTCATCAATTTCTTTTCTAAGTTTTACCACTACCTTTCTCCTGCCTGGTTTGAACTCTTTAGCTGGTCGTTTTCAGGATCTTAAGCTATGAAGTTAAACGTTTGTGTGGGTCCTTTCTTCCTTCCTAGTGAATGCTTGCAGAACTAGAAACTGTCATCTTAACACTGCTTTTACGTTGTCCCACAAATTCTGGTAGCACATTCTTCATTCTCATTTCTTTCAGGAATGTTTTGATTTCCTGTTTGATTTTCTCTCTAAGTCACTACCCGTTCAGCGCAAACTGTTTAATTTCCAGGTGTTTGATTTGATTCTCTGTTTCTCTGTGAGATTCACTTCTATTTTCAGTGTTTCATGGTCTAAAAAGATAGTTGATACAATATTTTGTGGCTCAGCATGTGGTCTATCTAGGAGAATGTCCCATTTGCACTGGAGAAGAATGTTTATTCAGCCTTTTGCTGATGAAACAACACACGCACACACACCACACACACTAGTTCCCTCACTTCCATTTTGTTCCTCAAATAAATTATTTCTTACTGTGCTTAGTCTAATTTATCTATCAAAATGTGACAGTCTTGTTGAAATCTCCAACTACTATTGTCTTGTTATCAACGTCTGTAAATCTATTAGCAGTTGTTTAAGTATTTTGCTTGGGTCCCTCATTAGTTGCACATAATTTTAAAAGTATAAGTTCTTCCTCAAGTACAGATCCTTTCTTCACTAAGAAATGGCCTTTGCGGGGCTGGAGCGATAGTCCAGCCTGTGCCAGCCCAGGTTCGATCCCGGCATCCCATATGGTCCCCGAGCACCACCAGGAGTAATTCCTGAGTGCAGATCCAGGAGAAACCCCTGAGCATTGCTGGGTATGACCCAAAAAAGCAAAAAAAAAAAAAAAAAAAAAGATAAATGACCTTTGCTGTCTCTTAAAACTTTTTTTCAGACTGATGTCTGTGTCATATGATACTAGTATGGCCACCCAAGCATTTTTGAGGGGGTCCTTCGCTTGAAAGTTGTTTTCCACTCTGATTTTGAGTCTGTGTTTGCTTTGACTATTCAAATGTGTTTGTTGCACACAGCAGAGTGTTGGGTTCCAGTTTTCTAATCCATTCTGCCACTCTGTGTCTCTTAATTGGTGCATTTTGCCCATTGACATTGAGAAAGGTTATTTTTATGATGTTTTGTGCAGGAGTTTGGTGAGTTTGTGGGGCTTGTTTTGTCTTAAACTAGCCTCTTTAGTTCTTTTGTAACAATGCTTTTGAATCTGTGAAGTTTTTTGAATTGCTGTTTATTTGTGAAATTGTATATTGTTCTTTCAAATCTGAGTCTGGTTAAAACATTCTTGGTAAGACATTCATTTCATTGAGTTTTTTTTCAGTGTATCCCACCACTGTCTTTGAATCTGGATGGTTTCATCTGAGAAGTCTGCTGTAAATCTTAAGACTGCTCCTTTGTAAGTAATTTCCTTCTTTGATCTTACTGCTTTCAGTTTTCTGTCTCAATCTATGTTTTTTTTTTTCGTTCTAATTATGATGTGTCTTGGAATATTTTTATTGGACTTATTTAGCTGGTACTCTTCGGGTCTCTTGAATATGGGTGCACACACTCTTCAGCTCTGAGAATTTCCCATAATTTTCGCTTTGATAGTTGCTTCTTCAGGGTTTTCTTCTTGTGCTTCTGGGACCCCAATGATTCTTATGTTGTTCCTCTTGAATTCATCCCAATGTTCCTTGTCATCTGTTGGTTTATTTTGAAGCTCTTTCCCATCTGCTGCTATTGTCTGGAGCATATCTGCACCTCCTCTTGGAGCTCACTTATTCTGTCATCAGCAGCTGCTGCTCTGCTGCTGGGACCTTCTAGTGCGTTTTTCAATTCACCTACCAAGTTTTTCAGTTCTGTCATTGCTGTTTGTTCTTTCATTTGCATTTTCCTCATTTGTGGTCACATATCCACTTGTATTTTATTAGTGGTGC
Source organism: Cryptotis parvus (assembly GCA_021461705.1). Taxonomy (NCBI): domain Eukaryota; kingdom Metazoa; phylum Chordata; class Mammalia; order Eulipotyphla; family Soricidae; genus Cryptotis; species Cryptotis parvus. Next base: position 334,190 of record JAJIBD010000353.1, read on the forward strand.
ATTCCATTGTTTCTTTGAGCTTCTAATGCATCCTCAACAATTCCATTAGAAATTTCTTATCAGAGAGGTTATATAGCTCATTACTACTGGTTGGGTCATGTAGGCTGGCGTCTTCATTCACGAAGCCTGGTGGACTTGTACAGTGCTTTACCATTGTGATCTTTCCAGTTTGGAGTTGTTTATTGTATATTGTAGTATGGTTAGGAAACTAGTTAGGGTATCTTTTTTTGTTGTTGTTGCTTTTTGGGGTCACACCCAGCAATGCTCAGGGGGCTAGTCCTGCTTTGCACTCAGGAATCACTACTGGCGGTGCTTGGGGGACCATATGGGATGCCGGGGATCAAACCCAGGCCAGCACAGGCCGGCTGCATGCAAGGCAAACACCCTACCCGCTGGGCTATCTTTCCGGCCCCAGAAACTATAGTTAGGGTATCTTTGTATACTTTTGTGTGTTATGGAGATGAAGAAATGTGTGGCTGCAGAGCAAAGGAGAGGAGCTGCACCTTGGGGGGGTTGGGTTCACGTCTGACCTGGAGAGCAATGATGGCATTCCTGAGCTTACTTTAGAGCTCCTGACAAAACATGGTACCTTGCCTGCATGGCTTTTCTTTAGTTCTCAGGGACCATAGCTAGGAGGGCAGAGCCAAGCTAGGATGTCTGGCTGTATTTCACTCTTCACAAAACAGGATTACTTCTGATCTAGGTAGCACAGTGCATTTCTCGAGCTCCTCCCAGAGTTTCCAACAGGATGCCTTGCCTGGCCTTTCTTAATTTTCAGGGGATCTTTGAAACAAATACATTTTAAGATGTATTTTTAAAATGTATTTTAAGACACATTAAAAATAGTGTCTAAGAATATCAAGTACCTAGGGATCAACTGAAAAAGACGTGAGTGAATTTTATACTAAAAGTCAGAGAATAGGAGCTCAAATAAACAGGACTAGGTAGTAATCCTACCTATTGTCACCCTAAAGGGAAATAATCCTGCCAAGTGAAATTTCTATATCATATCATAACTATAAAATATATTGAATTTTAATATGTCCACGAAGGTTAATTTAAAGTAAAAAATAGTATACACATAAAGAAATATGAAAAATAGAACCTAAAGTCAAGTGAAAAGCAGGTAATCACAGTCAAACCAGAAACTGAGATATATGCATACTTTCATTAGAATAAATAAAAACTAAAGTAGCTATATTAAATGTGCTCATGCCTTGAAAGAAAATATTTATAAATATACAAGTATTTATAAATATAAAATAATATATACATATAAAATAAAAATATTATCCATCTAATTACAGTCCAACTTAAAATTATGGAATTAAAATCTAAAATACATTTAGATAAAATATATTTTTAAAATACACTAGGGTAAATTTAGTAATATTGGAGAAATAATGTAATTGGCATCAAATCAGTAGTAATGATTTTATGTTTTAATATAAATAATTTTTTTTGAAGAAACCACAGGGAAATGTGGATTTATATATTGATACCATATGCCCTACTGTAATAGTAGATGCAAGTGAAGAAGAAACTATGTAGACAGTAAATGTATTTGAGGGCTTAAGGATATAATATTAAATTCACAATACAAATAACTTGAAGGATAAAGTATATGAGCAAACTTAAAGGATAGGATCAAGAAATATAAGTATCCCAGTATACCAGAGGAAAATTTTCAAGAGCAAATTGGAGAGAAAGTTTGCAAATTACTAGACTAAAAATATGTTCTACAGATTTCATAACAATAAGAAATTTTCTTTTAAGATAAGAATATTTGAAAAGAATTTTAAAAGTTGTAAGAAAAAAACTCACAAGTGTCTTACAATATTTGATAGAACACACCAACCAGAGCAATATATCTGAGTAACTGAAAAAATCATGTCTGTGAATTAGAACAGTCTATTATTAAGATGTCATTTATCCCTAACTAACGTGTATATGCGGTGATATATTAGATCAAAACCTTAACCGTCTGTCTTATAAAAATGGTAAAATATTTTTTAAGATCTATATAAAACATGAAAGACATCACATTACCTAAATGTTACTAAAAATGATGGTTATGATTCCAGAAATTATAATACCTGAGAACACTAACTGAAAGCATCAGAATATGAAAGACAGTATGAAAATGGCATTAGAATAGATGAATATATAGTGAAAACGTAAGAATAAGCCCAATTAAATTTCAATCAAGTTACAAGAAACTCAGTTTATAAAGGAAACTATTTTCAGTCCTGGAGAGATAGTATAGTAAGGCAGTTGTGTTGTATGTTTACACCCAGGTTTAATCCCTGACACACTATAGGATCTCCTTAATCCCACCCTGCTGAAGACCCAAGAGTAAGCCCTAGAACTGCCTGCTGGGTATGGTGCCCAGACCATAAACAAATACATAGAAAATAAAAGAATAAGTAAAATTTAGTCAATATATTTTAATACCATTAAATTGAATTTACATGTATGTATATCAGAGCACTTTCAAAAAACAATTCATGATAGACTCTGGATTTAAAACTAAAACCCATCAAGTTTTCAGAACTACATGATAGTGTATTCTCTCTCTCAGGAAATAGATCAAAATACATAAGCATATTTAAAATTTTATGTTAAAATTTCTATTTAATAAAATGTTTCAAGTGGTAGACATTTAAGCGGTAGAAATTCTATTTAATAAAAAATTTCAAATGGTAGAATGCATGCCAACAATGTGCAAGGCCTTGAGTTTGATCCCAGCACCACCTGTTTCCTCTGTGCACTGATTAGTGTGGGTACTGGTGGACCTAAACATTTCTGGCAGAACAGCATGTATGGCGGAGCTAAGCACAAACCATCAGACTGCTCTTATCAATAAACCAAGCATCTCTGGGAATAGTCTGACCTAAAGCTGCAGGGCTGTAGAGATGATACAGACATAAGGAATTTACTCCTGAGAATACAGTCTGGTGTAAGCCTTGAGAACTGCTGGTATGGTCGAATCCTCTAATACATTTTTAAAAAATTGAAAAGGAAATAAAAATTTAACCCAAGTAAAAGTATGTTTATGAAAGCAATACCTATAAAATGAACAGAGCCAGGGTAGTATAAATATGCATAGAATCTGAATTGACAAATGTATTTTTCCTAGAACACAAAAGGAACATTAAAAAATTGTTCCCTTTACAAATTTGGAAAAAAATTTTTTTTCAAAAAAAAATTGAAATAAAAGAAATGAGAATCCAGGAGTCTGATGTAGAGTGGATGGCAGACTTGACATGACAGTTCACAGCTTATGATGTCTATTGGGCACTTATGTTGGAGGACACGCCTGAATGAGCCCGGGGTCTCAGCAAACCCAGAGTCTTTGCATCTGCTAAGAGCCATCTGCATTTTGCCTAAAGTTCTCCTACAAATCACAATGGGAGATTGGGGGCAGGGTTGGAAAATTTCATCACTCTGAATGGCAGAATAGCCTTATCATGGGTCTTTGCTAGCATCAGTGTACTTCTCTTATCACACCACAGGTCCCCAATAGACTTTTGCACATGTACAACTATTTCAGGATATTACCTGGTGATATTTGGATCCACCATTAATGTAATCAGCCCCATTAGATCAAAGAGCCATCATAGCCTGTCCCTGGGTGAGTGAATATGACTCAGTAATTCTAACGGCAATGCATGCAATATTTATTCAAATACAGATATGGACTTTGTGGAGGCTTAGAGATTAGCTGACAGTGTATATTAATGATATAAAATATAATTATTTCCCCCTGTATTAAATACTGAGTTGCATTTTGCCTCAGGTAAATGAACCTCCATCTTTACAGGTGCTTTGTGCTGGAACCTGAAAGGCAAGATCTGGCTCTGGCAAAATAGCATTTGTAAGCCTGGGCTAGGTAGATGTATCTAGTATCTGCATTTTCCCCCTGGTTAACCCAGCCCAAGAAGGACTGGCTTGAGCCTTTGGCAGGCTTTGGGGAATAAAAGGTGCTGGGAAGAAGAGGTTAGCATCCATCTTGGTGGGAGATCTCAGCCTGCACACGTGGTCAGAGGCTTGGATAGAAGGTAGAGGTTTGGGAGTTCCCATCTTGCATTGTATTAGCTGTATTTGTTCAGTTATTGGTGATAGATTATTTCAAGCCCAGCCCAGGTATACTGATCCAGAACTCATGCACATGGGGCAGAGATGCTACCAACTCTCCCTGTGCCCAACTGATCACGAGGCACCCGGGAGGAGGGAAGGCGGGTTCTAGCCCTAGCCTGACACCCCAGCCGTGTCTTGCAAGAAGTCACACCATGAGGGCCGCCATTTTCCACATCCCAACTCCCCAATTCTCAGAGCTCCACCCAGCAGAAGAGCTGATCACAAACCCGGCTCAAGCGGCCGCTTTGCCATGGCACAGTTCATCAGTAAATACTGGAGATTAGAGGTGACTGCAAGAGTATTCCACCCGCACGGCAGAGCCTGAGAAGCTACCTGTCATATTTGATATGCCAAGTACCAGTGACAATTATAGACCTCATTCCCATGACCTGATGGAATGGTTTGAGGGTCTTTATGTTCCTGGAGTTAGCAGATGCCCTTGGGCTACACTAGCATGTGACAGGACATATGGAGATGTTACTGGTGCCTGCTTGAGCAAATTGATGATCAATAGGAAGACAACTGAAGTGATATAAGTGATTTGTGATAGGTAAAACTCATAAGTACGTTGCTGAGCTCACTATATCTGTGTGCCACTGGTTTTGGGATAAAGGGAACTTGCTCCCCCTCCTTATTGCCAGGAACTCCAAGCTCCCCAACAATTTAAAATAAATATTTATTACTCAAAAAGGGAAATATGAACTGAGTGCCTAGGAACATGCCTTTTAAAAAACTAGCTAAAATTATGATGTACCAAATCAATTTTGCTGAGTATTTCAGTAAATTTATTTCTCTTATTGAAGCTTAGCAGAGTAAAAACACTGGAGTATATCGTAGCATTTTCTTATAGAACTGTACTTTCCTTTATTCATTAGCATGTCATTTTTGCTACCAGATATTTACCTAAGACAAATTACAAATGTATATATATCTTTACAAATATTTTCATATTATTCAACATCATTATTTAAAATAGCATAGAGTAGAAAATACAAATATCCACTAAGTCTCTACAGGATAAGAATATTGGATTATACAAATAATTTTATGCAGTTATATAAATAAACAAATTAATGAAACATCCAATAATACTAAGTGTCAAAGCATTATGTTGAATTAGAAAAGATAAAAAATAGTAAATCCTATAAAACACAGTGTTAGAATATGGAAATAAAATCTAATGGTAAAACAAAACAGAATAGTACTACTACAACATAGGCAAGCAGACTTTTTTTCTTGTGAATATTATATTCTGCTTCATTATAGGAGTGTAGATTGTGGCAGCGTAGATTTTAAAGCTCACTAAATGGTTTTATAACTTCCTCATTTCACTGTATTTGAAACCAATATTTGACAAACTTAATAAGTCGTGTAGTGGCATATGTCAAAAATGCTGAAAGCATTTTCTGGTAACTTTCAATATATTTATTAATTGTCTACAATTAATAAATATTGAAGGCAACGAGTTCTAATTTTTGTTAGATATTATACTATTTGTATGAATAATTAATGTCTTAATTTTCCTATATAGACACTAAATTACTAAAGTTTTTCAATATATATAAAAACAATATGATAAACAGTGGATGGATGGATAGGTCACTTTCTACCTTTTTTTTAGCCTGTTTAGGACAAATATAATAGTACTATGGTCACTAGGGTTGTAAACTAGGCTTCAATCTTCAATCTAGTTTTTAAATTTCTGTATTCCATAAAGTACCAAGGTCCATTAGGTAAGTCAAAAATTTTTATGGGAAATTATAATACCACCAAGAAAGTGAAAAATGTCTCTAAAAATAGTATGAGCATGTTAAATGCACTGAGGATCAAGACTGATGAGACTTGTACAAATTTATTACAGTATCAAATAAATAAGAATTTTCCTAAGAAAATTTTCTAAGAACTATCACTATCACTATTTTCCCGTTTATCATCTATTTGCTAGAGCGGGCACCAGTAATATCTCCATATGTCCTGTCTCGTGCTAGTAGAACCCAAAGGCATCCGCTTGCTCCAGGAACATAAAGAGCCTCAAACCATTATATTAGGTCATGGGAATGATCTAAAATAAATGTTACTAGTATTTGGCATATCAAATACAACATGAGCAGCTTGCCAGGCTTGCCATGCGGGTGGTATACTCTTGTAGAGGCTGCGTGAGCCGGGCTGTGATAGTCTGGTCTGCTGGGTGGAGTTGTGGCGAGGGAAGTCCGGATGTGGAAAATGGTGGCCCCCATGGAGTAGGGGGTCATCTGACTTGTTGTGAGGCTCTACTGGGGTGGCAGGCCAGGGCTGGAACCCGCCATGCCTCCCAGGCGCCTCATGAGTGGCTGGGCACAGGGGAGAGCAAGTAGCAGCTCTGCCCCATGTCTGAGAGTCTCTGGTTCAGCATACCTGGGCCGGATTGAAAAAAAAAATGCTGCAGGGTGGGTGTTGATGATTGGGGCTGTGAGAGACTGGTCTTCTGGGTGGAGTTGTGATGAGAGGGAGATCCGGATGTGGAAATTGGCGGCCCCTATGGAGTAGGGGTCCGCCATTTTCCACTAAAATGAAACACAAAAACATTAACTTGAAAAGATATATGAACACCTCTGTTTATTGCATCACTCTTGATAATGGCCAAGAAATGAAAACACGTCAGTGCTCAATGTAGATGAGCAGATAAAGATGTCATGGCAGAGTAGGGAAGGGGGATAGGATGGAGGAGGGTGATGATGATCTAAGGAAATGAACAGTCTGGTGGAAGATGTCATGCTGGAATATTTAATGCATGAACTAGATCATTAGCTATATTGCAAACCACAGGGCCTAAAATAAAATTAATTAAACTCTAAAAAGAAGTTGTGATCTATAAACACAGTGGAATGTAGCCTTAAGAAAAGGTGAAATCATGCTATTTTTGTAATGTGGCTGGAAATTATGTTAAGCTAAATAGACCAGAGGGATAGTGACCATTGCCAGTTAATCTCAATCATTTTTTGGGATTTAGAGAGACACAACACAAGAAAAGAGATGGTATTGAGCAGTGCAAATTCGTTGGCATTGGAATAAAAATCAGTTATTACATAGTGTATGTGCAGGTCAGGGAGAAGACTGAGGTGACATATGGTATGTGGTGAACGGTCGTGGTGACTTTTGGTAGTGGTTGGATGTAGTAATTTTCTATAGTAAAACTTTAAAACTATTGACTACCGAAACTATAAAACATTCAAAATAATTTTTTACAGTTGCAGTATACACAATGAAATGCTGTTCCACTCTAAGAAAAAGATGAAATTTTCCCATTTAATACAACTTGGAGACTGGCAGAGGGGCCAATTTTTCAGAGAGCAAAGGGAAAAAAAAGATATTATTCATACGTGACATAGAAGAGAAACAAAATAAATAAATGGATGCTCTGATACCAACAAAACTTTGGATTTGAGTACAGATTTGAAACTACCAGTCATAGCTATGTTGTTGGAAAAGAGTAATAAATGAAGTTAAAGGACGCCAAGCAGTGGTAGAGTGTCTTGGAAAACTCTAGTGGAAAGGTAGGCCTATGATTTTGTATATCATAAATAAAATGAAAATGCAATTATAACCGTGTTCACTTGATCACTTGAATCCCATTATTCATTGATTTGCTCGAGTGGGTGCCAGTAACATTGCCATTGGACCCTATCACGTGCCAATGTAGCCCAATGGCATCTGGTTGATTCAGGAATATGAAGAGCCTCAAACCGTTCCTTCAGGGACTTGACAAGGAAGTCTGACCATCTTGTAGGTGGGCAGCCACGTGATCTTTTGACATCACGTGGCATCCAGTCAGTAATGGCTCTAGTTCAGTGGTTGTCTCCAAATCGCATTACATGTCCAGCCCATCTGATTTTCGATGCCTTGGCAAACGAGACAGTGTCCCTGATTCTGGAATAGCGACAGAGGTCAGAACTCTGGATTCCTTCTCTCACTTGAGTGAGGCATGATATTCCAAGCATAGCTCTTTCCATTCCTCTCTGGGAGACCTGAATAGCATTCTCATCCTGCTTTCATAGGGCCCAGGTCTCTGAGGCGTATGTTAATGCAGGGAGAATGGTGGAGTCAAAGAGATGTGCCTGGAGCCAGAGGTTCTTTGTCCTTTTAGCTATTTCTTCGATGCCTTTGAAGGCATTCCATGCCGCTCTCTTCCTCCTGCGCAGCTCAGGTTTTAGGTCATTCATCATGTTGATTTCTCGACCTAGGTACACATAACTGCTGCATTCAGAGATGTTTATTCCATTGAGAGTGAATGGGGCCTCTGGAACTAGTTCATTCTTCATAAACATTGTTTTCTTTAGATTCAGCTGTAGACCTATCTTTCCACATTCTCGGTCGGAAGTCAGCCAGCATCTGTGCCACTTGGCCAATGTTTGGTGTTATTAGAACGATGTCATCAGCAAAGCGGAGGTGGTGTAGTTGCCGACCATCTGTCTTCACTCCCATTCCTTCCCATTCTAATTGTTGCATGATGTTCTCGAGGGTGGCGCTGAAGAGTTTTGGTGAAATGGTATCACCCTGTCAAACCCCTCTTTTCACATTAATGATCACTTCTTTGTAGAATGGTGAGATCCTGGTGGTGAATCCGTAATACAGCTCACGAAGGATCTTGATGTATTGGGTTTGAACACCCTGTTTGGCTAGGGTTTCAATGACTGCTTTAGTCTCCACAGAATCAAAGGTTTTCTTTAAATCAATGAATGTAGACAGAGCAGCATCTTGTACTCCCTACAAACCTCAATGAGCTTGGTTACCATGTGGATATGGTCGATTGTGCTGAATCCTTTCCGGAAGCCTGCTTGCTCGCATGGTTATCCTTCATGTAGTGTTCTGCTAATCCTCTTCAGGATGACTCGTGTAAACAGCTTGTAGATGACGGACAACAGGCAGATGGGGTGATAGTTGCCGATGTCGTGAATGTCTCCCCTTCTTGAACAGTAGAACTGTCCTGCTGGTTTTCCATTGGGAGGGCACCTTGCATTCGGACAGGTAGCATGTGAAGAGCCAAGCTAGTGTATTGATGAGTACCAACGGCAGATTCTTCAGGTGTTCGGGTCTGATTTTGTCTGGGCCTGGTGCTGTTCCCTTCTTTACCGACGAGATGGCATGTTGGATTTCAGAAGGGAGAACGTTGGGAATGACATATCCATCCTGTGGAATTTGGTATGTGGGCAGGTGGATGTGGCTATCAAAGAGATCTGAGTAGAAGTCCTGGATAATCTTCTCCATTGCCTTTCTGGAAGATGTGATAGATCCATCAGGGCATCGGAGGGCAGTCATCTTGGTCTTATGGTTGGCGAAGGACGGGTGGGCGGTGAGAATGCTTTTCCAGGCTTCTGCTGCATCATCCAGTAGTTCTGCTCTTCTGTCTTTGAGGTCTTCTTTTATCGCTTCTCTGCACCATTTAGCAAGCTTGGATGTTAGCATTTGGTCTCCTGAGGCTCGCGCCTTGCCACGTTGGCGAATGAGCTCAAGAGTTTCTGAAGACAAGCATCCTTTTGTGTCTTTCTCTCTCTCAGCATTCTTCACATAATCATGGAGGTGCTGAACCAGTCGGTTGTATTCTTCATCGATGTCATCAATGATGATATCTTCCCATGTTGCTACAATGGTGCCAAAGTGTTCCCATTTGGTGCTCGTTCTGGGAGTTCTCTTCTTAAACTTTGCAGCCTTTTCTCCCCGTTTCGGGAAGTAGAATTTTGCATGAAGGAGACGGTCATCTGATCCTGTTTGGAATTTGGGGCCGACAGCTACATCGGTCAGACAAAACCGTCGATTGAAGATGATGTGGTCAATTTCATTGTGGAACTGTCTGCCAGGAGATTCTCATGTCCAAAGTTTCGCTTCAGCTTTCTGGAACTGTGAGTTCTCATGAATGGTCTTGGTGGACATGATGAACTCAGATAGTCTCTCACCCTGTTCGTTCCATTCTAGGCCATGGGTCCTGATGTGGAGTTCTTCAGCCAATCTTCTTGGTCCTATCTTGGCATTAAAATCACTGACTATGATCTTCTAGAAGGTGTGATCTTTTTTTATAGAACTCCTCCATATCCATGTAGAATTTCTCAATTTCATCTTCTTTGTATGTGGATGTTGGTGCGTAGACAATGAAGATAGAAATTGCTGGCAGTGCGCCACATCTCTCCAAGTGTAATCGTCCTATTCGGTTTGAGTTGAGGTAACTGTGTTACCTCAACTAAAAAAAAAGTACAATGCAAAATTCATAATAAAGAGAATTCACAAGTCCAAACTGACATACATGAAAAATTAATTCATTTGAGAACTTTTACTAGCAACAGAATTTCAAGAAATAGAATAGAAATGAAGTGGTTAGAAAACCAGTATGTTGTAGCTAAGAGTAATAATTAATATAACAAAGAATAATCAATTTGTGCTGTAGTTAGGGGGTAAAATTTTGGTGAGGAATAATATTCACTTGAGATCAAAATAATAATTCTTGTCAATTGTATCACTTGTCTTACCATTGTTCATTGATTTGCTCAAGCAGGCACCAGTGACATCTTCATATGTCCTGTCACATGCTAGTGCAGCCTAAGGGCATCTGTTCACCCAGGACCATGGAGAGCCTCAATCCATTCCTTCAGGTCATGGGAAAGAGATCTATAATTGTTACTCATTTTTGGCATATCAAGTACGACAAGGGTAACTTGCCAGGCTCTGCCATGCGGGTGGTATACTCTCAGTTGTAGGCTCTCATCTTGTGCATTTATTGATGAACCACAATGGGGAGAGATCGACTTTTCTCTTGGGTGGAGCTCTGAGGAACTGTGGAGTCTGGATATTGAAAATGACTGTCCTTATGGTGCGGGGGTTTCTCTGGCTCTTGCAAGTCTTACATTAAAACTTTTAAAACATTAAGACTTACATTAAAACTACATTCAATTAATTGAGGATGTTATTTACAATACACTTTAAGAGAGAAAATAAATTACTTTGTAAATGTTTCATATTTATAGTTTCTCAGTGCCTCCAGCAAAGCACTTATTGATATTTTAACTTGCTTAGTTTTATTGCTTCATATTTTCTTTAAAGTCTAAGACAAATGTATTTAAAGTGTTGGTGGAGGAACAGTGTGCTGAAATATATATGAAAATATTTTTTATTAAAATATCGTGACTACTGAATATTACTATGTGATCATTAGAAAAATGACAATAAATCTATTTAATACTGCTTCTAACATATAGTAAGCAGATGTTTTCAAAGATACTGTTCATAGATAAAATGATATGATTATTATATTATTATTTAACGTGCTTTTTTCCCGAGTAAGCAATGACTTTTTTTCCTGAGGAAACAACTACTTGTTCTGCCATTGAACTCTTTTTCAGTCTACACTTTTCAGATTTTGTTGTTGAATGTGTGTATTTAATTTATGGACACTTTTTTCATATAAAGTATAGAACATCTGCTCTATTTTGCAAACTGGAGCATATAGTTGTGTCTGATATAAGTGTGGAACTACATCTGACCAAATTTTTTAAAAATAGAAGTTCTGTTCCAAAACATAGCCCTCTATATTACTACTAATTCCGTTAAAAATGTATACTGACCAAGTCAACTATCTAATTGATATGGCAAAATACATGGGTTGTCTTTAATCATGCATTCATTTGGTAGCATAAATGTTAATATATGCTTAAAATAAATTAATAATATACTTTCAAATATGGAGGGTTCCTTCTGAGGTGTGCATTATGTTAAGAAAAAATATTTTCTGCTAATATTTCTCTCATGTTTATACTGACAGTCTTTTTAAATTTTTAGCTGGTGATATACTTCATTGGTTGAAGAAAATACTCATTTTTAATAATTTACTGTTTCATTTAAATATTTTATTTTTAAATCAAAAGAAGTCTTCCATAATATGTATCCGTTAGGCTGTTTGGTTTCCAAGAACAGTTTGACAAATACTTTACCAAATGAACTATTTTGGTGGTTTTGAATATTTGAGATTTTTGTGTATTTGTCAGGAATTAATTCTATTATATATGATCACATTACCTTTCAAGTAACAGATATCACATCTGAGAAAATTTAGAATTTCCTACATTGTTTCTATCCTGATAAACCAGATTAATGATATTAAAACTACTATTAGAAAACTATTTTAAAAAGGGCCTTTGTCAAGATTCAATTTTGTGGAAAGCAAAATCGAATAGATCTTATTGCTTGATTTCTTTGTATATATTAAATTCTCTTAAGGTTCTGTTATTGGAAATCAGGCAGTCTATTCCCTGAATGACAATATGCATCGAGATCACCTTTATGCTTATTAGCAAAGATGCTCATTCAGAGACCTTTAGCTTAATGACCCATCTTCTCCTGTGTATTACTGTCTGGGATGCTAGAGGAACTTTGGAAGCTTCATTAGCCTTTGAAATCACAGGGGAAACACTGCATTGACAAAAAAAAGAAATGAAAGAAATCACAATCTCTAGTCAATGACCCCAAAGAGACTTTAGTCTTTTGATTTTCCAGTATTCCTGAGATGTTGAATACAGTAAGTTATTTTTGGTAAATTATGTGTAACTTCTATCATCTAAATTTTCACCTCTCTAAAATATATTCCCTACAAGTGATTTTTATGTAGTCAGAACATTATTATGACTTGTCGTTATAGAGAGAGTACCGCAGAGTACTGCATGTAGCTGAAATGTGTTTCATTCCCTGAACCACATCTGGTCCCCTGAGAACCATCTGGGTGATTCCTGAGCACACAGCCAGGCAAAAAAATTCTGAGCACCACTGGTGTTGCCCAAAAAACAAAACAGAAAAATAATCATGCTTACTCATCAATTTGAAGAAGAATCACCTTTGCTGGAAAGAGGGGCTTGCTCTAAGACGACTAAAAGGTCATTCAGTATGAATTGAGTCCAAATCTCAAGATAAATAAAAAATTATGCAAAAATTTGGATGGCATGCTAATAGTTAAAAAAATGACATGGTCTTTAATTCATTTTGATTCATGATGGGAGATATGTTCTGCATCGATTCTTTTATTTTTTAATGTGTGATTGACAAGTTTTCCCAGCACCGTTTGTTGAAGACTTTGCTTGCTCAACATCATACTCATTGCTTCTTTATCAAAGATTAGTCTGACATATAGCTGGCAATCTCTCTCTCTGGGCTCTCAATTCTATTTCACTTGTCTGAGATTCTGTACTTATTCCAGTTCCACACAGTCTTTATTACTGTAACTTTATAATATAATTTCAATTTGGGGAAAAATATCTCCCATTCTTTTTTCCTTCCTGGGATAGCTTTGGAGTTCTGATACTCAAGGTACAGTTTTCCTTTTGCTTTCTTTTTTGTTGCTGTTGTTGTTGTTTCAATTCAGAAAATATTTTAATTAAGGGAAAGGAAAATCAGGGAAAATAAGGGCAGAAAATTCCCAGATTATGTATGGCAGTGGTCTCCTGAAGGAGCCCGGAGAATGGCAGAAACCCTTTTTACACCTGTTTAACAAGGGTTGGGGTGGGCACTCATCTCTTTATGAGCTTAAAGAAGATGGGCTCGTAAAACAGGGATGTTAGGGTGTTAAGATGATCATCTTTGGGTCCAGTCATCTAGATTATCGGGCCTAGCCTAGGCCATTCATTTTATTAGGCACCCCTATGCCGACGCTGCAATAGTCCATACCAATATAAATTACAACAGTACTTGGTAAATGTCTTTAAAAACTGTCTTGGGTACTTTTATAGGAACTGCATAGAATATATAAAGTGTGTTAGGTAGAATTGTCATTTTTAAAAAGATTAATCCTTCTAATCCATGAACAGGGCATGCCATTCCATTTCCTTGTGTCTTATTTCTTTTATAGGTCATTTCTAGTTTTATTTATAGAGATTTTTCACTCTTTAAGTTAATTATAAAGTCCTTGATTTGTTTGGAGACCAGATGTGAAAGGAATGTCATTTTAAAAATTACTTATATTTCTTCATTTGCATATAGGAATGCCATAGATTTCTGTGTGCTTATTTTGTAGACGGCTATGATACTATATATGTATTTCTATATTTTACATCATTTGTCTTCCCATTATTCATCGATTTGTTCGAGCAGGCACCAGTAAAATCTCTATTTGTTGGGAATGAGGTCCATTATTGTTACTGTTTTTGGCATATTGAATACAACACAGGTAGCTTGCCAGGCTCTGCCGTGGCTCTGGGTTCATCCCAGGAGACCCAGTCTTTTTCTGTGTCAGACCATCAACCATCCAGGGCCCACGGGGCAGAGCCCTTGGTGTAGAAAAGCCTGTTTCCTGTCTGCCACCTGCTGACAAAGCCCGTCACAGCAGCCACAGCTGCAACACCTCAGGGTGATCCTATCCGTATGGGATGCAGGGGCCGAACCTGCTGGGTATGGAACCCGGGTGAGCTGCGTGCAAGGCAAACTCTAGCTGCTCCACACAAGGAATCCCTTGCTTTTATTTGGGGTCACACACAGCAGGGCTAGGTGTTTCTCCTGGCTTGCACTCAGGAATCACTTCTCTGGGCTCAGGACCATATGGGACCACTGGGATCCAACAGGGCAAGCCTGAGCTGCTGTGGTGTATGACCCCTCCGGCCCCTGAAATTCTTCTTCGCCAGGAGTGGCAGAAACCCAGGAACATATGAGCAGAGTCAGATCTGACCCTGCCTTTCCTGCAAAATACACCCTCCCTCCCAACCAAGGCTGGACACAGCAACATCCGGATAGTCTGCAGACCAAGATTTACGGTGTGGGCACCAGGGAACCTTGGCTGCAGTTAGATTGATCTGGGAGCTGCTGGGACCTGGGACTCCACGCATGCAGACTATACAGTACATATTTCTGTATTTTATATGGAAATATATATATATTTCTAAGAGTTTTATTTTATTGTATTTATATATGTATATATATACATACATATGTATATATATACATGTATATATATATATTTATATAGGGATATGGGGCAGAACTGCTACTGGCTCTCACTGTGCCCAGCCACTCATGAGGTGCCAGTGAGGGATGGCAGGTTCTAGCCCTGGCCCGCCACCCCAGCAGCGCCTCACAACAAGCCAGATGACCCCCACTCCACGAGGACCTACATTTTCCACATCCGGACTTCCCCCCTCGTCATAACTCCACCCAGCAGACCAGCCTATCACAGCCTGGCTCACACGGCCGCTTGCGGTTGCGTGGTTCATGAATAAATGCTGGATTTTGAGATGACTACAAGAGTATGCTACCCGCACGGCAGAGCCTGGCAAACTACCCGTGTCATATTTGACATGCCAAATACCAGTAACAATTATAGACCTCATTCCCATGACCTGATGGAATGGTTTGAGGCTCTTTATGTTCCTGGAGCAAGCAGGTGCCCTTGGGCTCTACTTGCATGAGACAGGTCATATGGAGATGTTACTGGTACCCGCTCGAGCAAATCGATGATGAACGGAAGTCAGTATTTATATAGGGATATATATATAGAAATATATGTGATATATATTATATAGAAATATATGTACTATATATTTCTTATATAGAAATATATGTACTATATATTTATGTATTTTGTATAGATATATATATATATTTCTAGGAGTTTTTTGTAGAAAATTCAGGGTTTTCTGAATATAGTATTATGTTACTTTCAAATAGTGATAGTTAGATTTATTCTTTTCCAGTCTGGATGCCATCAATATCTAATTTGTGCCCGATATGTTATGACAAGGACCTCCAGAGCAATATTGAGTAATATTAATGAGAGGAGCAAACCTTGCCTTGCATCTGATCATAGAGCAAGACTAGTTTTTCTTCATTGTGCATAATGTTACTGAAGCAAACCGTAGGTCTGTGGCTTTACCTATATTAAGAAAATTCCCTCCTATCTCCTTTATGTGGAGAGTTTTCATCATGAATCTGTGTTGGTTCTTGTCAAATGCCTTCTCTGAATCTATTGATATAATAATAGTTTTTGTTTTTCCCTGTGCGATGTGTGTATTTTCTTGTATAGACAGCTTATTCCTTTCAGCTCTGAATGCTATTTTACTGCATATGCCACCGTTTATTTATCTGCTCACCTGCTGAAGAGTGTCTTGGTTGCTTATAAGTTTTAGCAATTATGAACAAATCTGCTGTAAGTATTCTTATACAGGGTTTTGTGTAGATATAAGTTTTTAAATCCTCTGGATAAACACTGAGGAACAGGCTTGCTAGATCATGTGGTAAGAATACATTCAGTTCTGTAAACTGAACTGTCAAAATGTCTTCCAGAATGACTATAAAATTTTGAATTTCTAAAACAACATATTAAGTTCTTGTTAGGGGACACTATTAGGCAAATGGAAGTTGTGAGTTTAGCATATCTTGTTTTTGCGAATAGGGAGGTTTATGCATGTTACAGAAAGCAAAGGAAGGATTGAGTAGAAATGGAAATGTTGAACTCAGGCAGAGATGGGTAGGGGAAGATTTCAGCATACTCACAAACATAAGTATTAGACTTAATAAGGATGAAACAGTCATCCCTCCAGCATATAAACAAATATTGTCAATGACAATGCACTATGTTGTAGATTGATAGGCAGAAAGAAGGGATTGCCAGAGAGCTAGTACAGTGGCAGCAGATGGCTGACCTGGGTGCAATCCCTAACACTACTTCTAAAGTTTGGTAGACACCAGAGAGACACAGAGGACAAAGCCAGGAGCAAAGCCAGGAGCAAGCCTTGAGTACTGCGAGGTGTCTCCCAAACATGGGAGAGATAGAGAGGAAGAAAGGTCAGAGACAGAGTGAGAGAAAGAGATTGAGAAAAAAGAGAGAGAGAACAAGGGGTGTAAGAGAGAAATGAGGAATAGAAGGAGGAAGGTCTTTACTTTTTACCCTGTATATCAGTAGATGCTATTCTCACGGTCTTAATCAATGGTGATAAGAAGTCTAAAAGCTTGATTAAAATCATTAGTGTTTTCAATCAGTAATGCTAGTCTCCAGCTCTTCTCATGGGACTATGTTGAATAGATTTGAGACTATGGATAAAATGTCAGTGTGTTCATCTTTCCTTTCATTTAAGAAACTAGATCTAGGATCAGTAACTTTAATATTAAAAAAATAGGGGCCAGGGCAATAGTATAGGCATTTGTTTTACATGTGCAGACATGGATTCAGACTCCGACACCCCACTCTGGTCCCCTGAGCACCTCCAAGAGTGATCTCAATGCAGAGCCAGAAGTAAGCCCTGATTTGAGTGAATGAGAATGTGTGTAGGTGATGGAGTAGGTAGCTAAAGCGGTTGGGGAAGGAGCTGCTGTCAAGTTTAACGCTGCCTACTAATCCTGGAGAAACTGTGCTACGGGCTCCAGGACATCATGAATCTTACCAAAGGTCAGAACTCCTTTCCTAAAGCCTAGGGAAACGAAAACACAGCAGTAGATTACCAAAATGTGAGACACAAGGAACACTGGCCTCATTTGTTTTCTAGGTGTGAAAATATTGCCTTCTGACCACATGACTTCATACTTAAAATGCATTTCTGTTCACACGATTTGCTGTTGTAGACATTTTCCATATTTTTACTATCACATTGATTTACATAGTCTTATTTTTATATTTTATAACGTTTTTTGACCAAGAATGTAGTTCTAAGTAGTAGAGCACATGCTTTACCTGCGTGAGAACCTGGGCTCAATTCCTGACATCAGATGGACCCTGAGATGGAGACAGTAATTGAGAAGGTGGGGTCAGAGAGGTAGGACAGGAGGGGAGGGCGTTTGCCTTGCACATGGCTAACCCAGGTTCAGATCCTGCTACCTAAGATGGTTTGCTGAGCTCGCCAGGAGTGATCCCTGAGTGCAGAGTCATGCATAAGCCCTGAACAATGCTGGTGTTTTTCCCAAACCAAAAACAACAACAATAACAATAACAGATGTAAAAATATTTAGATGCTTTTATATATAAATCAGTAGTATTAATTTTAAATACTTGGGTTACATTTCAGAATTAATGACCAATAATACTATAGCATTTAGAAAATATGTAAGATTTAGAAAATTTTATAGGATTTATATTGATATTAGCTGGGTGTGTTCCCAGAGAATATATCTTATTTTTAATGCTCTAATGTACACTCTTATTTTATATAAACTTTTTAATCTCATAACTGTAAATAGATCCCTAAGAACCAGAAAAATGGGATCATAGTATTTTGAACTGATTATTATCTACTTCTTTTGGAATTGCCAGATACATATATATTTTATTTTTAGAGAAATGTGAGTGTTAGTCTCTCTGTAGATGCTAATATTCCCAGAACAATCTGTATATGAATTTGGAAGGTGCCTGGGGGGAAGAGCTTTCTCACAGAGATAGATGAATTAGGATACTTAACTGGTGGGGTCATCACTACATTTCTTATTGGAAAATGGATTTCTACTGCAGGGCTGGAAAATATTAAGAAATCTTCAAGTAGACTGTAGCATTCAATGAATCATGTAGTAAATTGAATGGGAAGTGAATCTGAGCACATCTTACAGAATAGGGAGTGAAAAAGGGGCGAGCAGCACCAGGCCTACCAGATGAAGAACTGCACCTTATGCCTGCAAAGACTGCTTTTGGGGTGGATGTAGAAAATTGAATGGTTATGTTTTAAGTGAGTGCTTTAGCAGGATTTTACATAAAAAATTCAACTTTTGTACTTAAAAACCTTCATCCGTTTTCTTCAGGTGTGTGCACACCAGGCAGTAATCAAGGCTTATTCTTGGCATTGAGCTCAATGATCACTTTTTATAGTGCTCAAGGGTCTATGTGGGGTGCTGTGTTAGAGGTGTGTCCCTCTGGCCCCCTTACCATTTTTCAAAGTAATAGACTATACTCTGCTCCTCAAGGTGTTGCAGGTGTTGCTGTGGTGCCCAGGTGTGTCGGCAGGTGGCAGACAGGAGACAGGCTTGTCTATGCCCAGGGCTCTGCCCCGTGGGCCCCTGGATGGTGGATGGTGTGACATAGAAAACACTGGGTCCCCTGGAATAAACCCAGAGCCTCTGCAGAGCCTGGCAAGCTACCCATGCTGTATTTGATAGGCCCAAAACAGTAACAATAGTGAACCTCATTCCCAACTAATGGAGACGTTTCTGGTACCTGCTTGAGCAAATCAATGGACATCAGGAAGACAAGTGACAAGTGATACTATACTAGGTGTTGCATCTATCATTTAAATAATTTTACCCAACTTCAAGATTATAGATGGAAATGTGATTATTGTTGAAATTGTCAACTTTATGAAGGTGGAAACTGCAAACATTAATGGTATTTACTTTGTAAAAATAACAAAAGACTTTTGTCTTTATGTGAATAGCTTAGAGCATCAAGTAAAGAAATAAGGATGGGCAGATGAAAGGCAGAAAGGAAAGGAAAAAGAAAGGATGGAGAAATGGAAGGAAGGGATGGAGGAAAGAAAATGGGTTATTGCAAGTAAACATGGAAAGGCTAAGTTTCTATTTAACTTGTAAATATACACTATCTTCAGGTATATTTTATTTTTTGTACTTTTGATTTGTGGTCTACAACAAATGGTACACAGGGCCTACTCCTGGCTCTGTTTTCAGGGATTACTCCTCGCAGACTACTGAAGTAATTTTTGAGCATTCCATTAGCCAGTTAGTGGTAATAAACAATCTAAATTATTGTAGGCTAGTTATAGGGCAGGTTTGAGGGTTTCTTGGGAAAATGGAGAGAATGGTGGTGGGAAGGTGACAGTGGTGGTTAGATTTGTGCTGAAGTACTGAATGCCTGTAATGAATCATCATGGACACTTCGTAAACCACAGTGTTTAAATAAAATGGAAAATTTGAGCTATCTTTCAGAATTCTTTTTAACTTGTGATCTGTATAAATGGGCATCCCCTAAAATCCTGACATCAAATTAAATTAACATAGTATGAATTGGGTTCTCTCTTTCCCTATCCTTACAAGTCTTGCAAGTGGTTTATCGATCTTGTTTAGTTTTTCAAAGAACCAACTATTGGTTTCATTAATCTTTTGCATTTTGGGTGGGGGAGGGTTTCCAGCTCATTGATTTCCTGTCTGGGAGGGAAGGCAAGTTCTAGCCCTGGCCTGCCACTGCAGCAGAGCCTCACAAGAAGCCAGAGGAACCCCCACACCCTGAGGGCTGCCATTTTCCACATCCGGACTCCCTCTCGTCAGAACTCCACCCCCAGCAGAAGAGCTGATCATGGCCTGGCTTGCGGCCATGCGGTTCATCAATAAATGCTCGAGTTTTGAGGTGACTACAAGAGTATCCCACCCGCACAGCAGAGCTTGGCAAGCTCCCGTTGTCGTATTTGACATGCCAAATACCAGTAACAATTATAGACCTCATTCTCATGACTTGATGGAATGTTTGAGGCTCTTTATGTTCCTGGAGCGGGCAGATACCCTGGGCTATCTCGCATGTGACAGGATGTATTGAGATGTTACTTGTGCCCTCGAATAATCGATGATCTATGGGAAATCAAGTGATTATCTCTAGATAGCACAGCCCCAAAGCCACTGCAAAATGGCCACAAGCAACAGGGGAGAACCAGCAGCAGCTCTGCCATTTGTCTGTGTCTCTGGATCATGGCCACCAGCAAGCAGTTCATGGACCTGACCACCAGGTCTTCCAGAGGGGCAGAGGTGGGCAGTGGGTCCCTAGCCTGTGTCCTCGCAAGAAGCCAGATGACCTCCTACTCCATGAGGGCCGCGATTTTCTACATCTGGACTTCCCTCTTGTTAGAACTACACCCTGCAGAAGAGCTGATCAGCTGATAGCCCGGTTCATCAATAAATGCTGGAGATCAGAGGTGACTACAAGAGTATGCCACCCACACGGCAGAATCTGGCAAGCTACCCGTGTCGTATTTTATATGCCAAATATCAGTAACAATTATAGATCTCATTCCCATAACCTGATGGAATGGTTTGAGGCTCTTTATGTTCCTGGAGCAAGCAGGTGCCCTTGGGCTCAACTAGCATGAGACAGTACATATGGAGATGTTACTGGTGCCCACTTGAGCAAATCGATGATGAACGGGGAGACAGTGATACAGTGATACCTTATGAATTGCATCATGCTTTATCATATAAAGCTTCTCTATTACTGGCTGTTATTTTGTTTGGCAACATTACAATGACTGTTTCACTTTGGACAGATTATTGGTCCTTTTTTCTTTGCATATTTTCAAAAGTTTTCTATAGTAAGTATAATTCTGCTAACATAATTATTTGTATTGACTATGTAGTTTATAGTATTAGTGTTAATTCTCAAGAGTTTATGGAGGAAGTACTTTGTGAAAAGCCATGAAATATGTAAATGGGTGAAACAGCATTTAAAATGATTATTGATCCCCATGATTATTGGTACTTATAGTCAACATCCTATGAAGGGCACGTGCATACACAAAACTGTAATTTATTCCATAACAATTTATTTAAGTTTAATAATGAAGAGAATATATTATGGGCTCATGAGCCATGGAAGAATGAATTGCTAAAGAATTGAACTGTTAAACCATTGCTACAAAGGTGAGTCATTAGATTCAGCTATACAAGGAGTGGCATAGGCCAGGGCAAAAATGAACAGGAATATTATAGAAAAAGTAGAAACAGAAAGTCTGAGAACTATGTAAATGCTGATGCATTCATTTTTGGAAGAGCCAATAGACTAGTCATGGTGGAAAATAGCTTTTGTGAAGAAAGTAAACAGACAATGGTAAAAAATATGATCATATTTAATTTATAATAGTCTCTAAACAACAAGGAAATTCCTATATAAATGGAAAGATTGTTTCAGAGAGGCTACCTTGCTTTGGCCCACAACCCTGCATATGGTCCACTGTTGGGGAGCACCGCCAGGGTCCCCCTACAGTGTCGGGAGGAGAGTTCTCTTCTACCTCTGAAGCCCTCAGGGAATGGATGAAGACTCAGGAATCTGATGCAGTTTTAAAAGGGCTTTACTATCACAGGTTTCAGTATACAATCCAAGAGCAGGGAAAACCTCCGGACTCTGGGTTTCCAGCTAGGCCCAGTCAGGTGTAGGCCAAGATGGCTGCTACCACAAGTTGAGGCCCAACAGAGAATGGAGAGGACGGAGAAGCAAAACACCAAGGGAAGCCGAAATGGTGAAAGGGTGAAAAAGAGGAGAGGAGAGAGAGAGAGAGAGAGAGAGAGAGAGAGAGAGAGAGAGAGAGCTTCTTTTTTTTCTTGCAGCTTATCTTATAGATAGAAATCCCGCCAACTCCCCAGCCCAGCCCACTCAGGGCTGAGCTATCTAGAGATGAAAACAGGAAAATAGCTTTATAGAAATGTAGCAACTTCAGGAGACCATCGGGCTTTCACAAGGACCCAGAGCTAATTAAAAGCCTTCTAGCAGAGCTGGGAGAAGCTATAAGCTAAATGTAACTTCCCCTGGCAGGAAGGATCAAATGCCCTCAGGTAGTTTTTCCCAGTACCTTACCTAATGTCTTGAGCCAAGATCTGCTTGGAATTGCCTTTATAGGGTAGACAAGGGGGTTTTCTGAGACGGCATGTCTCTGCACCAAAGACTAATACCATGCCAGTTAAATATTTCTTCAAGCCTTCACAAGAGTCTCATCTACTTCATGGTAGTTTTGTGTTTTAGTTGCCTTTGAGTTATCAAGGAGACATGATTGCTTGCTTGGAGGCAAACAGCATTTCTCTCTGGTCTGTCTAATTACTTAGAGATCCAACATGGCCAGGCAAATATGCTGGTAAGATCTAGCTAGTCCCACGATGATTATAGTAGCATGAGAGAATATTTATACCAGCCAGTACAGAATACATGGTCAGATAAGACTGCCACATTCAGACTACCCCCCATCTATGAAGTGACCTGCAGGAGGCATTCCAGGGCAGATGAAGAGGCCTAGGCTTTTAGGTGTCCTGCAACAGTCCACCACATATTGCCAGGAGTAAGTTCTGAGCCCAGTAGGTGTAGTCTGCTTCCCTCAATACATCACTGTATCACTGTCTTCCCATTGTTCATAGATTTGTTTGAGTGGACACTAGTAACATCTCCATTAGTCCTATCACAAGCAAGTGTAACCCAAGGGCATCTGCTTGCTCCAGGGACAGGAAGAGCTCCAAACCATTCTTCTTTTGACATAACTTAATCAATTGATCACTTGAATCCCGTTATTCATCGATTTGTTCAAGCAGGTGCCATTAACATTTCCATTGGACCCTATCACGTGCCAATGTAGCCCAATGGCATCTGGTTGATTCAGGAATATGAAGAGCCTCAAACCGTTCCTTCAGGGTCTTGACAAGGAAGTATGACCATCTTGTAGGTGAGTGGCCACGTGATCTTTTGACATCCCGTGGGATCCAGTCAGTAAAAGCTCTAGTCCAGCGGTCATCTCCAAATCGCATTACATGTCCAGCCCATCTGATTTTCAATGCCTTGGCAAACGAGACAGCGTCCCTGATTCTGGAATAGCGACTGAGGTCGGAATATCGGATTCCTTCTCTCACTTGAGTGAGGCGTGATATTCCAAGCATAGCTCTTTCGATTCTTCTCTGGGAGACCCAAATAGCATTCTCATCCTGCTATCATAGGGCGCAGGTCTCTGAGGCCTATGTTAATGCAGGGAAAATGGTGGAGTCGAAGAGATGTGCCAGAGCCGGAGGTTCTTTGTCCTTTTGGTATTTCTTCAATGCCCTTGAAGGCATTCCATGCCGCTCTCTTCCTCCTGCGCAGCTCAGGTTTTAGGTTGCTCATCATGTTTACTTCTTGACCTAGGTACATATAACTGCTGCATTCAGAGATGTCTGTTCCATTGAGAGTGAATGGGGCCTCTGGAACTAGTTCATTTTACATAAACATGGTTTTCTTTAGATTCAGCTGTAGACCTATCTTTCCACATTCTCGGTTGAAGTCAGCCAGCATTTGTGCTGCTTGGCTATTGTTTGGTGTTATTAGAACGATGTCATCAGTGAAGCGGAGGTGGTGTAGTTGTGGACCATCTTTCTTCACTCTCATTCCTTCCCATTCCAATTGTCGCATGATGTTCTCGAGGGTGGCGCTGAAGAGTTTTGGTGAAATGGTATCACCCTGTCGAACCCCTCTTTTGACATTGATGATCACTTCCTTGTAGAATGGTAAGATCCTAGTGGTGAATCCGTAATACAGCTCATGAAGGATTTTGATGTTTTGGGATTGAACACCCTGATTGGCTAGGGCTTCGATGACCGCTTCCAGTCTCCACAGAATCAAAGGCTTTCTTTAAATCAATGAACGTGAGACAGAGTGGCATCTTGTACTCCCTACAAACCTCAATGAGCTTGGTTACCATGTGGATATGGTCGATTGTGCTGAAACCTTTCCTGAAGCCTGCTTGCTCGCATGGTTGTCCTTTATCTAGTGTTCTGCCAATCCTGTTCAGGATGACTCGTGTAAAGAGCTTGTAGTTGACAGACAACAGGCAGATGGGGCAATGGTTGCCAATGTCATGAATGTCTCCCTTCTTGAACAGTAGAACTGTCCTGCTGGTTATCCATCAGGAGGGTACCTTGCATTTGGACTGGTAGCATGTGAAGAGCCGAACTAGTGTATTGATGATTACTGACAGCAGATTCTTCAGGTGTTCGGGTCTGACTTTGTCTGGGCCTGGTGCTGTTCCCTTCTTTACCGATGAGATGGCATGTTGGATTTCAGAAGGGAGAACACTGGGAATGACATATCCATCCTGTGGAATTTGATATGTGGGCAGGTGGAAGTGGCTATCAAAGAGATCTGAGTAGAAGACACGTATAATCTTCTCCGTTGCCTTTCTGGAAGTTGTTATAGATCCATCAGGGAGTCGGAGGGCAGTCATCTTGGTCTTATAGTTGGCGAAGGACAGGTGGGCTGTGCGAATGCTTTTTCTGGCTTCTGATACATCTTCGAGTATTTCTGCTCTTCTCTCTTTGAGGTCTCTTTTATCGCTTCTCTGCACCGCTTTGCAAGCTTGGACGTTAGCATTTGGTTGCCTGAGGCTCACGCCTTGCCGTGTTGGCAAATGAGCTCCAGAGTTTCTGAAGACAGGCATTCTTTTGTGTCTTTCTCGGCATTCTTTTGCACAATCATGGAGGTGGTGAACCAGTTGGTTGTATCCTTCATCGATGTCGTCAATGATGGTATCTTCCCATGTTGCTGCAATGGTGCCAAAGAGTTCCCAGTTGGCGGACATTCTGGAAGTTCTCTTCTTAAACTTTGCAGCCTTTTCTCCCTGTTGTGTGAAGTAGAATTTTGCACAAACGACACAGTAGTTCGATCCTGTTTGGGATTTGGGGGACGACAGCAACTCGGGTCAGACAAAATCGTTGATTGAAGAAGATATGGTCAATTTCTTTGTGAAACTGTCCCCCAGGAGATTCCCATGTGCAACATTTTGCTTCAGTCTTCTGGAACTGTGAGTTCTCATGAATGGTCTTGGTGGACATGATGAACTCAGGTAATCTCTCACCCTTTTTGTTCTATTCTAGGCCATGGGTCCCGATGTGGAGTTCTTCAGCTGATTTTTTCGGTCCTATCTTGGCTATTGGCTCTCACTGTGCCTAGATGCTCATGAGGCGATCGGGGGGATGGCAGGTTCTAGCCCTGTCCCGCCACCCCAGCAGAGCCTCACAATAAGCCAGACTACCCCCACTCCACGAGGACCTCCATTTACCACATCCAGACTTCCCCCTCATCAGAACTCCACCCAGCAGACCAGCGTATCACAGCCTGGCTCATTCAGATACAACCTGCTGCAGTATTTTTTTAATCTGGCCCAGGTATGCTGATCCAGAGACAGACATGGGGCAGAGCTGCTACTGGCTCTCACTGTGCCCAGACATAATGAGGTGCCTGGGAAGGATGGC
Organism: Cryptotis parvus; assembly: GCA_021461705.1. Taxonomy (NCBI): domain Eukaryota; kingdom Metazoa; phylum Chordata; class Mammalia; order Eulipotyphla; family Soricidae; genus Cryptotis; species Cryptotis parvus. The sequence goes on from JAJIBD010000353.1 coordinate 360,224, forward strand.
AGGTTCTAGCCCTGTCCCGCCACCCCAGCAGAGCCCTCACAATAAGCCAGATGACCCCCCACTCCATGAGGACCTACATTCTCCACATCCGGACTTCCCCCTCGTCAGAACTTCACCAGCCCATCACACCCTGGCTCGTGGGTCCACAAGCGGCCACACGGTTCTTCAATAAATGATGGATTTTCACATGACTACAAGAGTATGCTACCTGTACAACAGAGCCTGGCAAGCTACCCGTGTCGTATTTGATATGCCAGATACCAGTAACAATTATAGAGCTCATTCCCATGACCTAATGGAATGGTTTAAGGTTCTTTATATTCCTGGAACAAGCAGGTTCCCTTGGGCTCTACTTGCATGAGACAGGTCCTACGGAGATGTTACTGGTGCCCGCTTGAGCAAATCGATGATGAACGGGAAGACAGTGATACAGTAACAGTGATCTTGGCATTAAAATCACTGACTATGATCTTGTAGAAGGTGTGATCTTTTTATAGAACTCTGACAGTTCCATGTAGAATTTCTCAATTTATTTTCCTTGTATGTGGATGTTGATGCGTAGACAATGAAGATAGAAATTGCTGGTAGTGGGCCACATCTCTTCAAGTGTAATCGTCTTATCCGTTTTGTTAGGCATTCTAATGAATAAATGTTGATGGCCATGTTCCTGTTGACAAGGACACCAACACCACTGACGCCTCTCTTTCGTCACATGTTCCAAAGAACAATTCTTCTCCAGTGTCAAATACAGCGTGATGTAACTGGCGCCTCCTCATCTCAGTCAGACCAATGATGTCGTACTTGATCTTTTGCACTTGTACCAGCAAATCCTCTATATATGCGTCCGATGCCAGCGTATGTGCATTGAAAGTACAGACAGTCATTTTAGTCCTTCTTCATTTTGACAGCCTAGGTTGGCCGTGAAATTTTATCAGGCACTGCTTGTTTGCCTTTCTTACTGCTGCCGTACTAAGGGCTCTTTCATGGTCAGGACAATAAATTTTTTTTTCTGGTTTTGGCATATTGAACACCCATTGAACAGTTTGCTAGGCTCTGCCGTGCAGGGCTATACTCTCATTACCTTGTGGGGCTCTCTCAGAGGGGTGGGTAGAATATCCACGGTAATTTGGAGGTAAATTGTAAGGCCATGTGCAGCCGAACGCAATGGGGGAAAGCTGGTATCTGCTCTGCTGAGTGTATCTGCGCCTCATTTTTGGCATAACATGTATATAAAACATGGGTAGCATACACATGAAAATGTACAAGGGCTGGGGAAATGTCATGGTGGTTAAGGCCTGGAAAATGTCCAACCCAGTTCAAGTTCTAGCATCCCATATGGTCTCCGGGTCCACAAGAAATTATCCCTGAGTGCAGAGCCAGGAGTATGTCGTGAACAGTCAGATGTGACCCACAAAAGAAACAAATGAAAAAATGTAGGAATCTGCAGACTTCTTGAATTGACAGGTGAGACAGAATCATGACACATTTTAAGGGAAATTACTTTAGCAACATTACATAAGTGGCTGACACAACAAATTTTGACTAGATAGATTTGGAAGTATCTGAACTAATCTGATGCAATGCTAATTGAGAGGAGGGAATCCTTACACATTTGAAATTAAATTCCTGTTTTAAGCTGGTGACTAATAGTATTAGATTTAGGAGAGACTGGAATAATTTGATAATAAATGAACTCCAAAATTACCAGTATTGGTAACTTCTGGAATAGCGATCCTTCAAGGTAAGTGCTGCAGGACTCCTCTAAGAGCCTCTGCATCTGCTCTGTATTGCCGCCTGCAAATCACTTCGTAGATAAGAGGGTAGTCTAAATGTGGCAGTTTATCTGACCATGTATTCTGTACTGGCTGGTATAAATATTCTCTCATGCTACCATAATCATCGTGGGACTAGCTAGATCTTACCAGCATATTTGCCTGGCCACGTTGGATCCCTAAGTAATTAGACCAGAGAGAAATGCTGTTTGCCTCCAAGCAAGCAAGCATGACTCCCTAATAACTCAAAGGCAACTAAAATACAAAACTACCGTGAAGTAGACGAGACTCTTGTGAAGGCTTGGAGAAATATTTAACTGGTACTAGTATTAGAGTTTGGCACAGAGACAAGCCATCTCGAAACCCCCTTCTCTACCCTATAAAGGCTTTTCCAGGCAGATCTTGGGTCAAGACATTAACATATAAAAGGGCCTAGGTGAGGTGCTGGGAGAAATTACCTGAGGGCATTTGACCCTCCCTGCTTTCCATAATAGTGGGAAGGAGGTCTGAGTTGCAGGGTATAAAACTAGCCTGCTTCCTCTCTTGCCCTCTCTTTTTGGCTCTCTCTTTGTGAGCTCACACCTGCTTCTTTGGAGTCTTGTCTTTGTCTCCTCTTTATAGGGCCTTTAGTGGTGGCCGCCTTTTTGGTCTACACGTGGCTGGGGTTCTAGCCAGGAATCCTAAGCACAGGGTTTTTCCTATTGTGGATTTGTATGCCTGAACCTGTGATATGTAAAGCCTTTTAAAATTGCATCGGATTCCTGAGTCTTCATCCATTCCCGCTGGCTTTGGAGGTAGAAGGGAACTCTCTTCCCGGCACTGTTGGGGACCCTGGCAGTGTCCCCAACAGATAAGGACCGCAGGAAGGCAGGTAGGGTTCTAGAAAACTCCATATTAGGTGGAATTAATATACTTTTGGGACTTTCATATCTAGATGACATTTAATTCTCATGGTTTATTTTAGGATTAGACATAGAGGGTGAGGTTGAACTAGAAGCTCAAAGCAGACAATGTGATGTGACAAGGAAAGGGACATGCTGAGAACTTTAAGACAAATTTATTTTTAATACTTAATGATTTTTAATATTTTGTGGAATTCAAGGATAATAAAAAACAATAGTTTGGATATTTATATAATTTTAGAAAGATGAAGGTTGAGAAGAGGCTGGGTTTGGAAGTCAGATTACCCTGGTCAGTTTTCTGGAGATGAAGCATCATGTGTTGAGTTATTTACTTGAAGTAACAGTTATTAAGAAGCTGAAGAGTTAAGATATGAGTCTACCTACATGGCAACCTTTGTATTTTTCGAATTTTGATTTAGACACAGGATCTCTAGTTAATAATAATTTTGGGGCTGGAGAGAACGCAGTGGACACTTGCCTTGTATGCAGTGGACTTGGGTTCTGTTGTTAGCACTGTATATGGTTCCCTGTAAACTGTCAGGAGAAATCTCTAAGCCCAGAGCTAGGAGTGAGCAGCCAAATGTGGCTTAATAACCAAATACTAATAATAATAACAATTATAATAGTTTCAGATAGTCATTGTTATGGCACCACCAGAATATTACCATCTCTATCAATGTCTCACAGTCCTGGGTCTCCTCCTACTCTCCAATTCCATTCTCACTTGATGGAAAGATCTTTTTAGGTCCCATGTTTATAACAGTGTTAATGTGTATGGTTTTGATGCACATGAACCATCACACACAACTTCCCACACTGAAGTGTGCAAGACCCTCACCATTGTTCTTCGGATCCATACAGTCTGCCTCATTATCCCAGAAAACACCTCCTTCACTTGGCATTCTAGTGCTTGATCCAGGGCCCATGGCTGCTCATCACTCGATGTCTTCTGTTCCCTTGCCTTATTGCTCTATATGCCACATGTGAGTGAGTTCGTCTGGCATTTGTTCTTCACTTAACATGCTTCATCCAGATTCATCCAAGTCGCATGCAGCAATCTGCATGATTACATCTTTCTCATGTGTAGCATTCATTTTTAATGTTTCTAATAAATGTTTCAGCTAAGTATTGCAGCACTTGTCCCTGCTTCCGGATTCAAGGGCAGGTTTGCAGCAACCCAGTTAAGATGTGTCTCAGCTCTTCACCACCTGTGTGAAGTTTTTTCACACAGAAGCAAATTGCAGGTTCTTATAAAAGGCTAAAAAGGAAGTTGCCATATTACATAAGTCAAACAATCAATTAGAAATAATAAAAGGTTCAATTTATTTGTCAAGTGTTTATGGAAAAGTAGTAAGGCAGCAATTTGAAGCTTTAGAGTTATCTTCAGCAGCCATAGAGACAGATAACGTGTCTGACCGTCAGAAACGGTGCTGGGAGGGGGCGGTGCTCGGAGTTGATTGAGGTGGTCAAAGTGATGCTCATTTTTATGTTTTCTGAGGCAGTAGGACTCTTATTTTTAAAAATATGCGTTTTGTTTGATTTGTTTTGGGGTCACGCGCAGTGCTGCCCAGGACTTGCTCCTAGCTCTGCACTCAGGAATTACTCCTGGCAATGTTCTGGGCACCATATGGGATGTCCTGGGTCAGCTGCGTGCAAGACAAATGCTTCACCCATTCTACTCTCCCTCCGGCCCTAATACTCTGATTCCACACAAGTACTTTGTATCCTTTCCATTGGGTATCAATTACTTTAGTATTTTTTCCAAATAATTTTTAAATTTAGGTACTGTTTTAGAGATAAATTCATGCATATACCATTCCAGTACCAATCCTCTTCACAGTACCTCCACCATTGTCCCAGAATCCCTTCTCCTCACCCCATTCTGCGGCTTCTCTTCTTAACTGTCACGTTTCTTAAGTTTATTCACCATGGTTTGGGTCCATGCTCTCATAATGATGCCTCTGTGGTTCAGCCATATCCCTGCATAACACCTCTATACTACCAATGAGTCCGGGTCCTTATCCTGGTTACAGCTATTAACCTTTTTTTTCCTCCCGTTCATTTCTCTCCTTCCCTGTCCTTTAGCTATCTCTTCTTTCCATCACATCACCCTGAGTATCTTTTATCTTTCTGTCTGTCCATCTATTATTCCTGCACTTTTATTTTAAAAACAACTTTGAAGTCCAAAACATGCTTTCTGCTGTGCAATCTTTAAAAAAGTTTGAGGTAGTAAACCTGAGTGAGACTGGCTGGCCATAATAAGTTCAGTCGTTTTGAGAGGCAGCTCAGTGTTTATGTCTAATCCAGGCAGTTTTGTCTGTTCAATACATGCTGAAAGCTGAGTGCAGTGATTTATTGAGAACATGCCCTCAGAGGATACTTCTGATGCTATCAGAAATCTTGAAAAGGGAGGGACTATGTTCAGGAGTCAAACTTCAGTCTCAGTTGTAGGAAGCTCTTGAGCAAGAAACACATCAGATTCACTTCTAGGACAAAAGTCCTCAGCTAACGTAGCCCTATAGTCACCAGTTACTTGTTAAGAGAAGGCCTTGGAATAACAAGTGATTGTGAATATAAAACTATGGAGCAGTGAGTTCTTCAGCTATAGGTATTTCTCTAGAAAAGGACATAGGTGAAAACCATCAGCATTCAGCAGACTAACCACTGGAAGAGGGTGGGGAGTGGCATGTATGTGTGTGTGTGTGTGTGTGTGTGTGTGTGTGTGCATGCACACCTGTGCATGTGTGTATGAAGCTCTGACCTTTTGTTCTGGTCAGTAGGATATGGCCCACAAAAAAGAGTTTTCTAAGATTTATAAGAGCTGTGTCTTATCTGAGTGATGTTTACCTGCACTGAATTGGTGTAATCTAAGGCTGTAACCTTCAATTGTGGCTTGCAAACATGGGGTTAAGTAACTGAATAGAGCAAAATGTTTGCTAGTCTATCAAGAATTAATTCAAAATTGATCACATGATGAATCAGAGTGTTTCTGGCAGTGCTCACCCATGTTGCATTTCTCTTGTGAACTGGAGTTGTGAAAAGGGTCATGAGTGGAAAACAGTTAAGAAGCTGTGGTATAATGAGGAGTGCAAGAAGATAATATGGCTGAAAAGATAATTAGGGTCATTCTATATTTTTATTTAAGATTTTAGAACTCTTTACTCTTTAAGATCACTTGATCGCTTGACATCCCATTATTCATCGATTTGCTTGAGTGGGTAACAGTAACATTTCCATTTTCCCCTATCATATGCCAGTGTAGCCCAATGGCATCTGGTTGCTTCAGGAATACAAAGAGCCTCAAACTGTTCATTCAGGGTCTGACGAAGAAGTCTGACCATCTTGTAGGTGGGCGGCCACATGATCTTTTGACATCCCGTGGGATCCAGTCAGTAATGGCTCTAGTCCAGTGGTCATCTCCAAATCGCATTACATGTCCAGCCCATCTGATTTTCAATGCCTTGGTAAATGAGACAGCGTCTCTGACTCTGGAACAGCAATGGAGGTCGGAGCTCCAGATTCCTTCACTCACTTAAATGAGGAGTGATATTCCAAGCATAGCTCTTTTGATTCCTCTCTGGGAGACCCGAATAGCATTCTCATCCTGCTTTCGTAGGGCCCAGTTCTCTGAGGCATATGTTAGTGTAGGGAGAACCGTGGAGCTGAAGAGATGTGCCCCTGACCTGGAGGTTCTTTGTCTTTTTAGCTATTTTTTCGATGCTTTTGAAGGCATTCCATGCCACTCTCTTCATCCTGCACAGCTCAGGTTTTAGGTTATTCATCATGTTGACTTCTCGACCTAGGTACACATAACTGCTGCATTCAGAGATGTTCGTTCCATTGAGAGTGAATGGGGCCTCTGGAACTAGTTCATTTTCCATGAACATTCCTTTGTTGAGATTCAGCTGTAGACCTATCTTTCCACACTTTCAGTCAAAGTCAGCCAGCATTTGTGCTGCTTGGCTAATGTTTGGTGTTATTAGAACGATGTCATCAGCGAAGGGGACGTGGTGTAGCTGCCGACCGTCTATCTTCTGAAGATAGACTCTTTAAGATACCTGTTCAAAATATTAAGAAATTAATGATTTCTATAAGAAAAAATGAATTGTGACCAAAATTGAAAGGAAGTATTAGTTTAGGATGAAGTTCTGTTAGAAGAGGAAAGACTTGTCAACAGACCTCACTGTTAGTATGAGAAGTTTTGGTGAAGTTTTCTTTTTATTATCTATTAAAAGAAAGTATTCACTTAAGAATGTGGGGGGGGGGCCCCGGGCCGCCTCCCCGCACCCATGCCCCCCAGGGATTCCGAGCGCAGAGCCGGCCCCCGGCGCGGGACCAAAAAAAAAAGAATGTGGTGTGCTACTTAATTTTATTGACTTTTTTTCTGAGGGAAATGTGAAAGTTCTGTTTAAAGACCTTGCTGATTTCTATAGAGAAATAGTGTAAATACTCCCAGAATAATGAAAATCAGGTTATCAATTGTGACCTTAAATGGCTTATAATGTCTAGAAAAAGTTTGTAGTAATCACCTTCCCTTTGGAATTAACTTAGTATATGAATTCTTCATATTGTTTTAACCTACCTCCAACACCCCCAATTCAAGTAAACTTTTCTTGAAATACGTCTCTCATGTCTAAAGGTAAAAGATGATCACCAGAGAAAAGATTTGAAGAACATGGAATTTACTCACGTGTAAAATACGGTAGCATTATTTTAGGGAGGCTCTATAAATTAAAAATTCAGTGGGCATTCACATGAAACAATGGCCTCTTTGGTTCAACTTTTATAATTTATTCACATATTTAATGTTTTATAATTAAGATATTTTTCCCTTCACTTGATCACTTTATAACTTTACATTCTGTTATTAATTGATCTGCTTGTGCAGGAGCCAGTAACATTTCCATTTTTCCCTGTCATGTTCCAGTGTAGCCCAATGGCATCTGCTTGCTCCAGGAATACTAAGAGCCTCAAACCGTGCATTAAGGGTTTTGATGAAGAAGTCTGACTATCTTTTAGGTGGGAAATCACGTGACCTTTTGATATTCTGTGGGATCCAGTTGGTAACAATCTAGTCTGGCTGTTGTCTCCAAGACGTTTTACATGTCCTGCCCATCTGATTTTGGATGCCTTGCAAACAAGACAGCGTCCCTGACTCTCGATTGTGGATGGAGGTCGGAACTCCGGGTTCCTTCTCTCACTAGAGTGAGGCATGATATTCCAATCATAGCTCTTTCAATTCCTCTTTGGGAGACCCGAATAGTGTTCTCATCCTGCTTCAGTAGGGCCCAGGTCTCTGAGGCGTATGTTAATGCAGGAAGAACTGTGGAGTTAAAGAGATATGCCTGGAGTCAGAGGTTCTTTGTCCTTTTAGTTATTTCTTTGACACATTGAAGGTGTTCTATGCCACTCTCTTCTTCCTGCACAGCTCAGGTATTAGGTCGTTTTTCATGTTGAGTTCTCAAACTAAGTACACATAACTGCTGCATTCAGAGATGTTTGTTCCATTGAGAGTTAATGAAGCATCTGGAACTAGTTCACTTTTCATGATCATTGTTTTGTTGAGATTCACCTATAGACCTACCTTTCCATATTCTTGGTCAAAGTCAGCCAGCATTTGTGCCGCTTGGCTAATATTTGGTGTTATTAGAACTATGTCATCAGTGAAGCAGAGGTGGTGTAGTTGGTGACATCTATCTTCATTCCCATTCCTTCCCATTCTAATTGTTGCATGGCATTCTCAAGGGTGGCACTGAAGAGTTTTGTTGAAATGGTATCACCCTGCCAAACCCCTCTTTTTTACATCAGTGATCACTTCCTTGTTTCAACACAAAACTGCCATGAGCATTATTAATTTGAATGCCTAACAAACTGAATTGGACAAATACACATCTTTAGATGTGGCTCACTGCCAGCCGAAGTTTCTATCTAGGTTGACTACACACCAACATCCACATACAAGGAAGAAGAAACTGAGAAATTCTACATGGAACTGGAGGAGTTCTGTAAAGAAGACCAAACCTTCTACAAGATCATAGTCGGTGATTTTAATGCCAAGATTGGACAATAAGATCGGCCGAAGAACTCCACATAGAGACCCATGGCCTAGAATGGACAAACAGAGTGAGAGATGTGAGTTCATCATGTCCACCAAGACCATTCATGGGAACTCACAGTTCCAGAAGGCTGAATCAAAACGTTGGGCATTGGAATCTCCTGGTGAACAGTTCCACGATGAAATTGATCACATCATCTTCAATCAATGGTTTTGCCTGACCAATGCCGCTGTCATCCCAAAATTCCAAACAGGATAGGACCACCATCTCCTTCATGCAAAATTTTACTTCATGGAATGGGGAGAAAGGGCTGCAAAGTTTAAGAAGAGAACTCCCAGAATGACCACCAACTGGGAACACTTCAGCACCATTGTGGCAACATGGGAAGATGCCATCATTGATGACATGGATGAAGAATACCACTGACTGGTTCAGCACCTCCATGATTTCGCAAAGATTGCAGAGAGAGAGAAAGCCACAAAAGCACACCCGTCTTCAAAAATTCTCGAGCTCATTTGCCAACATGGCATGGCATGAGCCTCAGACAACCATTAGCTAAAGTCTAATTTCGGAAAGCAGTGCAGAGAAGGATAAAGGAAGACGTCCAAGAGAGAAGAGTAACAATCCTGGCCAATGCAGCAGAAGCCGGGAAAAGCATTCTCAATGCCTGCTTGTTGTTCACTAACTATAAGGCAAAGATGGCTGCCCTCCGACGTCCTGATGGATCATCACATCTTCCAGAAAGGCAATGGAGATTACCTATGACTTCTTCTCAGATTTTTTTTGATAGCCTTGTCCACCTGCCCACATACCAAATTCTGCAGGATTGATATGTCATTCCCAACACTCTCCCTTCTGATATCCGACATGCCATTTTGTCAGTAAAGAAGCAAACATCACCTGGCCCAGACAAAGTCAGACCCGGACACCTGAAGAATCTGCCGGCAGTACTCATCAAACACTAGCTCAGGTCTTCATACTCTACCTGTCTGAATGCAAGATTCCCTCCCAATAGAAAACCAACAGGACAGTTCTACTGTTCAAAAAAGGAGACATCCATGACATTGACAACTATTGCCCTATCTGCCTGTTGTCCGTTATCTACAAACTGTTCACTCGAGTCATCCTGAACAGAATTGGTAGAACATTAGATGAAGGACAACCATGCGAGCAAGCTGGCTTCTGGAAAGGGTTCAGCACAATCGACCATATACACATGGTAATCAAGCTCATTGAGGTTTGTAGGGAATTCAAGATGCTGCTCTGTCTAATGTTCATTGATTTAAAGAAAGCCTTTGGTTCTGTTGAGACCAAAGCGGTCATCAAGCCCCTAGCCAAACAGGTGTTCAAACCCAATACATCAAGATCCTTTGTGAACTGTATTACGGATTCACCACCAGGATCTCACCATTCTGCTAGGAAGTGACTTTTCCTTATTCAGTTTAAACAGAGTGAAGTTTTTTATTTATTGAATTTTTTAAACCACATTTGACAGTCATCTCATGAATTTTAATTTTGGAAATTGGTTTATTTGATTTTCAGTCACTTTATGTCTAATTAAACATGTATTCAGGTACCAGCATTTACAGTATTATTATGTAATCTTAATGATACATACCTTTTTATCTCTAGAGCAATAATATAGAGGGTAGAGTTTTTCCCTTGAATGTGGCCATCTAGTGTTTGATCCTAGCATCCCATATGGCCCCCGCCCTACCCCACCGTCACCCTACATCACCCTACAAGAAGTGATCTCTGAGTGTAATACCATGAGGCAGTTCTTGAATAATGTTGGGTGTGGTACAAAAATCAACCAAAAATAAATAAATATAAAAGAAAGAAAAGAAGGGAAGTAAAACAGACAGGTGGCAGGCAGGAAGGCAGGAAGTTAGGAAGGCAGGAAGAAGGCCGGAGGACAGGAAGGAAGGAAGGAAGATTTCAATACCCTTTAGCTTATCCTATGACTTTTGTAACTTTTGCATCTTTCCCTTCAACTGAAGACCTGCAATGATCTTTCCTTGCTGTGATAATGTATTTGCTCCCGTTGATTCCCCCACAGACGTGCCCTTTTTAAAAACCAAGCAACTTTCAACACACTGCCATCTGTCCTTTCACTAGAATAACATGACTTAGATTCCTACACTCAGAATTACCAGTGACTTTATGACTTCTTTCTAAGCTTGTTTAAACAGATGCTGCCCTAACACAGCCTGGTCTTCCTCAACAACACTGCTTCCAGAAAGAACAATTGATGCATTTTTAATTCATTTTCAAAAAAACAGGAACTGTTTATAGCTCTAGAAACAATTATACACTGTAAAGGTTGTTAATCAACCCTCCCTTCCTTCCTTTTCCTTCCTTCCTTCCTTCCTTCCTTCCTTCCTTCCTTCCTTCCTTCCTTCCTTCCTTCCTTCCTTCCTTCCTTCCTTCCTTCCTTCCTTCCTTCCTTCCTTCCTTCCTTCCTTTTCCTTCCTTCCTTCCTTCCTTCCTTCCTTCCTTCCTTCCTTCCTTCCTTCCTTCCTTCTTCCTTCCTTCCTTCCTTCCTTCCTTCCTTCCTTCCTTCCTTCCTTCCTTCCTTCCTTCCTTCCTTCCTTCCTTCCTTCCTTCCTTCCTTCCTTCCTTCCTTCCCCTTCCATGATTTACAAAGTTACTGATATCTGTGGGTTTTAGTTTATGGTCTTTTTGGGTGACAGCCGGCAATGCTCAGGGGTTACTCTTGGCTCTGGTGGTGCTGGGGAATTACTCCCGGTGGTGCACTCCTGGATGTGAATTACTCCTGGTGTTGTTGGGGAACCATATGGGATGCTGGGGTTTGAACCAGGTTGGCTGCGTGTAAGGCAAATGCCCTTCCCACTGTACTATTGCTTCGGCCCCTGTAGTTGTGTTTTTAGGCATACGATAATTTAACAGTAATCCCTCAATCAGTGTCAATTTCCCTTCATCAGTGTTCCCAGATTCCTTCCCCATCCCCTCTCTATAAAAAATATAGAGATAGTTTTACATTTTAATAATACCGTTAATAATACATTTTAATAATGCTTACCTGACAGGAGAAATACCACTACCATGAAGGTGATTTTCCCAGCGTGAGGCTTCTCCTCTGTGCTCTGGGCATGCTGAGCCCCTGCGATTTCCCCAAATGTGGGAAACTTGATTGCAGAATATGTGGGAACTGGGGGGGTCGTTTCACTCTCTCCCCTGTAAAAAGAATTATTATTCGTTTGAGTGTTTCTGTCTTGTCAAAACAATGCTATTTTTGTTGAAACTTATTAAAATAATTAAAATTGTAGCTTACCATTTGAAATATTATTGGGTGGGCGAGGAGGTAGGGGCAGCCAGTGGCTACCCACTTCCCACTTACCTCCTAAAACTACATTCTTACTTATAATACAAAGTGGCTATAAGGCAATGTGACAATTTCTGCCTTAAATTATATGGGATATCTGCTTCTAATAGAAACATGTGTTTTCCAGTATCAAGACTAATATCTTAATGGAGGCTCAGTTCTAAAATTCGCATGATATGTAAACAGTTTTTTAATTTAAAATCTGTCTTGGTGCATGCTTCAAAATTAAAGTAGTGATTATTTGATTCTAAAATATATGAAGAGCACAGAGCATTGGCTGAAAGGTACAAATCAGCAAATTATACCTTCAAATTAAAGGTGAGAAGAGAGATGAAATAAGAATGCTCAAGGAATAAAGATGATTCATGCATGTAGACCTTTTAAATTCTCTTTCAGAATACCAAACTGGGCACTTAATTATGTATTCTTCATACTGAATCTTTTATCCTACAAGTGAGATTTCACAGCTCAGCATGTGTCCACATGCTACAGCACTACTATTTTGCTGGCATATATAATACACAAAGGTTAGCAATGCAATGGAAGCAGCCTTAAATTAACTTCATACTCTCCTTCTCACTACCATCTCTGTCTTTGCTTTCGGTTAAATCTGCTCTCACTCCATAGAGTAGCCAGGGGCAATTTTCCCTGTTGAATGACATTCGTCAGTGTCTGGAACCATTATTGTTTATAACATTAAAGAAATGTCCAAACCCAAATGTTAATAGTGCTAAGGTTGATAAGTCTGCTCTCTACAATATCTAATTGTATTGCATGGCATGGTTTCTTACGCTAGTTGCAAAATGGTCCAATAGTTCCTGGTTGATTGGATTTCAAAATTTAGTTTTATCTCTAGATTACAGTTTTTCATATTTGAGTGAAGTAAGTGTTCTCATTCTATTTCATAGACTTTGATTCTCTTTCAACTTTTTTTGTATTTAACCTCACAATTTTTTATATTTTATCTCACAAGAAACAAAAAATGTGTTTTCTTTTTGACTTCCAAAGCTCAATTTGTTAGATATATCTTAGATATATAGAAAACATGACTCTCGTATTTAGATGGTGTTAAGTAACAAATCTGCGTGAACATATCTGCTTTCTGTTTCCTAAAAATGCTTGTTTTTTAAGTTTTACTCTTGATGATTAGTTATAATTTAATGAAATTATTAGTAATGCTTTTCATATATTGAAGAAATTATTCAATTTGTAACTAGTTACTGTAAACTACTTACTATGAAACTTAGTATTCTGGAGGTATAATCAATGAATTTAGAAGTATGAAGTGATAGAGTAATAAAAAATACATAAGGTACTATGAATATGTACTGTAATACCCTATAATCCAGGCATCCATCAGTGTAGTAGAATTTGAACTGAGACCTGAAGAATTAAGTGGGTAAAGAGTATTGTTCTGGCCAAGAAAGAAAAAAAAAAGTCTTAAAACACTTAAGAAATGGGGGGAAAATCTGAAGCAGAGAACTTCAAATATCTCTACGCAATAACATGTTGGAGAGTATCATTTTAGGTCTGACTTCATCAGCATTTCCTGGGAACTTATTCTAGGAAAAGCTGTTATATGTTTTGGAAAAATAACAGAAACTAAAGGCTGTGTTATGGATTATATCCCAGACTGCTGACTTATTAGTATTTTTATATTTTTTATCTTTATAGATTATTTTTATTAACATTAAACTTTATTTTATCCCCTTGTACAAAGTCAAAGTAATGAATGTAATTATGTGTTTAGACTGACCAATATCTTGAATGTAAGGTGATGCAATATGTTTTAAAGGTAATCAACACAGTGTTAAATTATCTATTTGAGAAGTGTTAGAAATTAGAGAGATTTTGATATCTAGTTTCTAATCCCTTAAATTGCTCTTTCAGGATTTCTCTTTACTTGGAATGAAAGGTTTAATGTGGATGAGATTTTTTCTCCCTGAAGAAGTTTTCTTTCCTTTTCTGTTTTTTTCCATTAAACTGTCTTGGTTGATTTGGATGACACATGAATCAAAAATACAGAAACATCATTTTTAAAATGACATACAAGTAAAGGTACCACTCAGAAAAAATGATACACAGCTCTAACACTGAGACCTATTAATATTTTTAGCATGGAGAGATTATCATCTACATTTGGTTGAATATGACTAAATTATTAGCAGATAAATATTCCTGAATCAACCAGATGCCATTGGGCTACATTGGCACGTGATAGGGTCCAATGGAAATGTTACTGGTGCCCGCTCGAGCAAATCGATGAATAACGGGGTTCAAGTGATCAAATGAATTAGAAGTATTTGTGAAAATTTGCATTCACTGGAAATAAGAGGAATTTCTGGTAGGATAATTGGGGAACTTTATTATGTTTTATAACTTTTTTTTTTTTGCTTTTGGGTCACACCCGGCAACTCTCAGGGGTTACTCCTGGCTCTGCACTCAGGAATTACTCCTGGCTGTGCTCAGGGAACATATGGGATGCCAGGATTCGAACCCCGGAGGGCACAGGCTGGCCACGTGCAAGGCAAACGCCCTACCCGCTGGGCTATCGCTCCAGCCCCTATGTTTTATAACATTTAAATGTGTATATTTTCCAACCTTTGTGAAATCAACTTTGAAATGATCCAATGGAAATGTTACTGGCACCCGCTCAAGCAAATTGATGAATAACGGGATTCAAGTGATCAAGTGAACTTAAAAATATTTTTAATCCTTTGAAACCATTTCAGATATCTTGATTTCAGCTTAGTCATGTTTGCTAAAGTCATTCAAGAACTAAAGTCATTCAAGAAACTCATACTAGAGATAACTATTTTGAGGTCACAACATTTTATTGGATATAATCAGAAATTGTGGTGTGGTTGGCAGACCCTACATTGGGTTTTGAAAATGACTGCACTACCAGTATGTTCCAATCAATGAGAACCTTTCAGCCATGAACTTATATTGATTTTTATTCCTCTGAGTAATATAAATAGCTTTCCTTAAGTCTTCCAATTTCACCATGGATACTTTTTTTTTTTTTTTTTGGAAATCTCTGCTGTTAAAGGTTTAGTTATGTACTTCTCTGTTGCTGTCCAACTTCTTCCTGGTCTTAGCCAACAACTGGTTCTAGTAATCTGTATCAAGTAGGAAGGCATTTAAAAGATTTATATTATGGTCAAGCTGACTTATTCTATGAATATTTAAATTATGCTTTGATTTGTTGAATCAGAAATGTTTAACTTTTAAAAACAAATTATTCTACTGAAAATTTATGTAAAAATCCCCACAAAAGCAAGTATTTTTACATAAACTTATAATAAGAATTCAATGCATTTTAGGAAACTGGGATATTTTAACTGTGTCTCCCTTTTTAAAACATGCAAAATCTAATATTCAAACCAATTTATTGACTTATTTTTTAAATTTGCTAAAGGGTAAAGTACCTTTAAGATTAAATATAATGATCTAAAGGAGATTTCAATACTTAAAATAACTAGCACACATTAATTTGTCTCCTCTTTAATGTTTTACCAATGTATATAACTAGAAATGTGAATAAAAGCATCAAATTGAAATCACGTTGCACATGGAAATAATAATTAAATCGGAATGCTTAATGTAGCTGTTTAAGAAGTACTGTAGAACTATTTTTAAATGCAAAGGTTACATTTTAGAAAAAATATGGAAAAATATTTGATACATAAACAACTAATAGTATGTTGACAGATTATATCTTCTTTAAGACAGGTATAACATTTTAATATGGTTTGTGAGTAACCTCTAGTTGCCATGGGGAATAAAAGAAAAATATTCATGTTAAAACTTCAGTGACTTTAGCCCTTAAAAGAGGCTTATATCTATACAATGCAATCTTGTTTAATCTTCCTTTAAGGACCTGTATAATGGAAACTTTTCCCATCAGTCATCACAACCATCTATTCTCTTTCAAATATGCGTATAAAATCAGTTATACTTTTTTAGTCCTCATATATAGACATCTGGAAAATTAATCCTAGTGAATTAAGTACTATTAATTTTGTACTAATTATAGTAATTTCTATGGTGGAATAAAGCAATATTCTAAATTGCATATATGAATAACCATACAATGTGTAATAATCCCTAGTTATTATTGCAGAGAATCAAATTGTTAATCAATGCCACAAGAGTCACTGCCACTGATATAAGGGAAAGGAAAATATGATTTGAACACTTTTTTACTTGTAAACATTCTCGTGTTAAGGGAAAATATAAATTTGTTGAAATACATATATGATAGTCATACAGTTTTGGTGGATTATAGGGAATGGATACGCCCTTCTAGCTAAAATATCATAAAATTACTGAGTATTTCAGTATTCAGAAAGTGTCCTATGTTCCTTTCCGGCCATTCCTATTCCACAAGCAACACATTTGTGAAGTCTGACTCCATGTTATTTTGTCTCTTCTTGGACTTTACTGTCTCTATCTTTATTCCACACATATTTTAGAAACATTCCTGTCATATGTATGAGTAGATTATTGTTTTTATAACTGAGTAGTATTACATGCTGTGAATATACTAGAAATTTATATTCCATTTTACTCTGTATGAACATTAGTTGTCCTTTTTATTTGAACATTAGTTTTTTAATCAGCATTTTAGTATCTTTAATGTTAAAATGTCTTTGAGGGTCACATTTACGTTATTCTTATGTAAATGTTTCTGAGTAGATGTTCTCTTTCAGAGTATTTAGGTGTTTAACTCTGCAGGGTATCAAGAAGAGGTTTAAAACTACGCCTGTGATTTTAGCTTTCCATAAACAAATCATGGAAGTATGGGTTTATTCATATGTTCATTAGCTTACTGTTGTCAGCTTTTTCATTCCACTGAGCAAGGGAGTATCTCATTGTGGTATCTTATAGTTTCCGTGTATTTAAAGTTCCTGGGCACATTTTCATGTGAGTTTTGAAGATTGCCTATCACTTGTATCACTTGTATCACTTGTCTTCCTGTCATTCATTGATTTGCTCCAGTGGGTACCAGAACATCTCCATATGTCCTGTCACATGCTAGTGTAGCCCAAGGGCATCTGCTCACTCCAGGAACACGTAGAGCTCAAACCAATCCTTCAGATCATGGGAATGAGGTCTATAACTGTTACTGGGTTTTGGCATATTAAATACAACATGGGTAGCTTGTCAGGCTCTGCTGTGCAGGAGAATGATCATTACAGTGTATAAATGTGAAAGATCCTGGGAAGGACCTGGTCTCAACTTCCATTATTGTCTAAGAATGTCACAGGGCTGCAGAGCGGCCATGCACAAGCTAAGCTGTGGGTCTGGAATGTCTCTCTTCCGGTTGCTGGGTGTGTGACTGGGAGCTTACAGCTATGTCCTCCTACATGGAAATGGAGGAAAGAGAGGAGGAGCCCCAATTCCCCTCTCCAAGTCTGGCCAGCGTGGTCCCACGCATGTGTGAGCGAGCCCTAGGAGCTATGTTGGACTCAGCCAGGGGCTGGCTGAGCCATTTACCACCCTCCCTGAACTCCATGGGCTCCACGTGGGGTCGAGCAGTGCAGCTGTGGGTCTCTAGTGGTTGGGTCTGGAGTGTCTCTCTTCCAGTGTTGCCAGCGCGGCTGTGGTCTGAATAAGTACTTTGATAGATGCATGTGACATTTGGGAAGTTGATGATGCTATAATAAAACTAATAAAGTTGCAGTGTCAAGATGACTCCAAAGAAGCAGGAGAGCTGCCCAGAATTTTACTCCTGCGGAACTCCTTTCCTTCACACCATGCTGGAGAGAGACTGGCACTTTCCAGCCCCTCTGTGTGGGTTCCTACTGAGTAACCTGTTTAGGTCCAGTCCAGGGGTGTACGGCTTTAGAGGTGGTGGAGGTCAGATGCTAGACTGGGACCATCTCTCCACGTCTCACTACTAGAAGCGAAGAGGGGAAAAGAGACCTGCACATGATGGACTTGGGTTCTGGCCCCCAGGAGTGATCTCTGAACTCAGAGCTAGGAGTAAGTCTTGACACCTCTGTATATGGCCCCCAGAGCCTGTTGGGGAGACACTGGGTGCCCCGACAAAATCTGGGAACAGGGTCTAGGGATCCCCTTCTGCCCCAGAGGATAGGTGGCTGGTGGATGAAGAAAGATCGCGAGAACCCAGCAAAGTTTTAAAGGCTTTACTCTCACAGGTTCTGTAGGCAATCCAACAGTAGGAAAACCCCGACTTTGGGTTCCCGCCAGGTCTAGGTGTAAAACCCAGGGCCAAGGTGGCTGCCACCACAGGTTAAGGCCCAACAGGAAGGAGAACAGAGAGGATTGCAGAGAAAGAAGGAGAAGATTGCCTATAATCTTTTTAAAAGTATCCATTTAAATTTATGGGTTATTTTCTTTTTTTCTTTTTTTTTCCTTTGTGGGCCACACCCAGCTATGCAGAAGGGTTACTCCTGGTTCTGCACTCAGGAATTAGTTCCTGGCAGTGCTCTGGGGACCAAATGGGATGCCAGGAATGAACCCACGTCAGCTGCATGCAAGGCAAATGCCCTACCCATTATACTATAGCTCGGGCTCCTTATGGGTTATTTTTAACTTTGTGTTTAATTTTTATTATTTCTGTAAGGAGTTTTATGTATTGAGAATATAAGCTTTTCGTCAGATATATCTCAAGTGTTATTCCAAACCATGGTTTTTCCTTTTATTTTCTTGGCAAAATACTTGGCAAACTTTCTTTCTCTGTTCTGAAGGAATTTTATTATTAATTTTCATCTTTTACATTTATTGCTCTTTATGTCATATCTAAATATATTTGCTCCTTTATGATAAGATATCTTATATTTTTTCTAGGGTCTTTTAGCTTTGGATTTTAAACTTAAATTTCTTATATTCCTAAAACTAATTTTATAAATTGTTTGGTTTGGTTTTTATCATTTTTAAAACATATGCTTAGGAAGTTTTCCATTACCTTTTTCGGGGGTAAATATTTTGTATATTAGCTCCTTATGAAATATGTACTTTGAAAATATGTTTTCCTATTTCTGCTTTGTCTGCATAATTTGTTAAATATTTACTTTACTATGTAATAGGAAGCTCTTGCTTTCCTCTTTATCATGCACATGGCGTGTTTGTGTGCGTGTGTGTGTGTGTGTGTGTGTGTGTTAGAAGCCTCTGGTTTTTTGCATTATATGTAAGAAATCATTGCCAAGGCACTTTTAACTCTTTCCTTATAGCAGTTGAATGAATTTTTTGTCTTATATTTTGTCTTTAATCCACTTGGAACTGACTTTTATGTATATTGAAAGTTAATGTTTTGATCTTATACTTTTATTTGTGGGTATTTTGTTTTTTCAGTGTGTTTGCTAAATAAAGTGAATGAATATCCTCTGTGATGAAATTTGGAATTACACAGAACGTTTTGATTTTTGCATTGGGTGCACTTTTTATAAATGTTAATAAGAGTCAGGTTGATTAATAATTTTCTTTAAGTATTTTGTATTATATAGATTTTTTTCAGAAATCCAAGAAGTTGTTTGTAATTTAAGTGCAGACAGGTGATACGATCACTAGCTGTGATTATTGATTTGCTTATGTTTACTTTCCCTTAGCCATGGTCTCTCAGCCCCTCTTCCTGCCCCCTCTCTCACTGTGGTAATGTTTTTTTTCTGTTTTGTTGTGTTTTTAAGAGTTTAAGGTTTGCTTGCTTTTTTAAGTGCTTTTTATTTGGGAAGTCTGAAAGAGGAGAGAGATAAAAGTAATTCTCACAAAGTAAGCCTCATATATATTTCAATCTTGAATGTGCATATGTCTCTGGATTAGAGTGTTCCTCTTCAGGTATTTCAAAAACTTTTTATTAGTCAGGTATAATCTTAGAACATTATTCTAATTTTATGAATTGGTTATTTAATATTTGTGAAATGATTTCATTTATTTTCTATGATAAAACGTGTATTCTTTCTGTCTTTGTTAATTTATCTGTAGCCTGGCTCTGTACTCAGGAATTACTCCTGGCGGTGCTTGGGGGACCATATGGGATGCCGGGGATCGGACCTAGGCTGGCACAGGCCCGCCGCATGCAAGGCAAACTCCCTACCCGCTGGGCTATCGCTCCGGCCTCCCTGTATGAGCTTTTTTTAATGCTCACAGTGAACCTGCTCTGTCTTTGCTGATGATATGTGGTTGGGCTTAGTGAGTTTTCAGATGCTCTCTATTTGTACTAGACTTAGTGCTACTCGATTTACTCCTAGATCTGTGCTCAAGGATCATTTCTGGCCATGCTCAGGCGTATACACTGTGCAGCATGGTACAAGCTCAGTATCCTGTCAAGCAAGTCCTAAATATAACCCCCCCCCCTATCTCTCCAACCCATGATTGGCCTTAAGTAAAAGGTGAATTTTAGGTGTCTATTATAAATTCTGAACTCTAATAGACTGAATTCATTTGTTTTAAAATAGTTTGTAGTGCATCTATTAAATTTTACCTATGTAATTATGTCTAGCCATTCTTCTCTAGGTATATATTTCTAGTAAATGAAATATATAGTGTTTTGCTATTTTTATAAGGAGTTTTATTTTTTTTTTGTTGTATTGTGAGCTAATTTAGACATGGGCAGTGCAGAGGATTTCAGTTTTACATGTAATGTGGAAAATTCAATATATTTACTTTATTTCTTCCTTGTCATACCTTGTAATGTGTATGTATCCGTATATATCATAAATTAGAAAACTATTGACTTATCTTTCACTCGGTTGTCTCTTAAAATGAGATTAAAATTTAGTACTTTAATATTTACCTGCATATTTATCATTTAGTCATTGTTTTCTTATTTTTTATAGATTTGATTTTTTTGGTGTCACTTCCTTCACCCTGAAAAATCTTTCATAATATTTGCTGGTAAAGAATTGACCCATTTTTTATAAAATGTCTCAGTTTTATCTCCTCTCTGAAGGTTCATCAGTTATATATAGAAATATGGGCTCAGAATTTTTTCAATTATCGTTTCTTTTATTACTGGCCACATTTTTTGTTTTGTTGTAGGATCACTTGGTTGTTCTCAGGGGGTCACATTTGTGCTTATATGTGGTGCTATGGATCAAACTTAGCTGTCCGTGGGCAAAACCAAATGCTCTGTCTAACTGTATTATCTTTCTGTCCCATGCCTTCATTTAATATGAGGGAAAAATATCTGTTATCTGTATTATTGCTTTGCTATATATAATATTTCAAAGTTACTCATTTTTAAAAGATTTTATGACTTTTTTTCTGGATTAAGTATGATGTTTATATATGTTCTCTTTTAGTAGTTTTTTCTCAACATTTGATCAGATTTTTATGTCATCTACAATCTGATATTAAATTACTGAGTTAATGAACCATCACCCCAAATACATGGTTACAACTATTTTCAACCACACTCAATCACTCACTCTGGGAATACTTAATAATGCATGGGAAAAATGTTGTTGTTTACCGAAGTGGGAGGTGAGTAAATGGAGCAGGTACTACCAATAGTCATTTAGGTTTGCTAAATATCAATAATTCACAAAAAAAACTGAAAAAAGAAATATGGGCTCATAATTTTTTCAAAAATTTTAAAAAATTCTTCTGATTTTTTGCTTTTCAAGGTGTCAATTGAATAGTCATGCCAAGATAGGTTAAAACACCCTGATCTGTGATTATTTCATATATTAAAAACACATATAGAGAGATATATATGCATGTGTATAAATGCAGATATATATACATATGTCCATATGCATATATGTATCTATATATGTGTGTATATATGTATACATATATATCCTTTTCTCCCTCCCTCCTTTTTACCTACTTTCTTCCTTCTTTCCTTCATTCCTATCTTCCTTCCTTTCTCCTTCCCCCTTTGTGGAATTCTAATAGGTTTTCAGTATTCCTTTTTAGTAAATTCAGGTATAAATTTGGACAAGCATATCAGATGCAGCAGGCCAATAATATGAAGAGAGAAGACAGACCACAGGTACCAAGAAACCAGGAATAAGAAGGGAAGATCAGAAAACCATAGCGATAAAAATATTCAAGAGCTCCATCCCTGAGATGTTTATTGCATATCAACATACACTTCAGATGGTAAAGTGTTCCTTCTGAATGCAATAGTTATAGTAGAGTTATGAAAGATGGAGACCAAGAAATCGATACAGATTTGGAGGGAAAGCATGGTAACCCCAAAAAGAGAAAGAAGAAAGAAGACATTCCTTTTCCTGAAAATGAGCAAGACCTGAAATAGGCTAGCAATAATTTTTAGAATAAAAAGAGATCAAAGTCAAGAGAAAAGAATAGAAAGCACTCAGATTCCGGAAGTGATGGAGACAGGGATCGGAATGGTGCTGAGAAACGATGGGAAAAATCTTGCAGGTATTTTTTAATAATCTAGAGAATCAAAGAAAAATCAGGATCAACAAGAGAAAACTCTCCAACAAAGCAGAAAAAATAATTGTACAAAATGACAGAAAGTGACCATGCCTCCCCCCCCCCGCCGCACCCCCCCACCCCCCCCCACCACCCCCCAAAACAAAAGGCAAGACAACCAACCACAGCAACACAAAAACAAAACCCCGAACACCAAAAAAAGAAAGAACAAACACCGACGGCTGAACACTGTATGACCAAAACCCAACATGAACATCTATAAGCAATCCACGGGTATAAAAAAAAATATGCCTTATATGTAGTTGAAACCAATTATTTTTCACATTGATAAACTTTATAGAGAATCTTGTCTGAAAATACTGGTTTGTATTTGTAAATTTAGAAACTGTTTGCATCTCAACAACTGTTATAATTGAAACATCTCAAAGTCCTCCACTTTAAGTTATTTGAAAAGTTTCAGCAGAGAGGATGTAATTCTTGCTTATATTTTGATAATAAAATGATCAAGTGCTGATTAAAAAATTAAAAAATATTTAAAACATTAAAATAGTAAATATTAAAACTATCATTTTATTAAATAAATCTAGTATTTTAAATTAAATATTAAATTTTATTTAATTAAATATTAAAATTTAAAATATTAAATTATAAATACTTATATGCAATCACTACACTGGAGTATAATATTGCTTACATTTCAGTTTGATGTTGTTATTTATTATCTTCAAATCAAAACCAGTATATTTAAAATAGCTACACTCAATATAAAAATAAACACAACATTTAAAAGTATTAAACATGTAGTTTTAGATAAAGCAATTAGAAGCAAATTTAGTAAAGGATTGTTTTAATTATTTGATGTTTGAATGTAAAATTGAAGTTAACAACATAAGATATTGAAGGTACAGAACTGAAGCATGCTTTTATTTTAATTTATTTATTTCTATTATTCTTTTGTGTGTACAATGTCCCTGTCTGTTTGTAGAACCTGTGAAAATGTTGACTTCATAGAATGTGCTCTGCATTTTTCCTTCTATTTATTTTTGGTGGAGTGTTTGAAAATGATCTATTGATATATGAGAGTTTGGAAGAATTCGCCACTGAAGCCATCTGGTCCTGGTCCTTTGACAAGGCCTTGCTCTCATCATTACTATTCAGTTAGTGTTGGAGGTCCTAGCAAGAACATTTAGACAAGAAATTTATACAAGGATGTCCAATCTGAAGGAAATGACAAAGAAAGTGTGGTTCTATACATAGAAAAATCTAGTCTTTGTTTCTTCAGAATAGCAACGTAGCAGAAAGAGAAATGAAACAATCTCATTTTTAATTATATTAAAAGTAATTTACATACTTTGGGATAATTTTAGCCCCTGCCCCCCAAAAGACCTAAAACTAAAAAATTGTTGAAATAGAAGACACAAGATGTACTGTAGAGCAATCAATAGCATTAAAATGGCTATTTTTTGACGAGAGGAGGGAAGGTGGGAGGAAGAGAGGAGAGAGAGAAGGGAGCAGATGAAGGGAGGAAATATGGCATACTGAGGGGCGTGGGGGGGAAGAAGGGATACTGGAAACATGGTGGGTGGCAAATGTACGCTAATGAAGGCACCAGTGTTGGAACATCGTATGACTGAAATTCATCTTGAACAACTTTGTTCTGCATTTCACTGTGATCCTATAAAAACCAGTTAAAAAGGAAATGAAAGTAATAAAATGGCTGTTCATCAAAGCAAGCAGATTTAGTGAAATTCTGATCAACATCCCACTAGCAGTCTTCACAGAATTAGTGCAAAAATTATGAAATTTATTTGGAACTACAAAAGTAAACAGTGAAACAATTTTCAGAAGGCAAAAACGTTGATCTCTCCCTTCCCCCATTTTATTTAATGGCTCCAGAGATAGTGTCTCTTCATCCCATTTGTTACCATGTGGCATTTCATTTTAACTTCAAATTCTTGCTAATACTCTCAAATCCATATCTAAGAAACATTTGCAGAATCAATTTATGTAGCATCACAGTAACTAAGTAGGATAAAATGATTGCATTTCTCCAAAAGACAATGATCTAAGCATCCATGTAAACAAATGATATATTTTCACCTCCTAGTTCAAATATAATTTCCTAACTCATTATTTACTTTGGTTGCCTTCTACATTTACCTTCTATATTTCTTTGACTAATAATGAGTCTTTGATTTGACTTTAAATGTGCTTTCAAAATTCATTTAGCGCTGTTTTCAGATACTGCCAGCTTACATTATTGAGGTAAAGTATTATCTCAGAATTCCGCTGAGGTCATTGTTTTCTGATTTATCACTAGAACCTAGTATCATATTTATCAACTTCAGATTTATCATTATCTGTAGAGAAATGAGGACTCATCTCATCTTGCAATCTGTTTGTTTAAATTTTGATTGGTCATGTTTTTATGTTTAACAGAAAGACAAAAAAATGCTATCCAGGGTAAATTGCCAGTTGTAGAAATGATGTGAATTTAACAAATCTGTGTTACTTAACACAAGTAATAAAGGAATATAGACCTCATTTCCATGACCTGATGGAATGGTTTGAGGCTCTTTATGTTCCTGGAGCAAGCAGGTGCCCTTGGGCTCTACTTGCATGAGACAGGACATATGGAGATGTTACTGGTGCCCGCTCGAGCAAATCGATGATGAACGGGAAGACAGTGATACAGTGTGAATAAAGGATCAAAATGAAGAAACAGATGCATATTAAATATATTTTAATTCCAATATGGATAAAAAGACATGAATCAAGTCTGCAATCTAAGAATATTTTCTATTCTTCTTACAGTAATACCAACAAAAAGGACAATAATTTCAATTTTATTGAGATTTAAGCAAATTTTAAATCTATAAAAGTTATCACTTAGAATTTAATGACGATACTGTTTATTTGATTTAATGTTTCAATTTCACTTGATTTACAGTTTATTTCAAAATTTAGTTTAGGTAGATACATGAAGAAATTACTTCAAAAAATTCAAAAAATTCTGTTCTTTCTCACCAGATATATTTAGCAATGGGAATTACAAAGTATATCTTAGGAAATTTAAAAGGGAAAAAAAACAGTCAAATTATCTTTGTGCAGATTCTTGCTGAACCTGCATTTCAGAGTTGACATTACATCAAAACTTGGGTTGATTCTCTCATTTGACCTTTATTTGCTGACTGCCCTTCTCATCTCGTGTTAGTAATAATATTCAAGTTTCTCATCTACTTGGTATTCCTACACTACCCCAGAGCTGTCATTTTGTGCTAATTTTCCATAAATTATCTTGCTAAAACAAACCACTCAATAACAAAGAAGGAATTGAGTGTATGCTCCTTTGACTTATGATATCTGGAGTTGGAGATCTCCTGCGGCTAAAGTAAAATATTCAACATGTCAGTGTTATGTCAAACATCAGTTCTGAAATTATCAGGTAATCTCAAATCTCCAAGGGTGTTGCTGT
The DNA here is from genome assembly GCA_021461705.1 of Cryptotis parvus. Taxonomy (NCBI): domain Eukaryota; kingdom Metazoa; phylum Chordata; class Mammalia; order Eulipotyphla; family Soricidae; genus Cryptotis; species Cryptotis parvus. The sequence goes on from JAJIBD010000353.1 coordinate 386,149, forward strand.
GAGTTCCAGGAGATTTTCAGTGTTGTTTTAAAGGAAATAGGAAATGTCAGTCTTGTGTCTCTAAGGTAATACATAGTATGTGCTCTTTATAGGATGTGCTTATGGCTCATACATTAGAAATACTCAGTTTCTGTTTGGAATCTTTCTTTGCCTTTTGGATTAAAATCAGCCTAGGCAACTTTTTGTCGTCTATTAGTTTTGATTTTCTGAAGTTAGTAGTCTTTTCTATTTTATAGTCTGACATAAGATGTGCTTTCCTTTATAATTAAACATCAAGTACTTTCATAATTTATTGAATTATAGTAACCTAAAAAGGACAGTTAAATTTTTGGAAAAAAAAGTATTTACTACATTTATAACTGTAGTGTCTCTGTTTACTTCCATAGGGTGTTTTAGTTATAATTTTGAATTTTATTGATCTTATCCATTAATTTTCCCTGAAAATATCTAGTAGCTGTTCCCTATTTTTCAATTTTTAAAGACAAAACCTACTACTTCTAAGCCATATGCTCTTGAAGTTGTCTTACATTTTTTTCTTTTGAATGTTATTACTTTTAAATAAGACTTAATTTAAAATTTATTTTATTTTTTAAATATTCAGAAAGAAATATAGATTCATGAAATTGCAACAAAATATGAGGAACCCTATTGTTTATTACTCAGCTCCCCTGATGATTTTATTTTATCTAATTCCAGCACATTATCAAAACCAGGAAATAGATTTTGTCATAATATAAATGACTAAACTAAGCAGTTGATATTTTGGACTAATCTGGATCAATCTATGTAATTAGAAGACCTACCTACAAGGTCTTCCAATATACTCATATTCAAATATGACTATTTCTATAATAAGTGAGTAACCTTATCTCATTTAAAAAACTCTCCATACTTATTTTTATCATTGGTTTAATTACCTGTAAATATGATTAAAAAAGTATACATCATAAAATGAAAAATTTTTCAATTCCTTATTGAGTCAAAATAATCACAGAATATTTAACTGGCTTCTGTTTTGCAATATATATATTCATGGGAAATCTGAAAACTTGAACACATTACTGATACATTAGCATAAGAAAATTGAGACTAAAGAGGAGTTCATTTACCAAATCGACATTGTCGGGTTCGATGCAAAAATAGAACCCGGATTTAATTTATGTGGTGATTAGATTCGATCTTTGTGATGAAGCCTAAATTTTTTTTCCCTCACAGTCATGTCAACTCTTACACAAAGATAAAAGTTTATATCCTTTGGGAAGAGTCAAACAAACTTCCTTAGTTTTTTTGTTATGAGAGAAAAAATCAAGCAAAATGTAACAGTTATATTATTAGGTATTAACATTGTCACTGATCATTACTGACTGTTACTGATAGTACTAGTATTTGCTTTCTCATTTCTGACATTTTCTTAATCATATGATTTTACTAAGGACTAAATAATAAAAATAAATACCAATTTAAGACAGTTCTTTATTATAGCAAGGAAATACAACAAAATATTTATATTAAACTTAATTTATAGAAAATTAGCATGTTTATTATTATTTTGTGTTATATCCACATACAGTCATTAGTACTTAACAATTTTCTCTGCTGGATTTATAGCTCAAATCACAGGTGTGAATTATTTCTTTATATGAGTGGAATTCGAACATGCATTGGACAGCTTGTTAGGCTCTGCCATGCGGGCGCTATATTCTCATTACTTTGTGAGGCTCTCTCAGAGGGGTGGGTAGAATATTTATGGTAATTTGGAGGTCGCACGACGGCCGCGCAGTGGCCACGTGCAATGAGGAAAGCTGGTTTCTGCTCTGCAGGGTGTACCTGTGTTTTAGGCTCAAGCATTCCTGGGCTTGAAATACTCTCCTCTGAAGGGCGGGTCTCTGCAGGGCGGGTCCTTGTAGGCTGGGTTTCTGACAAGCTGGGCTGGAGACTGGATTAATCTGTGGGCTGGAGACTGGATTAATATGCTGGGGGAGATCTTACCAGCTGCAGAGTGTGGATGGTGACACAGATCTCTGCCAGCAAGGTGTGGGGGTTTCTCTGGGCTCCTCCGAGGCTCCATCGGGATGGTGGACTTAGGTCGGAAGTTGCTCTCGTGGTCCATGGAATGTAGGGGGGTTCAACGGGAAAGCTGGTTTCTGCTTTGCTGGGTGTACCTGTGTCTCGAAAATCAGATGGGCTGGACATGTAATGCGATTTGGAGACAACCGCTGGACTAGAGCCGTTACCAACTGGATCCCACGGGATGTCAAAGATCACGTGGCCGCCCACCTACAAGATGGTCAGACTTCCTTGTTAAGGCCCTGAAGGAACGGTTTGAGGCTCTTCATATTCCTGAATCAACCAGATGCCATTGGGCTACATTGGCACGTGATAGGGTCCAATGGAAATGTTATTGGCGCCCGCTCGAGCAAATCGATGAATAACGGGATTCAAGTGATCAAGTGATGAGTGGAATTCAGTTTGACAATTCTTTAGAATCAAGTTAAGAATATTTAAATCATGTTCATGAGCTGTAGTGTTTCTTTTAATTTTTTTAAGAGTTAGTATCAAAGTCATATTTATTGTATTCAATGTAATAGAAAGCAAGCCAGTTTTTTCTTAAACTTTTATGAATATTTTTTATAGCATGGACTTTGTTGAACCATTTCTAAAAACTGATCGAGTTCTGTGATTTACTATACATTAATGATGGTTTCTCATGCGTATTTATTTTTTTAATTAATTAATTAATTAATTTATTTATTGCTTTTTGGGTCACACTCAGCGATGCTCAGGGGTTACTACTGGCTCTGCACTCAGGAGTTACTCCTGGCGGTGCTGGGGACCATATGGGATGCCGGGATTGAACCCGGGCCGGCATGGGCTGGCTGCGTGCAAGGCAAACACCCTACCCGCTGGGCTATCGCTCTGGCCCCTCATGTACGTATTTAAACACTTTACCCATACCAGTGTACACACTTGCCTTCCACAATGGCCCAAAGACCATGCCTCAGTCTTTCTCCCCACAAACTCAATTCTGTGGATGAGCTGTGTAACTTTAGTCCAACATTCTGTATCTATCCTTTTCTTCCTTTTGGTGTCACTCAGCATGGTATCTTTTAGTTCTATCTGTCCTGTTTTTCTTTAATGCTGATGAATGAAACTGTTTCTGGAAACATTAAGAGAAATTTCATTTGGAAAATATTTTCAGTTTCTTGACAAAGTATGATATGTTTAGTCTATTTTCTTAAAGTTGCCATTTTAAAAATTAAGTATCACTCATAGCATATTCATCTTAATGAAATACGTAATCCAGTTTCTAAAAGATTATACATATAAAGAACAATTCTGTATTTTTTTTTTTTGGTTTTTGGGTCACACCCGGCGATGCTCAGGGGTTACTCCTGGCTCTGCACTCAGAAATTACTACTGGCGGTGCTTGGGGGACCATATGGGATGCCGGGGATCGAACCCGGGTGGCACTGGCATACTGCGTGCAAGGCAAGCGCCCTACCCGCTGGGCTATCGCTCCGGCCCTAATTCTGCATTTCTTATGTAATTTTTTCCACTTAAAATTTTATACTTTCTCACCCTGCTTTTCTTGCATGTGCCATCATTTTTTCTACAATTGGGATAATTTGTCAATGAATGAAATATTATATTTATCAGTTCTATATTTATTTTACTGATTACTATATAGTTTAGTATTCCATAAAATTTAATTCTTCAGTTCACACCACTTGCACTTTTTCACACTCTATTCACTTAATTACCTTTTTAGCATTTGTAAGTGATATTACATATAGCTCTACATTTTGTGTTCAGTGTTGGAGAGTTTAAACTTATTTTCACCTCTGTTGTGGCTGTACCCGCATGATTAAATTTGCTGAATGGTGACAGACTCCTCTATGATCAAGTATCCTAAGGAACTAGATCTAAGAAGTCTAGAATTTTGCCATCTAAAAGCCTTCCAAGTCTTGCCACATTTGTTGGTTGTACCAAGTACAAATATGCTCCAAATATAAGGAAGAAGACATAGACCTATCTTTCATGAAACTATACTGAGATGTTTTGACATCACATTTAAAAAGCTACCCGTGGAAGAAAGATACTCAGCAGTGAAAGCTGATTGAGGAGAAACTTGAAAGAGATAAGGAAAAATTATGCTTTTCTAGGAAAAGCACTTGCCAGAGAGAGTCCAGAAATTGTGCAAAATCCCTGAGGCAGAACGTATGAATTTACTTTTTTGTTTTCTTTGGAAATCACACACTGCAGTGGTGTTCAAGCTTACCCCTGACCTGTCAGTGACCAGGAATGGTTCCTAATAGCTCGCAGTGAACCATATGTGGTGTAGACGATAGACTAGTGGCTGTATGCATGATATGCATCTCACACACTGTACGCTCTCTCGGACACAACAATTTTATTTTTGAGTGGCCTCATGAAAGTCAGTAAGGCTGAAGCTTAAGAAAGAATACGGGAAGTCCTGATAGATGAAGTCAGAGAAGAAATAAAGAGAAGAGAAATAGTATGGATGGAGTTCCAGAGGGCCTTTGTAAATAAAGATGGGAACTTATGAATGGTTTGATGCAAAGACATTCTAGGACCTGGATTGTGCTTTAGTCAGACCTCTCCAGCTTTCTGTTAACCATAGCTAAGAGGAATCACTGGCAGAAGTCCAATCCCAGTCACGAGATCTTTCACTAAGGAGAAAATGGGTGTGATTTAAACTAGAAGTCTTGGGAGTGGTCACTATGGTTTAATTACAGACACTGAACAGAGTTGACTATGTTGGAAAAGCGATGCCAAATGTTTCTCTACTCTTTGCCCTTCTCAGTATAGTTTTTTTTTTCAAATTTTATTTTATTATTTTTCCCACACAAATTTTGTTACACCATTTTAGACATACAATTGAAAGATGCTCATGTAGAGTTTTGGTTCTACAGTGTTACAACACCCATCCCTCCACCCAAACCCATCTCCCATCACCAATGTCCCCACCTCCCTCCCCCTCCCACACCTCAACTACTTGGCAGGTTCTGTATGTCATTTCTCTCCTCTTTATCTCTCCCTCCCCCAAACTTTCCTGCACATTGTGGAATGCAGTGCATTAAAAGACATTACTGTTTCCACTATTTTAATGGACCACGCGGCCGCTTGCGCCATTTGACCTGGGCTCTAACTGGTTTTGCTCTGTTAATCTGGTCGTGAGGCAGTTTCCCAGTGTCCGGACAGCGAAAATGGTGGCTAGTGTGGTGGGCGAGTCTCATCCAGCTGCTTCCGGGACCCCCAGAGGTGATGGGCCCACTCCCAAAACCCATCTGTCCTCCCATGGGCCCCATAGTCAGCTGGGCCCGGGCGAGCCGAGTTCCAGCTTCCCCAGCCGCTTGTGAGGCTCTTCTATGCTCACGGCTGGTGGCCCCAGGGGCAGCTCCTGGGTGGGGCCACCAGGCTCAACAAAAATGGAGGGGGAATGGCCAACCCCTGACTCCATCTGACGAATTCCCTGTGTCGTATTTGATATGCCAAATACCAGTTACAATTTTAGACCTCATTCCCATGACCTGATGGAATGATTTGAGGCTCTTTATGTTCCTGGAGCAAGCAGATGCCCTTGGGCTCTACTTGCATGAGACAGGACATATGGAGATGTTACTGGTGCCCGCTGGAGCCAGTCAATGATGAACTACAGTGATACAGTGAATACTAAAGGGAGGTTAAATTTATTTGTAAATTAATTTCAACCATATCTATGTAAACCTTTTTATGACATGCCTGAAAAAATAAAGTCATTATTGATGTTACTCAATAAAAATAATAGAATAAAAATGAATAGAATAAAAATAAATAGGATAAAAATTGTGCATTAAAAATCTACAGGTTATTATGGTACAGAGAACTTTGATCAGTAATTTATGTGTATTATTTCATCTCTCTCCATTGCTCCTTGAACTTTGTTAAAATAGTACTGTATAACATGGAGCAAAGTCTGAGTTGGAATGTGGTCAGGCTGTAGCTGAGAGAGAAGCATGCTGAGAAGCCTGGGTGTCTAGGATGGGAGTCATGTGGCTGACTAGGTTGGGAGTCACGTGGCTCCAATTTGCTTCCAGCAAGCTCTACTACCTCCTTACAAAGCTTTCCCAGAGATTCTCCTCTCCAGGGCCTCCTATTCCACAGGCATAGTGTTGATTACTAAAGAATCTGTCACTGTCCCCAGGAGGTAATCCTCTGTGAGTTGTCTCAAGGGTCATGACCTCTGTGTGTCCCCACCAGGCTTTTCTACCCTTCATTATTCTGTCACCCCTTTCCCCATATTAAGAACCTGTCCTTTTTTATTATAATCTCCCAAGATTTGGGGGAAATATAAGCCCTTAAATATCTTGTGATGTCATAAATATTCCTTTCTGTATATGTTTCAAAGATGCAAAGTTGGACGAAATGACCTCCAAGATATTTTTTGTTCTCTAAATGTATGTCTCTGCCACCAACGACAGATGGAAATGATGTTAGACCCAGAGATGAATGCCAAGCACTGAAGTCTTGGCATTGTTGTATTTCTTCTTGAAGGAAGAATGTTAGGTTCAGTGGCTATCTAAAAGGGCCTTTGTGTGTGTGTGTGTGTGTGTGTGTGTGTGTGTGTGTGTGTGTGTGTGTGTGTGTGTGTGTAGAGATAAAACAACAGAACTTACTGCTAGAAAGAAAATAATAATAAAATTTCAATTAAAATATCTTTTTCCTCTTAAGCAGCAGCAGAAAATAAGAAGCAGAAAACAGACATGCCTAATGAGTTCATCTGAGGCATTTATATAAATTTGAACAAATAAGCTAAGTTTAATGAGTGTAGCTAATTTAATGAAATCAGTCACATTTAAATATTGTCACAATCTTGCTAGCACATTAGAATTAAGTTTGATTAAAATTTATTCTGTGTGCATATATGGGTCCCAAAAGCACCAGCTATCAACATCGTCATAATAAATGGGACTTTAAAGCTTTTAGGAAACTTTTATAATCAGAGCAGGTGGTTGGGCCACTGCTTCAAAGAGAACAAATTGTTGTTTAAGGTATGAGTTTAGAATCTAAGAGATTATTGACAACATTGTTTGTGCTAATAACTTGGAAGTAAAATGATAGGAAATGCTAAATAGAATGTGCTGAAAATTTAAAAAACTGATTAAAATATTTTTTCTTAATGCCATCTGATTTATGATGGAAAAATCAATGAAAAACCCTGATCTAAAATTCAAAAGATAAGTTTATCAAAGAAACGTTTTCTGTATACTAAATGAAATTTTCCTTGAGGAAAATGAAATAGTGCTTCAATAATACTGTTTTATATGTCTATTTATAGATTGAAATATAAAAGACTGTTTCATTCTAGAAACTTAAGATTTCTTTACAGTACGTCACATTTTTGTATTGAATAGTTTAACCTCCAAATTTATTTCCACCAAGACCTTCAGAAGGACATCATTTAGAAATGGGTCTTGGCAAATATAATTTAATCAAGAATGAATAAAGCCAACATTTATTGCGATAAGTCTAATGTGTCCTTCTAAGCTGCAGAATAAGACAACCAGAGGCACAAAGACAATTCTGGAAAATGCAAGCAGAAATGGAAATAATGTATGCTGAAGAATGTTAAAGAATTGCTGGGGACGACCAAAACTAGAAAGTGAGGGAAAATTCTTCCCTGGTTTCCCTGAATGTACTCATAGACCTTTGTACACTGGCGTCAGCCACTTCCAGACCATATTCATAATATCCAGGAAAGAACTTCTGCACTGATTTTCAAATGCTTGTTTTCTCTAAATATATTTGTGGAAAGGACCTGGGCTATGTTATTTGCATGGTATATTAGTAATCGTAATAACTTCTGAAACTAATTTTGAAATGTTTTGAGGGGTTGGAGACATGGCAAAATAAGTAGGGAGCTCATCTTGAATGCAGCTAACTTGGGTTGGCTTCCCAAGCCTCATATGGCCCTGAGCCCCACTGGGCTTGCTCTCTGAGTACTGCAGGCTGTGGGCCCCTGGAATAGTTTTGACAGAGTTAGTAGGTCTGCATCTGAAATTTAATGTTATCCACATCATAATATGCTATTCTAAAGAACATTAATATTAGTTCCAATTGTAACCTAAAACAAATTAATTGTTTGCATCAAGCAAACTTTAAGATTTAGTTATATCTCAAATTATAGTTTGACTAAATACAATTTATACTATAAACTCTTTTGAAGCTTTTTTGGATCACGATAGTAATTATTTGCACTAACATTTTATGACTCCTATAACGGAATGTGCAGTTGATTATGGTTAGAACTGATGAATTTACATTTGACAGTTACTTTGAATCAAATAGGATTATTATAAAATAGTGGAAGGATTTACTGCTAATTGCTTTGAATTGTTGAATAAAACAGTGAATGCTTAAAAACAGAGCAGTTGCTATAATAAAGGCGCTAATTCTGTCTTGGTAAGACTCAAAGTTTTGAAGGCTAAAGAGTCCTAATTTCTTATGTTTGTGGAAGTGTTTTAATATTTTAATTAACACCCTAAATTGATTAAAGTGACAGATTCTGAAGTAAAATTTCTTTTTTAATATATAATATGTTTTTCATAGGAAAATATTACTCTTAGGTTCACAGTTAGTAATATTATTAAAAACTGTCATGAAACAATGAACCACTGAAACACCTCAGTAAAATGATAAGCATGAATTCATGCCTTGTCAGTTCACAGTTTAGGGGCAATTAATTAACATTTTTGTGAGCTATTTTCTAATTCTTTTTTGAATGTTATTTGATATATTGTGATAATTGGCCAAAATTAACTATTAATTGCTCAGAAATTATATTACCTTATTAAAATAATTTGATGTTTGCCATTTCTCATGAATATGATATCCCAGTAGGGAATAATACTTAATGAGACGGACCATGAATTCCCTATTATTTATATTTCTTTGAGTTCATCACCTAAACTTAAATATAGACATTAATATAAATGATCCATCCACTTCAGACCCACAGCTGCGCTGCTTGGCAGGCCCCATGTAGAAGCAACCCATAGAGCTGACCTCCCGGTAAGGGGCTCAGCCAGCCCCTGTCTGAGTCCAATATTTCGCCAAGAGTTTGCTCTCATAGGTGGGGAGAGACCATGCTGGCCAGACTCGGAGTGGAGTTTTGGGCCCTCCCTTTCCTCCGCCTCCATGCCAGTTGCCCCAGAAGAGAGAGACCTACCCACGTCAGACTCAGCTAATTTGCAACCCTGGAAGAGATTCAGACCCATCCACTTCAGACCCACAGCTGCGCTGCTCAGCTGGCCCCATGTGCAAGCAACCCATGGAGCTGATCTCCGCGCAATATTTTTAGAGAATGCTGATTTTAGGATAAGGTCCTTCCCAAGATCTTTCACATTTATATATTGCATACAGTTCTAGACAGGTTCTAACTGATACCAGTAAGCCTAGCAAGAAGCCAGAGCAAACCGCACATCATGCAGTCAGTCATTCTCAACATCCAGACTCCATAGTTCCTCAGAGCTCCATCCAAGAGAAAACCTGATCTTCCCCCTTTAAGTTTCATCAGTAAATGCTCGAGATGAGAGTCTTCTATTGAGTCTATACCGCCTACATGGCAAAGCCTGGCAAGCTACCCATGTTTTATTTACTTGTTATGCCAAAAACTAGTAACAATTATGGACCTCAGTTCCATGACCTGAAGAATGGTTTCGGGCTCCTCCTGTCCCTGGAGCAAGTAGATGACCTTGGGTTACACTTGCTTGTGACAGGACTAATGGAGATGTTACTGAGTGCCCATTCGAGCAAATCTATGAACAATGGGAAGACAGCGATACAGTGATTCAGTGATACCATGGTTTAACAATTTTGAATTAATTCTATGGATGACTGCATTCTCTAAATCCTGTATAAGCCTTTTGCTTACCATGATAGATTTTTTTTTCCAATGAACCTAGTGTTGGAATGCCTTTGTTTACAGCCCTCTTTCTCCTACTCAGCTGTCCTGATTTTCTATTGTAAATGTAAGGTTGTTTCTCTCTTTCCTGTATACCCTTTACATACTGTTAGTACAAAGGCCTTTTGTATAGACACAGGAAGACTGGGTGATGCATTTGTGATATAGGAGTTAATTAACTCTGAATTAGTTACTCTTGGGCATCCTTCATGTTTCCTAATTTACACCTCAGGTGCCCTTATTTTGATTCTAATTACTAACATCCCTAAAGGGGGTCCCATGTGGGACTGGATGGACCCAGAGCAAGCCCTGAATAAGCTACTCCGACCTCCACATGGGATAGACTAAATGTTTTGAGTAATATAATAAGCTAAGAGTATGATCATGAAACAAGCTCTATCATGACCCCAAAGATAAGCAACCAACTGATTAAGGGCCCTGGTGGGGTTAGGCAAAAGAAAAACACTTGGTTTGAGGAATGTAGTCTGGATTATATGGCAAGATGTCCCAGGTTAGCAACCCTATACATTTAATCCTGGTTGTAGATAAATGTCTGTATCTCTTACTGATTTTATACAAAATGACTAGAAATATTATTAAGATGATTGCTTACCAGCTAAGAAAGGGAAAAAACAACATGCTAGGATTCCACCTTTGTCCTAGGCAGAACTACAGCTCCAGGACTACAGCTCCAGGATGTCCCCTAGTAATTTGCCTCCAGAAAGATTTTTTTTCTCACCTCATTGTTTCCAGATTACAATCCATTACTTCTTGTAACTCCCTTTCCCCCAACCTTCTGTAAAGTATATGTCTCTAGCAGACTTGACTTGACTTTGGATGTGTATGGAGTTAGGGAGAGTGAGGAATGAGTGGAGAGAGATTTAAGAAAAGAGCCTCAGACTTTTAAGAGTCTCTGATCTTGTTCATTTGTCCTTTGTTGGGGGATTGGACCATGGCCCTAACTTATCCAGAGACCCTCAAAATCCCAATATCTATTGGGGACTTCTCTGAGCCCCAACACCTAGTACAGAAATCAATTACATGACCGTTTTCCTATTTTGAGATTTCAGAGATTAAGACCTTTACTATAGAGGAAAAGAGCAATAATATAGTGGGTAGGTTATTTACTTTTGCATGTAGCCAATCTGCTTTCTGTCCCTGGCACCACATATGATCTTTGGAGTACTGCCAGAAGTGATTCCTGAACACAGAGCCAGGAGTACTTCTGGCTAAATTTTAGTGTGGTCTCATTTTAGTGTGGTCTGAAATTTAGAAACAAAAAAATTATGTTTTTGTGTCCTGTCCCAGGAAAATACTCAAGCACTTTGAAAACAGGCTAAACTATTTTTTTTTTTTTGCTTTTTTGGGTCACACCTGGCAATGCTCAGGGGTTTCTCTGGCTCTGCACTCAGGAATCACCCCTGACGATGCTCGAGGGACCATATGGGATGCCAGGAAAGAAGCTGGTCCAGCACAGGCTGATGCTGCAAGACAAATGCCCTACCCACTGGACTATCGCTCAGGCCCCAGGCTAAACTATTTTTAAACAAATTTCAACAACAAATTCCAAATGTTTCCCACCTGAAAATTGTTAGCTAACATCACAACACATATTCTTTAATGTGTATCTAAAAAATATAGTACGCTACATTCTAATTAAAATGAAATGAATGTCAGTGAATAGGGTATGTTGCACATTCCATTTATTACAGTTGGTAAGGTCAGGAGAAGAAATGATACAGATTTACGGAATTTCTCATTTAATATTTTGTATGTTGAATGCAAAAAAAAATGGGGATATTTTTTTATCATCGTCTTAAAATAGTTTTAGAGAATGCAGATATAAAAATGTTTGCCTTTTTTATGTTAATGAAAAATGAGTTGTACTTGGGGAATGAGTATTCCTATTAAACTGCTGTCATCCATTACCAGACTTGCTTAGATGAAATAAGAACAGATGGTGGGTCTATTACTTCTCTAACAAAAAAATGTGCCTCTCTTTTTTGGTGTGTTTCGTTTCCTCCCTCTCACTGCAATGTGAGCAGTTTTTCATGCTAAAGAAACCTCTGTAGGAAACCTTGAAATGTTTTATCCGTTACTTATTCATTTGGGAAGAAAACTGGTGATTAATGACTTATTAAAATGTTATAGTAAGAGTAACTCAAATAAAAAGTTTTTTGTTGAAAATTTTAATTTTATTTAGAAGCCTTATTTTTTGCATGTAAATTAACATCTTTAGGGAATAGTTTTTTTTTTTAATCAAGCTAGGATCCTGAATTACTATTCATTTAGTGATGACAAAATTGTTTAGCTCAGGTGAAAAGTAACAATGCAGGTTTTTTTAAGTTAATATTTTATTGAGTTTGAAAATGCATATGTATATATATTAAAGGATCCGCATTCTTTTCATTTATCTTTATTCATTTTAATTTATCACTGGTTTATGGAATTTCAGGGTTAAACTTCACAAATCTATTTCTGTCTAATACATACCATTCCTATCACTAGAGTTCTTGTACCATCTTATCATCAAATGAAAACACTAGTAACAGCAATGGATTTGAAATGCTTGAGACTCTGTTATTAATGCTTTGTCAACCATGCTGTCTAAATTAAAATAGCATTAAATTAACATTTAAATAAAAGAGTTCTCTGCTGATTCCTGCTATGCTCACCTACTTATCTTTAGATAATGCTTGTTGCATCATATAGAATTTCACATTTTTTGTTTTTGTTTAGGGACACAAGCAGCGACCCTGAGGGTTTACTATTGGCTCTGCACTCAACAATTATTCCTGGAAGTGTTTGGGAACCAAATAGGTGCTGGAGATAGAATCCAGGCTGGAAAATATATAGGAAAAACACTGTCTCTCTGGTCCCTTAGTTTTATTTTTTTTTCTTTCTTTTTTCCATTTTTTTAAATTTTTTTTATTTTTACAATTACAAAGATATACAATTAAAAAGTTCATATTTGGGTTTTGGTCACACAGTGTTCCAGCACCCTTAGTTTTATTTTTAATGATCTATACTTATAATTTTCTATAGAGATGACTAACACCAATTCACAGTCCCATCAACTGTGTACTTGACTTCACAATCCCCTCACATCCTTGACAGCATTTGTTGTCTCAATTTTTTATATGAAAAATCCTTAAGACTGCAAGGCTATTCATATCTCAGAATGGTTTCGATTTACATTCCCCTAATAATAATTGAGTTGGAAGACTTTTACTACCTATGCATCATCTGTTTTCTGCTTAAAAGTAGTGTCTCTCCAGGTATTTACCCTCATTTTTGTTTGTCTGGTAGAGTTGCATTATATTCTAGTTTGAAATTCTATTTTTGTTTTGTTTCGTATTTGTTCTTTTAAAACTATGTTTAAAAATAATATTGGGAGTGGTATTTTTGTCTTATCTCAGATCTTATGAGTAAAAGCTTTCAGTTATTCATCATTGAGTATGTTCCTGCATTTGTTATATGTGTTCTTTATTAGTCAAGGTAGGCATATTTAGTAATTCTGATTTGTTGAATATTTTTAAAAAATCACAAATGAATATTTTTCTTGTGAAATATTTTCGTTTGTTTATACTTTGGGGCAATTCATGGCAACTCTCAATGGCTACTTCTGACTTTGAACTAAAATATCACTGCTTCAGCACTCAGGGCACCATATGGGATGCCAGGAATCAAACCCAGGTTGGCCACGTGCATGGCAAGAGCCCCACTCACTGTATTATCTCTCCAGCCCCAGTGTGAAATGATTTTAAGCATCTATTTCTGCAGTTATTTTCTTTGGGTTAATGTGATGTGTTTCTTTAATTGATGTGTGTTTGTTGAATCAGCCCTACCTCCCTGGGTGCATCCTATTTCATCATGATGACTGGTTCTTTAATATATTGTTGGATTCACTTTGCCAAAATTTTGTTGAAAATTTTTGTAACTGTACTCTTCAGAGATTTAAATCTAAGTTTTCCTTTTGTTTATAGCACTGTCCTTATTTGGGAGCAGAGTTATTTTGGTGTCTTAGAATGTGTTTGGTTAAGTTCACCTTTCCTTGGTTTGTTATTTTTATGAAGGAAACCATCTTATCATCTCTGTGCTTATGTTCTTAGAATACTGGATATTACTTTGATTTGTTAATGGTGTGTTCCAACTTTTTTTTCCTTGGTTGATTTAGTTTGGAAGGTTTTATATAACTCTTAAGAATTTGTCTATTCCTTATAATTTGACTAATTTGTTTCCACACATGTGTTCAGAGTAATCTCATGACATTTTCCCTATAATTTTTGTATAACTTCTCTTCCATGTCTAATTCTTTTATCAGACTTTTCTTCCTTTATTTCCTGGTGATCCTAATTATAATAGAAATTATAATTTCTATTAATCCTTTCAAAAAGCCAATTCGTGGTGTCACGGACCTTTTTAATTGTCTTCTTAGTTCTTGTTCCTTTATTTCGTTTCTATATTTGTTTTTTATATTTCTGCTCCTTTCTGCTGACTTTTGTGATCTTTTGTTCTATTTAATTCTATTTCATGATGTTCATGGTTGGAATGTTTAGATTTTTCTTTTTTATGGATTGGGCCAGTATGGCAACAATATTTCCTAATAAAGCTTATTTACTTAATCCCACCCATCCTGATAGCTTGTATCTTTGTTTATATTGTTCTCCAGGTATATTTTATTTCTCCTTAGATTTCTTTATTGACCCAAGAGTTATTTAGAAGCATGTTGTTTACTCTTCACTGGACTGTGTTTCTAAATAGAGGATAGAAAATTGCAGTGAAATAATGTGAAAATTATTTCTGCAAAACCTTGAAAATCTGTTGTAATAATTTAATGTAATCAAATTGCTCAGAGGAGAGTCAAACACAAAGACTGAAATATTGCAGGTATGGCTTCCTGTCTCTTACTCCCTACCATCTCTCCGTGCTATTTTTAAATGAAAGACTAGCTATTCTTTCCTCTGCGTTATTCTGGCAAAAATGTGTTATACTAGCAAAAGTATTAGCAATACTTTTGCTATTTACTTTGAGGATATGTTATATTTCAGGAGTTTGAATTAACTGCATCATCTAAAATTCATCCTAATAGTAATACTTGAAGGCACACTTTAAGCTACCACCCCTTTTACTTTCACTGTATCTTAGTTCAAATAGTCCTTTCTCTGTGTCTTAGTTCAAATAGTTCTTTCTCTCTGTCTTAGTTCAAATAGTCTTCTCAATATTTTCAGCATCTACTACTTGTTTTACTTTACCTCCTGACGTCTATAGCTCCATTTGCCTCTGTAATATGCAGAGCGTCTCTTCATTTTTAGTATTATACTTGAACATTTACTTGTCTGTATCAATTTCGTATTTTTTTAAATTTAGTAACATGGTTACTGAGTGTATAAATGAGTGATTTAATTGAAAATATTGCATGCACTGGTAGACAATGGCATTGCAAGGATAAGAATTTTGTCATACATCATAATCACAATTACCTAGTAGAGGGCTTGAATATAGTAGGAAACACTATTTTAGAGATAGATGAATTTGAATACTTACGTGAATCACATTATATTATGTGATTTGTGGATGGAAGTGATTTTCAGTGACTTTTGCTGTTCATGAAATGATCTTATACATACATGATTTATAAGACTCTAGTTTGGGTGAATGCCAGTGAAAATTGGTTTCGCTTTCTTCTATTTGAAAAATATTGTGCCAATTTTAATTGTTTATAGTGCTATTATAGATTTGTTCATTATTGTATTACATGAATTCATTTTTTATGCTATTAAAGGTGTAAAATTATCACTTGTATCATTTGTCTTCCTGTTGTCCAACGATTTGCTTTGAGCGGGCACCAGTTACATCTCACTACATCCTGTCACAAGCAAGTGAAGCACAAGGGCATCTGCTCACTCCAGGAACACAAGGAGCTTCAAATCATTCCTTCAGGTCATGGGAATGAGGTCTATAATTGCTATAATTGTTACTGGTTTGGGGCATATCAAATACAGTATGGGTAGCTTGCCAGGCTCTGCCATGTAGGTGGTACACTCTCAGTAGTAGGCTCTCATCTCGAGCTTTACTGATGAAACTCAATAGGGAGAAATCTGCTTTTCTCTTTGGTGGAACTCTGAGGAGCTGTGGAGTCCGGATATTGAGAATGACTGAACTCATGTTGTGGGGGTTCCTCTTTGCTTCTTGCTAGGCTCACGGGGATGATGAGCCATGGCTAGCACCTGCCTAGAACTGTATACAGTGCATAAATGTGAAAGATCCTGGGAAGGACCTGGTCCTAACTTCCAGTATTATCTAACCCTGTCGTACAGTATAAAATTAATGCAAAAAATAATCGTCTGTCAAAATTACCTAATCAGATTTTTTGTCTTTTTTTTTAACTCCCTATTGTTCAGCTATACACAACGTGTGTTTGGAAATGGAATCAAAGCTCAATCTGGGAATCCGGAAGTCAGAGTCAGAGGATCTGATCCTGTAATCAATCAAATTATAGACAAACTGAAACACGTTATTCAGGTAAGGACTGATCTGCTATTTTTGTAATACTTGCTAGTAATCACTGAATTACTAGTAATTCAGTGAATTGCTAGTAATCACTGAATTGTTAGTAATCACTGATTACAGATAATGGAATTTACTTTCCATTATCTGTAATCAATTTGTTAAATTTGTTTGATAATCCTAACCTACAATTCAGTTCTAGAACTAGTTACTTATGTTTCCTATTTTAGGGATATTTTATTGAGTGACTTGTAGGAACATTTAATGTGCAATATTAGTGTGCGATTTATCTGTGATAGTGGAATAGAATGTCAATGAATGATAAGAACTTTATGAAGAATTTTATTTACGACAAAGACTATACCAGAACTACTACAGTCTTTAAAGATATCACATAGCTGTACATGGAAGATACTAACATCACTAACAGATACTTTGCAACGAAGGCTTAGCTGCATTTTCCAAAACAAGTTTCTCTGAAATGAACGTTAGTACTTTCTTAGATTCAAATCCTATATTTTATCCTGTATATTACCTTGTATCACTGTATACTATCTGTCTTCCCATATATAATAGATTTGCTCGAGTGGGCACCAGTAACATCTTAATACATCCTGTCATATGCGAGATAGCCCAAGGGCATCATCCCGCTCCAGGAACACAGAGAGCCTCAAACCATTCCATCAGGTCATGGGAATGACGTCTATAACTTTTTACTGGTATTTGGCATGTCAAATATTACACAGGTAGCTTGCCAGGCTCTGCCGTGTGGGTGGGATACTCTAGTAGTCACCTCAAAAATTCGAGCAATAATTGATCAACCATGCGGCCATAAAGTGGCCGCATGAGCCAGGCTGATATTGCCTTGTAACTTACCTAAATATTACATAGGGGCTAATTCCATTTTATTTTTAGTATTATTCTTTGAATAAATGAGAATATGCTGTAGTTTTGTATACCTTGTTTTATTGATTGAGAATTTGTGATTTGCAATTCTGTCAATAATGGTTCCTCCTGCAATAATACAATACCTCACCCATCACTAGTTTAGCAGCATCCTTCCTCCAAAGACCCCAACGCTCATCCTTCTCACTCCTATTCCATACTCAGTTGTGTGGATAAGTTCTACCTTAGGTTGCCTATGACCCTTTGTTACTACCTTTCTGTGTATCTTTTTTCCCACATAGCGAGATCATTCTGCTTCTATCCCTTTCCTTTCCTTATGACTGATATCACTCAGCGTGGTATCTTCTAGGCTGCAAATGCATGGTTTTATTTCTTCTTAGAGATGCACAGTATTCCATTGTGTATATACAGCACCTTGATCAATTCATTGTTAGTTTGGCATATGGGTTGTTTTTATAGTTTGGCTACTGTACTATGTGTTGGCATTTGGATTGTTTCCATAGCTTGGCTGCTATACTATATGTGGTAATGATAATAGGTACGCATAAATCCTCTAAAATTTATGTTTTTATGTTTGGGGATAGATGTCATGAAGTGGCTGTATTATGCTGTAGTTTTTAACACTTGGTACATGAAGCTCACTCTCAAAACACTGATTCAGGTGAACTATGCTATTAAATGGAAACATATGGTGTTAAAAAAGAAATTCTCCATTCTGCATATGTTATTTGGGACAAGATCTAGATTTTTTTGGTTGGGATAAAATCTATCACTTTATAAAAATTGCCTAAGTATACATTTCTATTTTTCCTTCCTTCCTTCCTTCCTTCTTTCCTTCCTTCCTTCCTTCCTTCCTTCTTCCTTCCTTCCTTCCTTCCTTCCTTCCTTCCTTCCTTCCTTCCTTCCTTCCTTCCTTCCTTCCTTCCTTCCTTCCTTCCTTCCTTCCCTTCCTTCCTTCCTTCCTTCCTTCCTTCCTTCCTTCCTTCCTTCCTTCCTTCCTTCCTTCCTTCCTTTCTTTCTTTCTTTCTTTCTTTCTTTCTTTCTTCTTTCATTTCTTTCCTTTTCTTTTCTTTTCTTTTTTTTTTTTTTTTTTTTTTTGCTTTTTGGGTCACACCCGGCAATGCTCAGGGGTTTCTCCTGGCTCTACACTCAGGAATCACTCCTAGCGGTGCTCTGGGGACTGTATGGGATGCCGGGTGTCGGGGGATGCCGCCAGGGTCCCTGACAGTGTCAGGACAGAAGTTCTCTTCTGCCTCCGAGGACGCCGGGAGAACAGATGAAAACTCACGAGTCCGGGTGCAGTTCCAAAAAGGCTTTTAATAGTACAAAAGTTCTTCCACAGCACTCCAATACAATGAACAAGCTCTAGTTCTGGTCCGAACTTAGACCATACAAAAGAGCCTAAGTCTCCCACTAAAGAGAGAGGATCTCACCCGAGCTGAGTTCTACTCAGAAGAAGGAGCAAAAGGCTAAGAACAAAAAGCCAAAAGCAAAAGGCCCAGGATCCAAAAGCAAGCCGAAAGCTAAAAGGCCCAAAGTCAAAAGATGGAAGGGGCCTCAAGTCAGTCCCCTTATATACACCAAAGTAATCCGATTTGTGACAGGGAGGGTCATGTCAACAAAGAACTCTAAACAGAGTGTAGTGCCACACCCTATTGCAGGTATCAACAAAGGTTAGCCAAGATCTAATCCTTTCTACTGAGATTATCTCTTATGTGAAACACTGGAGAGAGATAGAAAGGGGGCTGGTATAAAGTAATACATCTTAACTTCATGAGCTTCATGTAATCTAGATGGTACCCACAAGGTCCTTCTTATTATTATCTGCACCAGGGTGATTCTGAGTATCTTGTTCTCGTGAACTGAAAGGGCCACAGTTGCCTGCTTAGAGCAAACTAGTATGATCCTTCCTATAGTCTTCCTATAATCTCAATGTAGCCAGGGTGGTAGTCTCCTGGTAAATTCTAACTGTCCTATGCTGGGTGCAGTGGGTATAAAGAGGAGCTGTGCCCAATCTAGAAAACAAAGAAGTCTTAGTAGATGTATAAGTCAGAAGTTATTCAATCAAAGTGACTTCTGTAACTTCCACACCCTCTAGCAGTGTTTACATAGAAGAGAGGTCTCATTAGAATGAACCTTGGCTTAACTAGATTAAGCTGGGAGTGGGCAAAACAATAAAACTCCCAGAATAGCTAAACCTGTCCTCCAACACCTGGGATCGAACCTGGGCCGGCATGGGTCTGCCACATGCAAGGCAAATGCCCTACCCTCTGGGCTATCACTCCGGCCCCTCATTTCTGTTTTTCTAAGAAAGATTTTATATATTTATTTTACCATGCTAAATAAAAACTAAATACCTAAGAACAGTACAGAGTTCTTATATCTATGAAAGAGGTCTGGAGCCAGTCAGTGATGTGTTTCAAATAGTTTTTATATGGAATTTACATTTATGTGAGGTCAGATCTTAGAATTCTGACATGTATTATTAAAAATTATTATACTTACCATACTCAGATGTGCTCAGGGATTACTTCTGGCTTTTGCTCAGGGACTTATGAAGCCATTTGTGGTGCAGGGGATTGAACCTGGGTTGACCCCGTGCAAGGCAAGCACCCTATTCACTGTGCTATCTCTCCAGCCCTGTATTTTTTATTGTCTCATTCTGTTATTGTTTTTGTTGCAAAGAGGATATGCAAAAAATGTAACATCTCATGTATATAGTTTAGAATTGCTAATGCCTGTTAAATGGTATGCATTCAAATAGGTTTCATGGATTTTTAAATGAGAAAAATAGATGAAAATCCCTGACATAAGTAATAAGATTCTGACTGATAACAGAAAAAGTATACTATTATAGAAAGCTTCATAAAAACATTAGTAGTACCCCAATTTATGCATATTATAGAGGCAGTTTAGTGGAGGGCCCTTTGAATTGTCTCATTGGTTTCAAAAACCATTTCCTTTTCAAGGTGGCAAAAGAAGATAACCCCACCTTATTTTTAGCTTTCATCTTAAAATGAATCTTAATCTTTAATCTTTATGTAAGTGTGCAGATCTCCAATTATTCGGCCTAAAGTTTCATACAAAAAAAGTATTAAATAAAATATTACCTTTGAGGTTTGTCTTTGTAAACCAACCAGCATGCGATTGAAATTTAGATCTCTATAAAGCATAAAGTCCTACTTTGTACAAGTTTACTGAGACATTCACCTTTAATGTCTTAGCTCATGCCCTTCCTAAGTCAGCTCTTCTAGAGATGAAAAGAAAAGTTTGATTTGTTCACACCTCAGACTGCTGATCGCTGTGTTGTGTGTGATCTGTGGGGTGAGGGGGGGTGGTATTGTATTAGAACTGTCAGGTAGTACTTAAAAAAGGATCCACTGCAGTGTTAGGTCTGGAAAAATTTATGAAACTGTATATTAAAAGTAACAGTTTCTTAACTCAGTAACTGGGAAGCGAGGAAAGATAAGTAGGAACATATATCAGATATAATTTATAGTTAAGACATCCCTTCCTGTGTTTTGGTAGTACGGAGTGTTATTGTTATGATGTATATTAAGGACATTTATTAGTATTCTACTATAAAATGCCACCATTCAAAAAGAACTTGCTTTGCTCGTAACTGATCCCTGTTTGCTCACACATCTCATATTATCGCTCAGGCACCATTAGGGGTCACTTCTGAGCAGGGAACCAAGACTACCTCTTGGCTGCTACTAGTAGTGAACCAATCTAGGCCACTCCCCTTCACTGAAATGTCACCTTTCATTACAAGACTATCTGTCTCTTATCCTATCTTTACATGCATAATGATATTAAATAAGGTGTGTGCTAACAATAATGACTAAAATATGGCTCTGTACATTAGTCATAAACATTTTCTCCTTGTTCTTCCAATGAACATCATTTACTTTATACCCTGAAATCTCTAGAATCAGTTAGTAGACAAGTGGATAGGAATAGTACTTAGAAACTATATAAATAATTTATTTAAAATATTTAAGCAATATTCACTGATTTTGCACTGATGGGCTTGGTTCTATATATATGACACAGAACTTATAGACATAGTGTCTATATAGTATGCAGACCATGCAGGAGGAGGAGAGTTAGTACAGGAGGTAGGGTGCATGCCTTGCATGTAGTTGACCTGGGTTCTATCCCCAGCACCACATAAGTTCACCTGAACTGGGCAAGAGTGACCCCCTGATCCCAGAGCCAGAGCAAACCCTGAGCAGTACTAGGTAGGGCCCCCCCCAAAAGCAAACAAAAATAAAATAAAACAGATAACTCAGCTCTCATAGCATTTGCATTATAAGAAAACACAATCAAGAAATACATGCCTATAGCTGGTAAATGTCATTTAAAATGTGGATATAGGTAGGTAAATGTAATTACGCAAAATGGGCAAGTGGCATCTACTCAAGTAGATAACTGGGTTGATATCGTTCGAATGAGAAAAACAAGGAACCAAGAAAAGTTGGAAGAAGTCCTGGGATAAACTTATGGATGCAAAGGCTTATGACAGGAAGAGCTCTACAATGTTCAGTAAAGAAGCAGAAAGCCATATGGAGGGAAAAGAATGTATAAAAGGAACAGACGCAAAACCAAATTATAGGGAGTCTCATAGTGTCTTCTAATCGGATTGTAAATTATGGTTCTGAAACTGATGAGAAGCCTATTAGGAACTCGGAAGCAATATACTATAGGGCTAAACATGTACATTTTGAAGCATCAGTATATCGAAGTATTTAAGTTGACAGAATATATGTACGAGGTTGACAGTGAGAGAACAAGTTTACATGGAAAATATTAGAGGAGAAAATAAAATGACAGGATCCCACATGTATGAGTGGTCTAAAGACCGTTGTATTTGTTACAAACAATACCTCAAGACACTTAGAAGGTTGATGTATAACATGCAAGTTATTTGCTAATATATTTTTACTGATGAAGAATGATTATTATCAAAAATTAAATTTTATTATTTGGAGACAGTATTTTAAAATAGAACTGAAATACATATTCTAGCAGTTCTAGATGTACCAACATATGCTGGGAAGTCAACATCATATATGACTATGGATGGATGATCACTGTACCAGTTTATAAAACAAAAGGAATCTTAACGTGCATTTGGGCTTATGTCCTGAGATACAAAGTCATCATTTTTTTATAGTTTTTACTGTATCTTATAGTTTTAGTGCCTGTCATTTCCTAAGTACTATAATTATTTTTAATCCAGTCATCAAAAGTTAGATACTCATTTTGTGACACGATTTCTCATAATATTAAAGTAGCCAATAGAGTAGGCATAAGAATTATCCCTTTGTGTCCCATTTATAGACGTTATAACCAAAATATGACCATTAATGCCTACAAGTATTTCAATAGATTTGACATTTTTGCAAGAAAAGTATAAGATTGTACATGAAACAATGTGTTAACTTTTTTGTATACTGAGGATATTGATGACAACTTGGCAGTAATACACAGCAGTGAAAGGTAATTCACAGTGAAAGGGAATTCTATTGAACAAAAATAAGGATTATTTAGAAATTGTAGCCAGAGAGTCAAAGGGATAGTATAGGAGTTAAGATGCTTGCTTGCATGACACCGTCCTGCTTTGAGCCCAGGCATTCCATGTGGTCTCTTGATCATAGCCAGCAATAATGATCCCCGAGCAGAGAGCCAGTTACAAGTCTTGACCATTGCTGGTTGTGTGCCAGCCTCCGAAACCCCAAATAAAGGGATTGTAGTTGAGCTGAAAATCACCTGGGGATACTCTAATGACCCTTAAAGAAATAGTTTTATAAGATGTAGTTTATAGAAAGTTGTAAGGCTTCCTCGACAAAAAGCAATATCAGAGTGTCTTTGCTTTTATTATTTGTAAACTATAAAACACAGAAGCCTATGGATTAAAAACTTGGTTATCTGTAGCCATCTGTGGAAACTCGGTGTCTCTTCACTGATTCTGCTGGCCTTTCACAAGCAGAGGCAGATGCTGCCTTTACTGTAAAGGAAGCTGACACCTTTCCAAATGTCAGATTTGGCTGAGCCCTTGATATTATAGTGTAGCAGTTTTCTTTCAAAACCTGTGTTTGGGATGAATAATGCTGAATGTTTAAAGATTGTCTGAGAGAAACCTAGTTTAGCTAGTAACTTTCTAGAAACTTTTCAGATTGAAAATAATATTTAATTTCTCAGTATATCTAAGAGTGGTGATATTTCCATTCCGGTGGTCTCTTCTATAGAAAATGTATTTTGAATTTTTTGTTGTTCATTTGGTTTGACTAAAATTTGTCAGCAAAAACTCACAGTTCTGCGACAATTATTTTTCATGCATTAACAAACACCTATCATTTTCCAAAGAAAATGATGTCAGCAGTTAAAATTCTAACTGCTGAGTACTGATACTTGTGAATGATAATGACCCACAGCTTAGAAATTACCTACTTTTATATGAAACATAAAAAGTAATACCATAGCAATTTTCTTTAAGTCTTTTATTGGAAATCCAGTAAATGTTACAGTGCTATTAAAAGTAATAGATTTAAGTAATGTTTTATTTCTTCAAATCTAAAAAATCTGAATATATAGAAATATTATTAGTTTCTATTAAATATTCATTTCAGAGACTAAAATTCTTTGGAAAGATTATCTTCATGAATAAAATAAACTTGATTTCAAATGTGATAAAAGCAATAATCGTTAACTATTTCCTTAAAACAGCGAACGATGTAGGTGTTTTTTATCAAGTATTTCAGCCACCGTAGCCTCTGGGTCAAATGCAGAGGAGAGATTGATTTTTCCATAGGAAAAGACTCTTTGAAATTGTTCATTTTCCTTCTCTGCATTCTGTTCTCAGGGTAACTCTGCTGTATGATAGGCAGTGACATTAGGACTATAGTAGACGGCTATGAGTTTCTTATATAAATATCAGTGGGCTATTATATTTTTAATTTATTAATACTTTGAATAAATCACACATAAAACAAAATATTAGTATCTAGAACTTTCTGAATTCAGGCCAGAGCAATAATAGTACAGTAACTAGGACCCTTGCCTAGGTTGGATCCCTGGGATGTCATATGTTGTCCCGAAGTTTACCAGGAATAATCTCTGAGCAACATTTGGTGTGGACCCCCCAAAAAGAAAAAATAGATATAGGTCTAAATTCTTACAACTGCCTGAGCATTTCTTGTTGTTAAATCATTTAGGACCAAACACATAAGAGAACTTCCCTTATTGTCTATAGCTTTTAGCCATGAGACAGAATCAATCTTAATTGATTGTTGAATTGCTAATTGCAACAATTTGACCATGGGGTGTCCCTTGATTCTGTGAACTTACCTTTTGTTCTACTGACTTTTCATTTGCTTAAGAAATTCCACTTAAGACTCTGGCTCCTTCTTTATCAACATTAATTACTGATATGATATCTTCAGTCTTGTGATATTTATATTCCAGATAAATTTCCTTCTTACCTTTGCATTAGCAGTGCAATCATAACAAAAAACACAATTACTTAGCTATCTTTTAACTCCGAAGAGAGTGTTCAAAATGCGCTCAATAACTTTGAATGCTCTTCTAATTTAGTAATTAGTTTTTCTGAGTAAATTCAATGGAAGGTTGCTTTCTGGAGTGTGAGGTATAATGCACTGACTTCACTATCAGCTGTTTCATTTCAAAAAATCAATTGTCAGCATAAAACCAACCATTTCAATTAGTGTACAATCAACTGGAAATGGAAATTTAAGCACTTCTTAAGAGTAATGAGATTTGGGTTGGTTATTTTAAAATTTATTTTTATTAATTAAACAATCTGTAATTGTTTTATGGTAGATAAAGGATTGACTTACTATTTGTGCGGATGCTGCAATCATCTACTAAGATTTGAACCATTTATATCTGTTGTTTTCTGTTAGTAAACTATGTTGAAATATTTGGATGGTAGAATTTTAAATTCAGGTGCTAGGACAAACTGTAATATCATTTATGAACCGTTTTTTTTTTTTTTTTTTTGGCTTTTTTACACCCGGCAATGCTCAGAAGTTTCTCCTGGCTCTGTGCTCAGGAATTGCTCCTGGTGGTGCTCGAGGGACCATATGGGATGCCAGGGATTGAACCTGGGCCAGCATGAGCCAGCTGCATGCAACGCGAATGCCCTACCTGCTGGAATATCGCTCTGGCCCCAAAAGTCTGAAACTTTTATATTTAAAATATATCATGAGTATGGTTTATTTATTAAAAATTGGTTCCACTTGTAGACACTTGATCACTTGATCACTTGTATCCCGTTATTCACCGATTTGCTAGAGCGGGCGCCAGTAACATTTCCATTGGACCCTATCATGTGCCAATGTAGCCCAATGACATCTGGTTGATTCAGGAATATGAAGAGCCTCAAACCATTCCTTCAGGATCTTGACAAGGAAGTAAGGAAGTCTGACCATCTTGTAGGTGGGCAGCCACGTGATCTTTTGGCAAACGAGACAGTGTCCCTGATTCTGGAATAGCGACGGAGGTCAGAACTCCGAATTCCTTCTCTCAATTGAGTGAGGCATGATATTCCAAGCATAGCTCTCTCTATTCCTCTCTGGGAGACCCGAATAGTATTCTCATCCTGCTTTCGTAGGGCCCAGGTCTCTGAGGCGTATGTTAATGCAGGGAGAATAGCGGTGGAGTGCTCAGAAAAAACAAAAAGAGATGTGCCCGGAGCCGGGAGGTTCTTTGTCCTTTTTAGCTATTTCTTCAATGTCTTTGAAGGCATTCCATGCCGCTCTCTTCCTCCTGCACAGCTCAGGTTTTTGTCGTTCATCATGTTGACTTCTCGACCTAGGTACAGATAACTGCTGCATTCAGAGATGTTTGTTCCATTGAGAGTGAATAGGGCCTCTGGAACTAGCCTCATTTTTCATGAACATAGTTTTCTTCAGATTCAGCTGTAGACCTATCTTTCCACATTCTCGGTCGAAGTCAGCCAGCATTTGTGCCGCTTGGCTAATGTTTGGTGTTATTAGAACAACTGTCATCAGCGAAGCGGAGGTGATGTAGTTGCCGACCATCTATCTTCACTCCCATTCCTTCCCATTCTAATTGTCTCATGATGTTCTCGAGGGTGGCTGGCACTGGAGGAGTTTTGGTGAAATGGTATCACCCTGCCGAACCCCTCTTTTCACATTAATGATCACTTCTTTGTAGAATGGTGAGATCCTGGTGGTGAATCCGTAATACAGCTCACAAAGGATCTTGATGTATTGGGTTTGAACACCCTGTTTGGCTAGGGCTTCGATGACTGCTTCAGTCTCCACAGAATCAAAGGCTTTCTGTAAATCAATGAACGTGAGACAGAGTGGCATCTTCTACTCCCTACAAACCTCAATGAGCTTGGTTACTGTGTGGATATGGTCGATTGTGCTGAATCCTTTCCGGAAGCCAGCTTGCTCACATGGTTGTCCTTCATCTAGTGTTCTGCCTATCCTGTTCAGGATGACTCGTGTAAACAGCTTGTAGATGACCGACAACAGGCAGATGGGGCGATAGTTGCCGATGTCGTGAATGTCTCCCTTCTTGAACAGTAGAACTGTCCTGCTGGTTTTCCATTGGGAGGGCACCTTGCATTCAGACAGGTAGCGTGTGAAGAGCCAAGCTAGTGTATTGATGAGTACCGATGGCAGATTCTTCAGGTGTTCAGGTCTGACTTTGTCTGGCTTGGTGCTGTTCCCTTCTTTACCGACAAGATGGCATGCCGGATTTCAAAAGGAGAATGTTTGGAATGACATATCCATCCTGTGGAATTTGGTATGTGGGCAGGTGGATGTGGCTATCAAAGAGATCTGAGTAGAAGTCATGGATAATCTTCTCCATTGCCTTTCTGGAAGATGTGATGGATCCATCAGTGTGTCGGAGGGCAGTGATCTTGGTCTTATGGTTGGCGAAGGACAGGCGGGCAGTGCGAATGCTTTTCCCCGGCTTCTGTTGCATCTTCCAGTATTTCTGCTCTTCTTTTCAACTTGTAGACAGCTCCTACTAATTCATTTTATTTTCAAAATTTCTCTTTAAAAGTGATGTGAAACTGTAAGGAATAAAAGTGATGTGAAAACTGTAAGGAACATAAAGAAAATAAACTACTCAATACAAAAAGTATTTCAGAATGGGTTGATCATTCAAAATTCATTATTAGCAACTAGAATGATTGAAGTAAATAATGCTTTAATAATTAGTATATTTAACTTGTCATTGGTAACTTCAGATCACTTGATCACTTGATCACTTGAATCGCGTTATTCATCGGTTTGCTCAAGCAGGCGCCAGTAACATTTCCATTGGACCCTATCACGTGCCAAGGTAGCCCAATGGCATCTGGTTGATTCAGGAATATGAAGAGCCTCAAATCGTTCCTTCAGGGTCTTGACCAGGAAGTCTGACCATCTTGTAGGTGGGTGGCCACATGATCTTTAGACATCCCGTGGGATCCAGTCGATAATGGCTCTAGTTCAGCGGTTGTCTCCAAATCGCATTACATGTCCAGCCCATCTGATTTTCAATGCCTTGGCAAACGAGACAGCATCCCTGATTCTGGAATAGCGACGGAGGTCAGAACTCCGGATTCCTTCTCTCAGTTGAGTGAGGCGTGATATTCCAAGCATATCACCCGACAGAGCAGAAACCAGCTTTCCCGTTGCGTGCTGCCGCTGTGTGGCTGAGCGATTTACCTCCAAATTACCTTAAATATTTTACCCAGTCCTCTGAGAGAGCCCCACAAAGAAATGAGAATATAGTGCCCGTATGGCAGAGCCTGGCAAGCTGTCCGATGCGTGTTCAATATGCCAAGTCCAGTAACAGAAATGTTTATTTTCCTGACCCCGAAAGAGCCCTTAATATGGTAACTTCAGATAGCTAAATACAATTTTTTTTTGTACAACAAGCTTACCACTAATTAATATACGCTTATTTATAATAAATTTTCACACATATATTCATGGGTTCTTATCTAGTAATTTACTATTAATGTATTAATACCAAAGGTTCAGCCTATCAGAACCAGATGTTCTTGTGAATAATATATAATAATAATTATCATTATTATTATAACTCAGATGTTATTGTGAATAATATATTAAAATAACAATCATTTATTGATACTTTAATGTCTGCAAGATTTCATCAGGTTTTTCTTGTTTTCCTTCTTTATCTCATTTTCCAACACTGCACATTTATGCCTTCATTATTACACTAAAATACTTAGCTCACAAATAAGCTCACTGATTATATATTTCTTTTCTGAATCAAGTTCTTTATCAATATGTATCTCTCCTGAATATTTGTCAGCATGTGCCTGTGTTGTTGAACCTATTTTTTGTCTCTTGATTTTACGCCAGTATCTCTGATTATGCCCACCACGTGATTTCCTTTTAATGCTGTATTTCTGGAGGCTTATCCAATTCCTTTTCTCATTTTATTATCCATTTTTTCTTTTCATCTACTTCTAACAGAAATTCATAGTAATAACAGATTAAATTTTGCCCCAGTTTCTCAAGTGTATAAATCTACATACTAGGCAAAGATCTTGAATTTCAAATCCAACATGTCCAGAACAGAACTTTGTTTGAATTGTTACCTTGTCCTCCTAACTTCTCTGTTAACCTTCGCAGTTACCTAAACCTGTATTTTGTATGTCATCAGTGATTCTTTTGCCATGTATCATGTCAATGTGAGTTTTCATCTAATCTCCTGAATATATTTTAACCTATATGCTTCTCTTTATCCCATGCATTATTCCAGTTGCTACCACAACCAAATAAATTTTATGTAGGCAAACTTAATAATTTCCTAAAGTAGTTTTATAATTAGCAGTTAGAGAATATTCTAACAGTTACCTCTAGATGTTGTCTTTCATTGCTCATTTACACTAATTGCACAACCCAGTTTTGTTTGATTTGCTTATCACAACCCCACTGAAATGATCTTCCTTGTGGTAGAATTCGATAACTATATTGTAGCAGTATATATTCTTCCAATACCTATTTATTATCATTCTATTGAACATTATAATATTATAAGATCCAATCTCATTATTTTGTTAAATAGTAGAAATGTGGTCACATTGCATCTCTTCCTTTCCTGAAATTCCTTCTAAATGCAGATAGAGAAATATATTGAGTCACAATGATACAGGTGTCCAGTGCATTTTTAAAATATTCAAGGTAGATAAAGGAATGAATTTGAACAGGTATAGCATGAATTCCATTCCAGTTATATGTGTACACCTTTGCTGACAAGAATTCACCTAAAGCATGTGGAACTATCATGGAATCTAAGGTGTGGAAATCAAGACTCAATGCCTGGGTGTTGTTGGCTGGGTTCTGTAGTGCATTTGGGGCAAACACTGTTCCCTCTCACTCCCCACCAATGGACAAAAGGAATGGGGGCTACAGGCTTGTTGGTAATCAGTGGCTGTTTAATTTAAGTCAAGTTGCAGAGATATCATGAGGGGTTGGGGTTAGCCAATTACAGATAGGCAGTAAATAACAAACAGTTGCAGAGCCCTTTCTTCTGAGGAAAAGTTTCTAGAGGATCCACCTAAGGGCGGAATTCCATCTAAGGGCAACAGCACTTTAGATTCTCCTCTAAGATATCTGCCCAAGGGCTGGATTTCCATTAAGGGCATATAATTTTCTCATTTACTTTACTGGTAACCCCTAAACAATCATATTAAATTTGTTTCTCAATAATACTTCTAGTCATTTTGTGCAATCATAGTAAGAGAGATAGACTTTAATCTACACCCTAAGTTTAACATGGCCTCTCTTGACTCATTGTGGAGGGTGGTTTTTCTTGAGGACATCTTGCCACATATCCCAGACTATGGTTCTCAGGCTAAATTAGTTTTTCCTAACTAATTTACTAATTGAGTAAGGGAGCTTCCTTAATTGCTTCTTTGTGGGTGATGTCAGAGTCTGTTCCATGATGATATTCTTAACTTAGTAGACTTCTTATAGCACTTAGCTATGTCAAGGTCAGGGTAGCTTAATCATGGCTTGCCCTAGTCCATCCAAATCCTACAGCAGGACCCTCCTTTAGGGGTATAAAGAACTAAGGTCAATCTGAGAGCAAATGAGGTTTAAGTCAAGTAAACATGATGGATGCCCAGAAGTAAATATTTCAGAGTCAAGTAATTTCTAAATTACAAAAGCATAGCATCAGCTGTCTTCCTGCGTCTATCTATCTCTCTCTATCTATCCATCCATCCATCCATCCATCCATCCATCCATCCATCCATCCATCTACTATCTATCTATCTATCTATCTATCTATCTATCTATCTATCTATCTATCCATCTATCCATCCATCTATCCATCTATCTATCTATCTATCCATCTATCTATATTTTAAAAAAGGCCATTGCTTTAATATAGAAATATGCAAAGGACATAAAGGAAAGAGAAAAGAAAGGTGAAACTTTGTAAACTGCGGTGTCTGATGAGGAGACTATGTGACTAACAGGTAGGGGAAGGACACAAGGACAGGTTAAATTTGAGCACAGGGGACTGGGTGTGCCTGGTGGGATAGCGTGTGCCTCCGGGAGCACTGGAATGGGTACAATTCAATTAACCTGTGCTCCCTGCAGGACAATCCAATGTTAAATCTGAAATGCTTAGGACTGTAATACAGTAACACCTGGGCATTGTTTAACTACAAGTCAACACTGCACCCAAATCAATTGCCTTATTTATCTCCCTATACATCTGTAGGCATTCCTCCTCCCCAAGACCGTGCAAATAAAAATCTATCAGGAAAGTTCCTCGCTCATAACTCCGAATAGAGCTAGAATACAGAGAAGAAATCACAATTGTAATTTGTCCAGTTTCCCTAAAGCTGTCATACAGGTATTCCTTTTCTATAGAGAAATTTAATGCAAGTCATGATTCTACAACCAACTGGAAGATTGGTTTCCTAGGGTTATAGTAGCTTTTTCTCTATCTTGTTCAGTTTTTCTCTTTCTTGTTAATTTTCTGGGTCAGAATTTTCTTGGTCACTATCACCACTTGCTTCCAAAATTCCCAAAGTTTAGAATGCAAATAAGCATTCCATTCATCATCCTTAATTAGAATGCATGGATTTATTTTACTGAGTCTTGCATATTTTCTACTGTCTGAAGGTATATTGCAAGTCCCTAATGCTTTGCAGACTCAAGAAATGCAGACTGTAATCACTTGAATGTCATTTTATGAAGGTGCTTTGAAGACGTGACTTGTCAGAGCAGAGTAGTTTCTAGATTTATTTCTTGCCACTCAGCAGCACTTAACCAGATGGCCCCCTATAGTTTTGAAGTGGTTAATGCACCTTGAAAGAAGGTTGACTTATGAGATGAATATTGTCAATGGAAAGTTTCTTAAGCACTGGATATTGAATAAATGAAATCAATATTATATAAAGAGTTATTGAAATATTAAACTCAGTAGATGTTCATGATAAAATTAAAATATGAATTATAACCTTTATAAATGTCCTCTTATGATTATTAGTTCTGCATTTATTATGTTTCACATTGGTATGATGGAAACTTAATCATAAAAATAAAACAAATCATGAGCTTTATAGTCATGACTTTGAATAAGCATTCATATACCTTTTACATGGCAGGTCAGTTCTAAAAATTATCATTTTGGAATTTTATATTCAGAAATATGTTATCAAATCAGGCCTGAAACTCATTAAACAGATGGTAAAATCTAATTTAACTGCCTTTAATGTTCCTTTTCTTTTTATCTTATAAAAG
Source organism: Cryptotis parvus (assembly GCA_021461705.1). Lineage (NCBI taxonomy): Eukaryota > Metazoa > Chordata > Mammalia > Eulipotyphla > Soricidae > Cryptotis > Cryptotis parvus. Next base: position 418,315 of record JAJIBD010000353.1, read on the forward strand.
CAAATGAGCTTGTCAGCTTTTAATTATAAAAGTGTAATTTGAATTTATTAGATGTATATATAACGAAACAAGATAGTTGCTAAATTTACTCTATCTCAGTGACATCCTATTGTTCATTTTCATTTTTAATTTAATGATAAGAAACTCCTTTCAAGGTTGTGTAAAAGCATCACAGTCTGAAGGAAAATTTAGAATTCTTCCAAATAAATATCTGAAGGCACTTAATAAATCTTGAAATGCAAACTGTATTGTTATGAATTTTTAAAGTAACTGATTTGCACAGATTAAAATATATGTAGTTTGAATTTCATAATTTTCAATCTTAAATATATGAAACATGCTTCATCTGTTTTAAAGTCAGTTATTTAAATACTTAAAATCTGATGTAAGTAGCTGAGTCATAGCTGGTAATTTTTTCATATTTTATGCTAATTCATTGAAGAAGCACATTTTATGTAGTCTTAAATGGCTTTAACTCAGATGGATTTTATATCAATCTATGTGTTTTTTCTATATAATAAGAAAGCCTATTGGAGGTATTATCTGTTTAAAAACAGACCTTCATTTATACTGCCACTTGAGATATCTTTTGATTACAGACTCCATTATATTTCAGTGTGACTGTATTTACTCATTCTGTCCAGTATAGTGTGTAGAAAATGGAAAGTTTGTTACAAACCTATTGAATAAGCAGATTTATTTTTATCTTTTCATTCGTTCCTTCATTAATTGATTCATACATTTATTCATTCATTCGTTCATTCTTTTGTTTGTTTATTATGTTTTTTGCTCTTTGGGTCATGCCTGACAATGCTAATGAGTTTCTCCTGGCTTTTTGCTCAGGAATTACTCCTGGCAGTGCTTGGGGGACCATATGGGATGCTGGGGATGGAACCTGGGTCGCCACATGCAAGACTAATGCCCTACTCGCTGTGCTATCACTCCAGCCCCAAATAAACAGATTTATAATCAAACCAAATCACTATATGTAACATTTAAGTTGATCAAGAAAGTAATATCCTAATTATTAAATACTATATTCACTGCTTAAAGTCAATCAGGATCACCCTGTGAGCTGAATGAGACCCTGCATTTTATTGTCCTGTGATTACAACAGACCTCTTCCAAAATAGAATAAGGCTACACAGAAATTTACTTAAAACTCAGATGAAGAGTTTCCAACACACTAAACCAAAAAGGCAGCGTCAGATGGATTGACTTTAGAAAGAAGAGAGACAACCCTTGCCAACACACACACACACACACACACACACACACACACACACTTTGGAGCAGTTAATTACAGTTGGGTTGAAAATTTTAAGGTGCAGACGTTTACCTGGGGAACAGGGGAGGCTTACAGCAAATGCCTGTTACCTTGAAGTCACAGTCCTACACACACAAATGATGTTGGTGTTGAAGACAAGAAAATACAGAGTATAAATAGGAATCAGCTTTGCTTGGAGGTGTCATCTCATTGCCCTCCGATAATCTTGCACATAGCAGTGCTGCTGGGCAGCTTATGGGAATTCACTCTGCAAGGAACTAGGGTTGAAAAGAGAGTTATCAGTGATGCTCACTTCTGGCAGGCAAATACATCTGCTCCCAGATCTCCACTTCGGATTACTAACAAACAAGCCGTATCCAAGAGCCAGCAAGCTCTCTCCGGTTCTCAGAGCATATCTTCCAGATCCTGTGTTCCCTTGCTGACAAATAGCAGCACACTCTGCTCTAGAGTGTGTCTTACTGCCAAGGGGAGCAGGATGAGACTTCTCTCATGCCACTGCTAACCGCAGTGGCATGAGAGAAGCTGACATGACCATTTAGCCAAGTGATAGCAGACCACTCATAACATTAATTTCTTCATCACTACTTAGATCTACTTGAACTTGGCCTCTCGACTGTATTTGTGAATACACATACCTTGTTGCAAACCCCACCCTATTAAAACTCACAGTGGGGAATCAGTGTAAACACTCACATCTGTGGAGCTAGTGGTTATTGTGCTGGTGTGCTTAGACCCAATACATCAAGATCCTTCGTGGAGCCCGTATTAAGGATTCACCACCAGGATCTCACCATTCTACAAGGAAGTGATCATTGATGTCAAAAGAGGGGTTCGGCAGGGTGATACCATTTCACCAAAACTCTTCAGTGCCACCCTCGAGAACATCATGCAACAATTAGAATGGGAAGGAATGGGAGTGAAGATAGATGGTCGGCAACTACACCACCTCCGCTTCGCTGATGACATCGTTCTAATAACACCAAACATTAGCCAAGCAGCACAAATGCTGGCTGACTTTGACCGAGAATGTAGAAAGATAGGTCTACAGCTGAATCTAAAGAAAACAATGTTTATGAAGAATGAATTAGTTCCAGAGGCCCCATTCACTCTCAATGGAACAGACATCTCTGAATGCAGCAGTTATGTGAACCTAGGTTGAGAACTCAACATGATGAACGACCTAAAACCTGAGCTGTGCAGGAGGAAGAGAGCAGCATGGAATGCCTTCAACGGCATTGAAGAAATAGCTAAAAGGACAAAGAACCTCCGGCTCCGGGCACATCTCTTTGACTCCACCATTCTCCCTGCATCAACATACGCCTCAGAGACCTGGGCCCTACGAAAGCAGGATGAGAATGCTATTCGGGTCTCCCAGAGAGGAATCAAAAGAGCTATGCTTGGAATACCACGCCTCACTTAAGTGAACACGCCCAAGGAAGCAACGGAGTTCTGACCTCCATCGCTATTCCAGAGTCAGGGACGCTGTCTCCATTTGCCAAGGCATCGAAAATAAGATGGGCTGGACATGTAATGCGATTTGGAGATGACCACTTGACTAGAGCCGTTACCTACTGGATCCCACGGGATGTCAAAAGATCACGTGGCCACCCACCTACAAGATGGTCAGACTTCCTTGTCAAGACCCTGAACGAATGGTTTGAGGCTCTTCATATTCCTGAATCAACCAGATGCCATTGGACTACATTGGCACGTGATAGGGTCCAATGGAAATGTTACTGGCGCCCGCTCGAGCAAATCGATGAATAACGGGATTCAAGTGATCAAGTGATCAAGTGCTTAGACATGCTGTCATTGTCTTGCCAGGCACCCAAAGTGACATAGCTCATGACATCATGGTGGTGTATGGGCCATTGTCAAGCCCTTGAAAGCACGAATCTCCCAGTAGATGCCCAAGTTTGTCTGAACTCTGAATACACTTTCTTGTACTAGGAACTATCACTCTGAAATTTCTCTACAGATTTGCTTGGCCTCAGTACTATAACTGCTGTGAATATTTACTATAGTAAAACCTCAGCTTCCTCTAGTTTATTTGACCTAGGTTTTTCATTTGTTGTTTCACTACAGTTAATCTGGGTCACCACAAGTCCACAGGAACAAAAGTCACTACCCAAGATAAGATCATTTCAACAATAAATTATTTAAATGTTTATGTATAATCTAACCTGTTACCTATCCTCAAGCTTTTTAAAATGTTTTATCATACCACCATGAGTTATACAGTTACAAAGATGTTCATAAGATGTTCATATTTGGGGTTTTGGTCATACAATGTTCCAGCACCCATCCCCTCCACTAGTGCCCATTTCCCACCACCAATGTCCCCAATTCCCTCCCCTCCCTCCCCCAGCCTGCCTCTGTGACAGGTTCTTAAATTCTTTCCCTTCTCTATCTCTCATTTTCTTTTCCTTCCCTTCCACATTGTGGATTACAATACATACATTAAGAACTTGTCAGATTCAATGTCATCCCTATATGATACCCATGACATTTTTCAAAGAAATTGACCAAACACTTCTGAAATTTGTATGGAATAATAAACCCCCCACGGATAGCTGAGGAAATCCTTGGGGGAAAGAAGATGGGAGGCATCACCTTTCCCAACTTCAAACTCTACTACAAAGCAGTGGTAATTAAAACAGCATGGTATTGGAATAAAAACAGACCTGTGGACCTATCCTCAAGCTTTTAAAAAATAATTAGAAGAAAATTTTCCAAACACATTTTCTGAGGCCAGAATCAAGAATAGTTACATTCCTTGATATCCCACATAGGGATATAAAGAATAAGAAGAGGAGAAGTTATCAAATAAAAATAAATTTGACTCTATTGAATTGAAATTACCAAAGGGAGGGACAAAGTAAATAGATAAGATGGAGAGAGTCCAATGGGGTAGCTCATGATAATAATGCACTTTGGTGGCCAGAGTGGTGTGATGTCATCGTACCACAAAAAACACATTGTCTGGAAAACAAGCATCACTCAAGGAAAGTAAAAGCCCTCTAAATGGACAAAGATTCTTTAGTCTTGGAATATAATTTTCAATCTCCTCTTTGCTTTACTCATTTGTCCATTCAGTCACTCAACAAGTCATTTATAGATATAATTCTCTTTTAAGTACCGTAGATTCCTTGTTATGGTGATAGATATAGTGTACAAGAATGATTAAATGAGGGCAGTCATGTGTATGATTATATCCTGGAAATATTACCTATTACAGTTATGAACTAGTCTATTTCTGAGTAATAGCTGTCAGATGCTGACACAGTAAATCTACTTAATTTAGCAAATGCTATTGAAGTTCTATTATGGGTAAGGGTATTTCCTAACTAACATGCTTATAAAACTGAAGAAGATGATAGTTGTAGTAAAATATTACCATAATAACAATGTGAAAGAAATCACTTTATTGGTATCATAGAAAGAATTCTGATCCTACCTCAAAGGATTAATCACAGCTCCAGGAAACACAGGGACATGCAATTGAGTTTGAGTATAAATTAATCACCTTTGGATATTTAATGAAATGTTATGGTGCTATTTACTATCATTATAGTATAATTATAACTTATTTTAAGAGACAGTTATGACTGGCATGTAGTATACACTTTAAATCTTCCTTTATTGCCACAATAATGCCATATCAAAAACCTTACATAATTGTGTGCAGTATATCAATAAGCCTCTTTTACTTAGTAGTGCAATTTGTTCAACTGTAATTTAAGTAATTTTGATTGGCCTTACTTGACTTAGTGCTCAGGCTAGAACCAGAAGCAAAATGGTTATGGTGAAAGTTGAGTGTAAATCTACTTGGCGCTAACACCAGCTTATCTACCGCTGGATTGGTGCCTTTGAAATAGTCCTGATGTCAAAACATAAACACACAATGAACACTCAGGTTAAGCACAGGGAAATATATCCCAACATCAAAGATAGAAATAGGGAGAGATTGAGCAATTGTACCCAAAATATCAACCAAAATGTTGATAAATTTGGTAAAACAAACTTATTGACTTGCTTTTTTACTAATCTGAATAAGGCTTTGTTTAATACAGTGCAATACAAACATACCTTAAACCATTCCTTTGTATTAATAATATGTACTGCTGCCTCCAGCTTTAACTACATTTTACTTTTTATCCTAGTTTAGGTAAAATATTTATGACAATGTTTAATTTATAGAATTGACATACAAAGATCCCTGCATCACTATGCTCCTTGCAACTTTTAGACCATTGCCAGCATATGAATACAACACAGATGTCCAACAGCAAATGCATAAATGAATAAATTGGGCACATAAACACCTGGGCTATTGTTTAACAAGCTGTCTTTGTGAGCAAAATTGAAAACTTTATACTTATTTCTATTGGAAAAAGTCCATAAATTTATATCTTATTAGACATGCTTTTAGTATTTTAATATCTATTGAAATATACTTAGAATTATATAGCCTATTTCTGAATTAGATATTGATTTTTTATGAATAACACAAAATAGAATAAACTAGTCATAGAGAATACTATTGCAGGCTGCAATTGAATGTATATGTTAAATATTTGAACTCAGTTACTGTTATTTTGTTAAGATGGATTTATTAAGCATACATAGTAACATCTGAGGAAACATTTTTTCTGTGTAATTGTATCATTTATTAATGATCATTGACTTAATTTTCTCAATTCATTAGTGTACATAATTTTTATAAATATAACTCACCAGTTTTCTGAAAATGCTACAAAATTTAGAATCTTTCATTGACATTTAATACCAATGTATATGCTGATAGTCAGATATCATGTTTATTTACAAAATATGCAACAAGACAAAAGTATAACATAATTGGATATTTTGAAACTGCTTTCCTTTCACAATTTCAATAGATTTTTTTTGTCTTTAGAAAAAACTATGCTGATTTGGAAATGCACTAGTTTCTATTTTAATGTAGGAAGTATTACTTATATTCTTGTCAAGCTCATGTTTTAGTAATATATGTCTTTTACACATAATGCACTCATTATTATATTTTTATTCTATTCCATACTTAGAAGTTAATCAGCCAAGCTGTTATAACTGATAGTAAAAAAATTTAGCTAGGTATCTCAAATAACTTTTTTTCTTCCAAATCACTGTATTTAGAATTGGGATAAGGCAATGAATATGGAATAATGGGACTGTGACTTTCTTTAGTTTTATGAGTTTTTTGTGCCACCATTGATGATGTTTAGGGGTTACCACTGGTTCTGTGCTCAGAGATTACTTCTGGTGGGCTTGGTGACTATATGGGTGCCAAGGATCAAACCCACATCAGCTGCATAGAAGGCAAGCAAATTACCTGCTCTACTATCTCTCCTTCCCTAGGAATGCAACTTTGTACATAATAATTATCATGTACAAAAGAAATTTAGTCTTTAAATATTTTCCATTCTTGGCAAAATGTGGAAGAGTACAGAAAACAATCCTGAGAAGTAAAGGACATGTTCTTTGATTTGTTAAGATAGCAACACTTGAAATTGATTTTCCTGCAAAATACCTCTAGGTATTTACAGCAAAAATATCAAAGCATTCCTAATAATCATATTGGCTTTATTCACAATAGCCAAGAATGGAAATAAACTAAATGTCCATAAACAATCAAGGCTATGTTGCATATCATACTGCAACACATATCACTATCACTATCTTCCTGGTCATCCTTTGCTAGAGCAGGCACCAGTAATATCTCCATATGTCCTTTCTCATGCTAGTAGAACCCAAAGGCATCTGCTTGCTCCAGGAACATAGGCCCACATTATATTAGGTCATGGGAATGAACTAATATAAATGTTACTGGTATTTGGCATATCAAATACTACATGAGCATCTTGCCAGGCTTGCCATGTGGGTGGCATACTGTTGTAGTCACCTCTAAATAAAGCATTTATAGATGAACTCATGCGGCTGCTAGTGAAGCAACACATATATTCAAAAGAATAGTACCTACATTTCTCAAAGGTGAAATCTTACCTTGTTCAACAACATAGAATTTGAGGTGATTATGTTAAGAAAAGTAAGTCAGAAATTATGTGGGAATTAACAAATAGTTTCTCTCAGACATACTCTGCTTAATATCATACAACACAGGTGTGGGAGCACAATTTGTGATGATACGGTGAAACTATTACTATGGGGGAAGGGATGTAGGACTAAAAAGCAAAATGTGGTGATTCGGTAGTGTGTAAGTAGCTACAACTATGGTGGCAATGCAGTGGGACATAAAAAAGTAGGAAGTAATATTCCTAAAACTTATAAATGATTTTAAACCATTATCAGATAAATTACACTTGATATAGCAATAAAATACAAGCTCTCCTATAAATTCAATACATTGATCTATTCAATTGAAATAAGCTCAAGGCTACTCATTTTATAGGTGTGTATACACATGCACGCACACTCATTTTCCCATCTTCTTGGTTGGTTCTTAGCTACTGAACTGAATGATCATTCCACTCTGATTGAGAAATGTTATCCTAATAAAATATAAGATTGATAAGAATAGCAAACATAGTTTCTGATATTTCTCATGACACACCAGTCACTTTCTTTCATATATATCCTCTGCTAAACTGGTCTCTCAACATACTATTCAGAAACACTATTACTATTGTGGTAATTAACTTTAAATAGTATTTACTAAATAGTATTTACATTTTAATTTCATAGCACTCTTGGAATAAAGCAAAAGAAAATTTTAAGTGTCTATCCCTGTATTCATAAGGTAAAAAAGAAAAGTTGTATTGGTGTCAGGTTGATGAATCGCCCCTCTGTTATCTTAGTAGCTATAAGTAAAGTTTAGTTTTGGGGGAAGCATGACATATTCTAAAAAGTATTTTAGTATTTGCAGCTGTCTTTGGCCACACTGCATGTTTCCAGGTGTGCAGGTACCTGATAACAAAGGCAAGATGGGAAGAGACAGTTAATTACGCTCCAGGTTTCAAATCCACTTCAGAGCAACAGGTCCAGATGGGAAAGAATGAAGATGCCAATCTCTGGAATTCAGCACTCAGAAATCTCTTTTCAGACTCTAGATCAGCAGTCCCTAAATATTTTTGGCCTACTTACTCCTCTTCAGGAAAACAAATAAACAAACCACTACTCAGCAACTCTCCCCTACCACCACTGGAAATCTACTACTTTTAAACAGCTAGAATCACTAAAAACCCAAATTATACCCCATCAAAGTAACACTATGTACAACTAGAATTACTCCCAAGCTACTGCCTCCTCAATTGTTTCAGTTCCCCACAGAGGGTGGTACTGCCCACTGCTTTAGACAACAATTCTACAATAACCACGATCGTAGACTAATAGCTTTTACTCTTTGTACACCCCTGGGAGAGCTCTGGTCATGGACGGGCATTTGAATCAAATGCTCTAGACTCATGACCCTGTGGATTCTACACATTTTCTTCTTTTTAAAATATAACTCATGGTTCTAACATGAAAAAATTATAAAATAGTAAAATTAAGAGAGGTGAAGGAACTTCAAATCCACAATATGATTAAGATCAGAGAAAAAGAGGAAGATATAGAAGGGAGAAGATTGAAAGCTTACATGCAAGGAAGCGGGAATGGTATTAACTCTGATAGTAAAAGTTTATCCCATAGAAATAGAAATTTATTCATGCACAGTCTCTCCACCAATTTAACATATATAATTAATTTGGAATTGTTTTCAGTTTTTTCCATAACAGTGAAGAAGGTTGGAGGAGTACTGAATTTAATGTCTACCAACACTTTCCTCTCCATCCTATTTCAAGAGTTCAGAAGAGTTGTATCTTGGTTTAGAATTTGATAAAATTCTGCTGAGTCTAGCAAAATCTATTTAGATATAGTTCCCTCCAGCTTCAATAATTCATATTTACCAAGATGTATTTTATCATAAGATAATGTTATATCACAGATAATTTTATAGAAATGATTTTGTACTTATTTTAATATTTTGTTAATTTATTTAAAATATTCATAAGAATTTAAGAACTTTTATGTTGTATGATTTCAAAAAAGAAGATGCTTATTTCTTATATCTTTTGAAGATGATACATGTATCATTTGTTTTTAAAATGAATATAACATTTTTTTTCTGATGTTTGGTTGCATTTTTCACTCTTTTATTGAGAATCTTATCAACTAACTAAAACTGCAGTTTCTTCTTTTTTGAAGATGCAAAATCAAAATTGGAATTAATCATTAGTTCATTTATTCTTTTCATTGGACAAATACACTTAGCTACCTATCATTTAATTGTCTATAAAAACTTTTAGCAGAAATACATTGTAAGCAGATGTGATTTTTATTCCTTTTTTGAGTTATTTCCTTATTTGAAAATTTTTGCTTGATTTAATTTTTTTTCCTCTGATGGTAGATTCATCTATGTTGCCAATGTCTACTTGTCATTTTGATGGGTTGCCCAGAAGAGTGGTTCATTTCCTGCCGTCTTTATTCTTTCTTTCATATGTATCTGTTTTCATGAAATACAATTGGTGTATGTTGTCATTTTGTTTTGTTTTTTGTCTTTCCAAAATGTTCTTTCAGGGTTATTTTCAGTTATACTTTTGGCAATATTGTATGATTAATTGTTACATAAAATATCAGTGTCTTTAGAAATTATTTAGCTTCCCAAATGCCCATTGACATAGATTATTTAATAGCTGTTTCAGAATGATCTTTGAAGCAATAAATTTTGTTTTATAAATATAGTTACCAAATGTAATTTAAAGGTGATAAACTAGACTTTGATGACCTAAAATTAGTGTACATTTATCATTTTAATCTTCATGTAAATTTATTTAGAATTGATTGCTTAACATGAAGAGCTCAGCACAAAATTAAAATGTTGATCACTTTCTTATTAGGAACTTTTAAGACAACCATGGTATCAAACACTTGGTCGTCCTGTAGAAATAACATGCCCTTGTAGCTTACCCTGTGTGTATTATTTATGCCCTTGTAGCTGACCCTGTGTGTATTATTTATGCCCTTGTAGCTGACCCTGTGTGTATTATTTAGGCATATGCTTTTACTTTCAAGACAATCTTTAAGTTGATGAAAACCCAACCGAAGAATGCCTTTATTATAGTTTTTTTACAAGTCATATTGTTATTTGCAAAGAGAAATATATAAAATCAACATATATGCAACCGCAATTTTAAAGCATGGATTCTTATATGGACTGTAGTATGTTAGGACCTAATATTTCACTTATTTTACCATTATTTTTGTTATTTTGAAAAACTCTGATAATTTGAAAACCTCTGATAATTGGTAAGATATAAATATTATGCATATCTTTGAATTGAGCCTAAAATTTGGAATGAGCCTAAAATTAAACTTCTATGAAATTTACTTATTACCACAAATTCTCTGATAACCATCTGAGAGATTATTGCATTTCCTATTCTCTTAAGTTAAACCATATGGTTTTACCAATATTCAATAGCGGGCAGACAAAAGGGAAACGTCTTCTATCTCTGAGCTACGGCACTCCTTATACATAACATTCAAATACCTATGGCATTCAAAGTGATATCTTTAACAATAAGATGGGGACTATTTCTTGCCATAGTAGCAATATAATATTTTTAACTCATTGTCTATTGTTCACATATATTCACACAATTATTTTTCAGTGGAAATTCCTGAACTATTGGGAAATATATGGAATGGATATGCACTGAACATAAAATGCCATGCATAGTTCTCTGTTATTTTTTTACAACCCTCTGCCCTTTACCACAGGACCTCTAAAATCTTTGCATCGCATAATATGAAAATCATTGATTCTGAAGTGGGAATTTCAATATGCCTTATGCCATTGTCCAAAAAAATATTATTCAGTACAAATTATTAAGAAATGATTTGCAAGGGATCCAATTCTCATATTGAAAATATTGGAATGATATTTCTGTTTTAGCATGAGAACAGGACCATCTGTTTTATCTATTGTAAAAGTGAAATACTGATAGTTTTCAGTAGCTGGGTCTCTCAAGGACGTTAGAAAATTTGGAGGATATGGGAATTCAAAAATTTCCCCCCAAAAGATTTCTATGTTAATTTTATTAAGGGAGAGATTTCAGGAAAATTAGACCTTAAAAACAGAGATAGAATAGAATTATAAGTCCTTTACTCCTTCATATTAGGCGCCGGCATCTGGCACTTTCTATGAATTAAGTTTGGTGGAGGTTGAAATAAATCTACGGCTGACTGCTGAGTAGTTCCAACCCAGACCCTAAAACTGTTTTTCCACTTTCATTTGGGCTGAGCCTTTTAGCAGCATCTGGGTCTGGTATATTCCTTACTGTCTATGCAGTATGTATAATTACGGGATTTTTGCCTTTAATTCATGCCCTTCCAATTCTATTTTTCCAATCAAAGGCCTTTAGATGTTAACTTGCAAGTGAAGAATATATTGGCCTGCTGCTCCCCAAGCTTTCTCCATTGATAATTCTGCCAAAGTTTACTTCTTAAAACAGAATTTAAATTAGAATTCTTAACTTTATTCCAATCACTTATCTTCCCATTGTTTGATTTACTCGAGGTGGCACCAGTAACATCCCCATTCCAATAACCCAAATGTGAAAATTTTTAAATAAATTCTCCATGCAGTGCAGATGATGAATGAACTTAGCAAATCAGTTTATACTATCTAGGTTGAAAAATCGAGAAACTATGACTTCATGTGGTATTCTATACATTTATTTAAAAGTATTGCAAAGATGGGATTTCTATGATATATTTTGTAAAATAATCTGGTCTTAGAAATTTTCTTTCAAATTAAATTTTCAAGAATTCCTGATTATCAGCAGAACTGCATCTGTATGGGTTAGTTTTAATTCAAGACTTTTCTTGAAAAGTGTAGATGAACTGCTGTTTAACAGCCTTTCTTTCTTTCTTTCTTTCTTTCTTTCTTTCTTTCTTTCTTTCTTTCTTTCTTTCTTTCTTTCTTTCTTTCTTTCTTTCTTTCTTTCTTTCTTTCTTTCTTTCTTCTTTCTTTCTTTCCTTCCTTCCTTTTCTTTCTTCCTTCTTCTTTTCCTTTCTTTCTTTCTCTTCCTTCTCTTCCTTCCTTCCTCCTCTCCTTCCTCTCTCTCTCTCTCTTCTCTTCCCTCTCCTTCCTTCCTTCCTTCCTTCCTTCCTTCCTTCCTTCCTTCCCTCCTTCCTTCCTTCCTTCCTTCCTTCCTTCCTTCCTTCCTTCCTTCCTTCCTTCCTTCCTTCCTTCCTTCCTTCCTTCCTTCCTTCCTTCCTTCCTTCCTTCCTACCATCCATCTGTCTGTCATCACAAATGCTGGCTGACATCGACCATGAATGTAGAAAGATAGGTCCACAGCTGAATCTCAACAAAACTATGTTATGAAAAATGAACTAGTTCCAGATGCTCCATTCACTCTCAACGAAACAAGCATCTCTGAATGCAGCAGTTATGTGTACCTAGGCCGAGAACTCAACATGATGAACGACCTAAAACCTGAGCTGCACAGGATGAAGATAGCATGGAATGCCTTCAAGAGCATCGAAGAAATAGCTAAAAGGACAAAGAAATTCAGGCTCCAGGCACATCTCTTGGACTCCGCCATTCTCCCTGCATTGACATATGCCTCAGAGACCTGGGCCCTATGAAAGCAGAATGAGAACACTATTAGTCCCCAAAGAGGAATCAAAAGAGCTATGCTTAGGATATCACGCCTCACTCAAGTGAGAGAAGGAATCTGGAGCTCCGACCTCTGTCGATGATGTAGAGTCTACATTTGGCTACCTTAAGAGAGTCATAGTTACTCCCACCGCTTACCCATGCTTCAGATGTGTCACCCAGCAGACCAGCCTATCACCACCTGGCTTTGCGCAGCCGCTATGCAGCGGTTCATCAATAAATGCTGGACTTAGAGATGACTACAAGAGTATGCTACCTGCACGGCAGAGCCTGGCAAGCTACCCGTGTCGTATTTGATATGGCAAATACCAGTAACAATTATAGACCTCATTCTGGAATGGATTGAGGCTCTTTATGTTCCCGAGCAAGCAGATGCCCTTGGGCTCTACTAGCATGAGACAGGACATATGGAGATGTTACTGGGGCCCGCTCGAGCAAATTGGTGATGATCGGGAAGATAGATATACAGTGATACAGTGAAAGATGTGTCAAATGTTAATGGACATGGAAGTTAGCTTTCAGTGTTGGACTTTCTTAAGAGAAGTTTCAAGTCCTTATTGGGTATACAGCAATAGTTTGATTCTTTCTCTGATTCTGAGTACTGGATGGTATGACAGAGCTCATTTTATCCTGAATGAAACTTAACGCTCTACTAACCTTTATTAGCATGAGTCTGCTTAAGAAAACTTGGTAAGGTCCCATCTATTTAGGTAGTAGTTGATTAGAAGAGGATCCAGTTTTCTAGATCTTCAGTAAGATCCTATTACAAGATTGAATTTTTTTTTTCTTTTTGGGTCACACCCGGCAATGCTCAGGGGGTTCTTCTGGCTCTGCACTCAGGAATTACTACTGGTGGTGCTTGGGGGACCATATGGGATGCCAGGGATCGAACCCAGGCTAGCATGGGCCAGCCATGCGCAAGGCAAACGCCCTACCCACTGGGCTATCACTCCATCTCCAAGATTGAATTTTGAGTATGCTAATTCTACGAGGGGGAAACAAAATAGTATTTCTATATTCTTGAATTGTTGCTGCATTGTTGCTGTCCTGATTTAATAACATACTCATTTAGTTTTGAACTCTCTCAGTCCATGGACCAAAGAGACGGTTCAGTGGTAGAGCACTTGCCTTGCACATGCAGACGTAGGTTCAATCCCTGGCACCACATATAGTCCCTGAGCCTTTATTGAATGCCCTTCCCCTCAAGACTATAGAGATCTAAATGGTCCTTGGCAGAAAAATGTTTCCTCCTCTCTTCTTTAATTCCATCACTTTAGCCTGATCATGAAATGAATTATATACATGAATCATTTCCATTGGAAATTGAATAAAAGAAAGAGACTAAATACAATATTTGAGTTAAATTCTGAAGATAATAAATTCATTGAGGAAGATTTGAGTCAAATCTATAGTCAATGCCACTGTACTGATATAATTAGTTTGGATGAGGCTATATTATGTCAATTGGTAAGAGTTTAAGGGACGACTACATAAGGAAACATGACTAAAGGACATAAGGAAATTATAAAGTATTTATGTAGTTTTCTATATTAATCTGATATGAAAGATTGAGTATAATAAAGTAATCCCATGAAGATCACCATCTTTTATCAGATAAACTTGTCTGCTTTTTTATCTTCTGTACAAAATAAATTGCTCTGTTTTTTTTTTTCTCTATAGAAACTGGCTATGAATCTGATAGTGGATTAAGAAATCACAGCATTTAGGAAATATATGCTACTTAAGAAATCCTTCTATGAACCTAATTTACATGTAAGGAAAGCAAGATTTAGGAAAAAAAGTTTTACTTATTCCAAAAAGGTTTTACTTATACTTTTACTTATACCATATCTGTAGAGTAGTATATGAAATAGCAAAGGCCAAAACTTTTATCTCTGTGTTCTCTTCCACCCTACTTAATACTGATGAGGAAATCTGAGTGATAGAAATCACTGTACAAATCTTAGGGGTTTTCACTCATCTAATTCCCTAAATTATATAAACCAGCTATTTATCATTGTGTCTGCTAGTTGTATTTTGAGGGTGGGGGTGTGGGGAAGGGTGAGGTGTTTTTCCTATCCATGCTCCCGGGACCATCCTGGAATTTATCCCCAATGATTTCTTAGTCAATGAGGCCTGATGGTTGAATGTTAGGGTTCTTTAATGGTCTGCCATGGACCATCCAGGACACCACACTGATGCACAGAGAATGCAAGTACTATGCACAGAGATGCTAAGAGGGCCATAAGGTACCCAAGATTAAATCAGGATACTATGCCCTAATTCCTGTAAGATCCACAGCCCCTCATGTTTCTTTTCACATGGAATTAGCAGGCAGTGTGACCTCGTTAGATTTACAAGTTGGGAAGTCTGTCTTGGGCCTATATAAAATATCTGTTAATTAGAAGACAAATGAGACAGGAGACATAAAATTTCTTAAAGATCCCAGCAGGGAAAACCACTGGTATGTGATTATGGAGGGCATCAGCCAAGCCTTTGTCCCTGGGCCTGAAGCAGAGGTTAATAGAGCTGACAGGATTAGACACTTACAAATCACACAGTGAAGGAAGCCAAAATTATCAAAGAACAGCAGTTCTTCTATAATCATTCTGCAATATCTGAACATGAGTCCAGGAAGCTTGTATGACTCAGGTTCCTTCTTTCCGTTGTGGGGTGAGGGAGGGGTCACAGCTGGTAATGCTCAGGGGTTGCTCCTGGTGCTACAGACTCACTCTGCACTCAGGAATCACTCTGGTAGTACATGGACAACCATATGGATGCCACCATCAAACCCAGGTCAGCCACGTGCAAGGCAAGCACCCTACCCACTCTACTACCTCTCTGGCTCACCTTTAGGTTATTTCATTTTTGTTTATTTTTTTGACCCCACCTGTAGATGCTCATGGATTACTTCTGGCTCAGCACTCAGAAATTACAACTGGTGGTGCTCAGGAGATGATTGGGGATGCCAGGAATTCAACTCCAGATAGGCTTTATGCAAAACAAATTTATTATTCAATTAATCTAGGTTTTCTTGCCTATCATTGAATAATTATTGACAAAATTTCAACTCCTTTACCTTTTTCCTATTTGTTATTTCCTTATTTGTTGAATGTCCTCTGGATTAACAAGTTTACCATATAACTTGCTCTTGGGCTACAGAAACTTCTAGAAAAAAACTCACCAACCCATGCCTATTGGTGCTTTTCCCATTTATTTGAATTTTTTTTTTTTTTGCCTTTTTCACTCCTCTTCCCTGAAGCCCAATCATCTTTCTCAGGGAGAACCTAGTTTTACATATTCACATTTTTAGCTTGACATTTCTCTATGATGAGCTTTTTTTTTCTTTAATGGAGTAAAATCACTGTCAAAGCTCTAGATCCTATCTTAAGGGAGTTCTCCTTCCCCCCTGCATTTATGCCTGCCACCATCTTTCTCTTTGGAGTCAAGCTGTCGCATCATGGGCATGTTATGTCTGTCAGAATTGCACCTAGGTCCTCTTGGCATGTCTCCTTGTCACTACAGCTCAGCATTTGGCTCCCTTTGGCCTCCAGGTGGATTGGCCATGGTACAGCTTTTATGCGTTTATCACTTGACTCAGAGTCCATATTGTGGCGAAGGATTTTATTATCAAAACGTGTGTCTAGTGTCTGTCCAGGGCTTTCTCACAAGCAGAATTGCTTGTGACACACTTGATAAAGAAAATAAGTATTTTTCAGTGTGAAATGTAGAAAGAAGTCTTTGTCGCTTGACATCAGATGTGACTTGTGAGAAAATTTCCAAGACCATCTCTTTGCAAAAGCAAGATAATGTTCTATTCTAAATTTTGTTTGCTTATCTCTTTTTACAAGAATTGATTTAACTAAGTACCTGACTTTGTAGAAAGTGCCATTTAAACTCAGAATGCTGTGATATATTAAAAAATGTGATCTCTACCTTTAATTTCAAAATAGGCTTAATTCTTAAATATTTTTGCTTGCTACCTTTCTCATCATATTCAGTCCATCATTCAGCCTGGTGAAAACAGTTCATCAGGTCTCTAACAAGAGAACAATGACACAAAAAATGGAAATCTATACTATGAACAGGTCCTATATCAGCCCTCTCTGATTAATTCCTCTCTTTCTTCTCAACGCCTAACTCATCCTGACTGAATCAATCAAAAAGCTATTACTTTCATACTTGGAAGTGTTGCTTTCAAAATCAATAAAAAGCACAGTTCATTTTTAATATGCAATATATTATAAAAATGAAATTTTCATTTACTTGAGGTGAAAATTTATGAAAAAAATATGTTCAGGAAAACTATTGACTGTGTATACAGATGTATATTTATAAGTCTTCGTCAGAGAGTTTATATTTCATCTCACTTAATATTTTCATCACTATTAACTTTTCGTATGTATATATGTTCCTATAGAATATATAATTCAAAAAGGAAACAGTGGATTACTTCCTGTTGAATTGTTACATCGTGTGCATCTAAATCATAGGCTTTGGGTGAATGAGCATGTGTTTTTAAGCTCTAGCTATGGGAGATGCTCTGTATTTAAAAAAAAAAAATATATATACATATACCATGGGAAAGAGAGTTAAAGGACAGGTATCTACATAGTTGAGACCCTGAGTCTCAAATAAATGAGTGTCTGGTACCATAAAACAAAAACAATCAAAAACACTTAGGCCAGTTCCAATTATTTACCAAATATCTAATCTTTTTTAAATGTCAGTAAATGATTCAAAGACATCTTTAGTAAAACATATGAAGTTCTTCATCTGGAAGTTTCTTTTTATTTATTATTATTATTATTTTTTTTGCTTTTGGGTCACACCCAGCTATGCTCAGGGGTTGCTCCTGGGTCTGCACTCAAGAATTACTCCTGGAAGTGCTCGGGGGACCATATGGGATGCCAGGGATAGAACTGGGTAAATCGCATGCAAGGCAAGTGCCCTACTGGCTGTACTATTGCTCCCTCCCTCATGTGGAAGTTTCAAAGAAGTTAGCTGTGCTATTGATAAATAACAATATTGTTCATGAATAGAACCACTAGCTTCTAATTTAGAATGACTACTTGAATTGTGAGTCTGTATTTAGGAATATGTATTTTCTGGTATTATTTGTCATTCATCTTTACATTCTAGAAATACAGAAAAATGATATATAGAATCTTATGCATAATAGTTAATTTTTCATTGATTATACTAAAATATAATGGTGTTTTATATTATTCAATTATGTATAGGACCATGTAGAATATTTAAATCTAACTATGTCAGTAAAATGAGGGCTACATAATGCAGATGGGTAATTTGTTAATTATTATATGTATTAGTTTTTGCCTACAGCTTTTTTATGTACTGAAAATACACAAATAACCAGCATTTCAGTATGCTTTAAAAATTTTCCCATCCCTAAGGGTCAGAGCAATAGCACAGCGGGAAGGGCATTTGCCTTGCATGCGGCCAACCCGGTTTCAATCCCTGGCATCCCATATGATCCCCCGAGCACTACCAGGAGTGTTTTCTGAGCAAAGAGCCAGGAGTAATCCCTGAGCATCGCCGGTTGTGATACAAAAAAGAAACAAAATTTTTTTTTTCCCAGACCTTTTCTTTGCAATTTTTGTTGCATTGACCAGAGATCATACATGTTGGTGCACACAGTTGTTGGCACCATTTGGTTGCAGTATATAAGATCCCACAACTTGACTGTGGCTTGGGGGTTCCAGGATTGTATGCAGCATGTGGGGTGGTGCCAGCATCAGATTCTCAGCCTCCTGCCCACAAAACTGGTGCTTTTAGACTCTGGTTTCCTTTCTTTGACTGTGGTCACAGAGAGATGGAAGAAAAGTTTTTTAGATTATAAGAAGGCAATAGTTCTTAGTGTAGTGCGGTGTGCTAAGTGTAAAAAGAATTGAGTTTTGTATGTGGGTGATGGATGGAGTTTTACTAAGTGATGGATAACTGCTCATGCTCTTAATGGCATTTCATCTATCAACTACTTTTGATAGGGTTGATCTCAAGTTGTTGCTGACTCCAATTTTTTGTGGATTAACTGAGGTGAAAGTGATACCTGTTTGAAGTTTTGCTAATATAAAATTTCCCCTCTTGAGAGGAGGATGAATTATATTATCTGCCGAGATATCTTTCTCTGTGATTTCTTTACTGTCAACCTTCTTGTTCTTTCAACCATAGCTCTTCTGTGTTAGCTGAAATAGAGACTTATATTGTTAAATAATTGTTTCCATGGCGTGGGAAATTTATGTAGCTGCATTCCTTCATATAAGTTGCCAGAATGCAATAACTTTTGTTGAAGAAAATGAGGTGGAATCTGCTTCTCTATGGCAGGGTGTAGCCCCTTTTCTTGATTCCTACATTATTTAATTATATGCTTTCCAAACTGCAATAAACTATGAAGTAAAGTCTTTGAAGAAGCTAACAAGGGCAAGGGACTTATGGAGACTCATCCAAATGGTAGAACCTATGCACTTTCTGGCTCCTATTTTTTCAAACTCAATTAAAACTGAATAACACAATTAACAAGAAAATAAATGTTAGGAGAAAAGGCAAGGAACTGGAGCAATGGCACAGCCGGTGGGGCACTTCCTTCACACATGGCACTCTGCTTCAATCTCTGGCACCCCAGATGGTCTGCTGAACCCCACCAGGAATGATCCCAGAATGCACATCCAGGAATAAGTCCTAAGCACTGCCTACTGTGGAAAGAGAGATGGGGGTAGAAAATGCAGAAAAAGAGGTTATAAAAGATGTTTAAAATGATCAGAGTAAGAAGATATTCATTTAAAATATTTGACCAAAATTTGGGGACTGTAAACTTTAGGTCGCACCCAATGGTGTTCAGGGCTTACTCTTGGCTATGTGCTCCGGGGTCACTCCTGGAAGTGATTAAAGGAAAATGTTTAGTGCTGAGGATTAAACAGGAGTCAGTCGTGGGCCAAGCGAGTGCACTGAACCTGTACTATCGTCCCAGTCCTTTACAAAGTTTTATTCGTATGTGCTTGGTCTGATAGGCCCCGACAGCAGTGCTCAGGGCTTATTCCTGTTATTTTCTCAGGAGTCATTCCAGAAGGTTCTCTAGGAAGCAAGTACAGCTGAGAACCAAATCTGGGACTCTCACAGGCAAGGCATATGCCCAACCCACTGAGCTATCTTTCTAGACATTGAAAAAAATTTTTACAGGCTTGAAATTTTGTTCCATTTTTAAAGGAACAAAATGCTATAAAACTACAGACAATTTTAAAAAAAAATTCTATTTAGCAGCATTTAAAAATTGTTTGGGGGACGGAAGTGATAGTCCAGCAGAGATGGCATTTGCTTGCATACGGCTGACCAGGTTCGATCCCCGGCATCCCATATGGTCCCCTGAGCAATACCAGTAGTAACTCCTGAGTGCAGAGCCAGGAATAACCCCTAAGTATTGCTGGGTGTGACCCCCAAAAATATACATATATGTATATGTAGATGTAGATATCCTCCAAGCATATATATACATACATGCATATATATATGTATATATATATATATATGTATATATATATATATATATATATATATATATATGCATGACTCCTCTAAGAGCCTCTGTATCTGCCGTGGATTGCCTCCTGCAGATCACTTTGTAGATAGGGGGGTAGTTTAAATGTGGCAGTTTATCTGACCATGTATTCTGTATTGGCTGGTATAAATATTCTCTCATGCTACAACAATCATCGTGGGACTAGCTAGATCTTACCAGCATATTTGCCTGGCCACGTTGTATCTCTAAGTAATTAGACCATAGAGAAATGCTGTTTGCCTCCAAGCAAGCAAGTATGGCTCCCTGATAACTCAAAGGCAACTAAAATACAAAACTACCATGAAGTAGACCGAGACTCTTGTGAAGGCTTGGAGAAATATTTAACTGGCATTAGTATAGTCTTGGTACAGAGACATACTTGGTCTCAGAAACCCCCTTCTCTACCCTATAAAGGCATTTCCAGGCAGATCTTGGCTCAAAACATTAGCATATAATATGGCCTAGGTGAGGTGCTGGGAGAAATTACCTGAGGGCATTTGACCCTTCCTGCTTCCCATAATAGTGGGAGGTCTGAGTTGCAGGGGTATAAAACAGCCTGCTCCCTTCCTCTCTCCCTCTCTCTCTCTCTCTCTCTCTCGTTTTGGGCTCTCTCTTTTGGGGCTCACACTCTTCTTGGGAGTCTTGTCTCCTCTCCACAGGGCCTTTACACGTGGTGGCCGCCACCTTGGCTTACACGTGGTTGGGGTTCTAGCCAGGAATCCTAAGCACAGGGTTTTTCCTATTGCTGATTTGTATTCCTGAACCTGTGTTAGTAAAGCCCTTTTAAAACTGCATCAGATTCCTGAGTTTTCATCCATTCCCTGCTGGCCTTGGAGGTAGAAGGGAACTTGATTCCCGGCACTGTTGGATATGTGTGTGTGTGTGTGTGTGTGGTTTATACATATTTAGATATAAATAAAAATATATAAAACTTATGTAAAAATATATAAATGTATTTATATTTTATAATATATATATATATATATCTCTATATGCTTGGGGAATTTCTTGTGTTTATTATAGATCGAATATTACTTTCTGATATTTTTTTAAATTATTATTTTATTTTACATTAGATGTATTTTCTAGTCTTGATTTTATTGGGAGGAGAGGATCATCCAGCTGTGTTTGTGGGCCTGTGACACTCAGCCCCCTGGTGCTCGGTCTCAGCAGCTGACAGACTCATCTTCAGCTGCCCTCTAACGCCTCCTGGGGATCAGACAGGACCTGCTACAATGTTAGTCATGAGCATAAACTTCTCAGCCGAATCCCTAAACCTCCACATTATTTTTTAAATAATTCTATCTGTATTAAGTTTCCTGTCATTTGTTTAAATGTCAAATATTCGTCCACTATTTCATAGTAATAAAATCTACTATGAAATATTTTTATAGCTGCATCAGCAGGTGGCAGACAGGAGACAGGCTTGTTCTACACCCAGGACTCTGCCCTGTGGGCTCTGGGTGGTTGATGGTCTGACATAGAAAAATACCAGGCCCCCTGAGATGAACCCAGAGCCATGGCATAGCCTGGCAAGCTACTGGTGGTGCATTTGATATACTGAAAACAGTAACAATAATGGACCTCATTCCCAGTGAATGGAGACATTACTGGTGCCCACTGAGTAAATTGATGAACAATGGGAAGACAAGTGATAAGTGATATTTTACTTTATGCTATTCATTTCTTGTATTGGTCATTGGTCAATTTCTCCTTTATATTAGTTGCTCTTTTGTTAATGGGTGAGCTGTGTATTCAAGAAGTATTCTGTCATTCTCAGCTCTTATATCTGAAGCAATCAAATACTATTTTCCATGATTTCCATTTTCTGCTAATTATTTAAGTTGGATCATTTAGACACTGTAAGAATTGTGACAAAAATGTATTTTTTGCATTTTGCGCACCATTTTCTCTTTAAGTCTACAGAGTAATGAATTCAGTGCTTGCTTCTTGTCTTACAGTATTTCTCATAATCAGCACAGGCTGCCTGAATTTGGTCTTCCAATAAATTCTTGAACCACACTGTACTGTCAACTGTGTTCTCTGAATTTATGGTTGTCTATAGTTGATGGATATCATGGGAGTATCAAGATAAAGCCATAATCTGCTGATTAACTTGTAACATTTTCTCCCATGTTCAGGCATCAGCATTTGCTTGGAAAAATTTTGATGACCTGTTGGTTTTCTTTTCTTGCAAGTGATGGGCCTTTAAACTTAGCACCCAAATAATGCTGTCTTATCATTAGAGTCCCATAATTTGTCTTGTAGTTGAGCATTTTGATAGAAGAAATCTGTATGCACTTGTCATTTTCCTCTGTCTCATAAGGATCATTCCTTTACTTAATGTTGTTTTATACTCTTTGTTTCATTATTGGTTTGTGTTTTGATACCATACCCAACAGTCTTCAGGTTTCCCCAGCCTAGTGCTCAGGGATCACTTCTGGCTGTGTGTGGGCAGCCTTAGGATCTGAATGGTATCAGCCAAGTGCTTTGCAGGCACCTTAACCTCTGTCCTAAC
Source organism: Cryptotis parvus (assembly GCA_021461705.1). Lineage (NCBI taxonomy): Eukaryota > Metazoa > Chordata > Mammalia > Eulipotyphla > Soricidae > Cryptotis > Cryptotis parvus. The sequence continues at coordinate 441,398 of JAJIBD010000353.1, forward strand.
TTTGCAACTCTTTTCTTTTTCTATGGAAAGAAGAGCGGATTCTTTTTTTTTAATCTCATTTCTAATCGCTGTGATATGTATTTTCTTTTAACCGACAATTGTCTCTTTTGTAAGTTATTTGCATGCTGCCTCTTGCCAAAGGACTTAAGTTATGGTTTCCTTAGCTGGTCTTATATTCACATGTATGATGCCACTTCCATGTTCACCTGTTTCCATGTTTCCATGTTTCACCCTCAATGATTTATATGGAGATTTAACATACAGTTTTGTTTTGCTCCTAATGTCTTGTCCTGTGGTGATCAGGAGAACTGATATGTTCCTTTTAATCTTTGCCCTTCTAGTAACTTTCATGGATGCTGAGAAAATTCCTGTAGTGTTCCTTATTTGGGAATGTTAAATTTCTTCCATTAGCTAATAATGGGAGTTCTTTCTAGGACAGGGCAAAAGAAATGATAAAAATTGCCGCAAGCATCATACCCCAGACTCCTCTTATTCTTTGTTACGTTGATGGGCTCTTGCTTTATGTTTGGAGTATAATAGGGTTATGCTATTCTAGATCCCAGAAACAAGTTTGGTTTGATATTACCTGCAGTCATACCAGCTTGACTGCTAGTGTCCTCTTGCTAATGATACAGTTCTTGCCTCCAAGAATAATTATTTAGGGTCAGAAGTGAATTTTTTATGAAGGTTTCTGAGGTCCTATACACTGACCACTAATGAAAGCTTTCCAAATATTCTCTCTCTCTCTGCTTTTTGACACCACCAGTCTTCTTAGCACTTCCTTATACCTAAGTGTTCTTTTGTGGGGAAGAAGGGTGATCTGAAGCTAAAACTGGTGCTGCAGGGCTTATTGGGAGTGCTCAGGGAAACAAAACATATGTGGTGCTTGGAATCAAATCCAGGACTGCTGTGTACAGGGCAAGTGCCATTCCTGTTATACTGTTTCTTTGGTCCCAGGTTTTGTACTGCCTCTCTATCCTCTATTCAAATATTTTTGAATGTTAGAGGTCATCTTCTGGATTCATATGTTTTCTTATTGATGTCTAATGATTTATTAGAAGCTTATCAATGCCTTTGATCAAATTCTGATTTCCTGCAAGTGTTTCTCTGTTGCAGGACTCCTAAAGGCCTCTGTATCTGCCCTGGATTGCTTCCTGCAGGTCACTTCATAGATAGGGGGTATCTTGTATCTTGCCCTACACGTGTCTGGGGTTCTAGCAGGTCACTTCATAGACAGGGGGTAGTCTAAATGTGGCAGTTTATCTGACCATGTATTCTATACTGGCTGGTATAAATATTCTCTCATACGGGCCGGAGTGATAGCCCAGCGGGTAGGGCGTTTGCCTTGCATGCGGCCGGCCCATGCTGGCCTGAGTTCAATCCCTGGCATCCCATATGGTCCCCCAAGCACCGCCAGGAGTAGTTCCTGATTGCAGAGCCAGGAGAAACCCCTGAGCATTGCCAGGTGTGACACAAAAAGCAATAAATAAATAAATAAATAAATAAACAAATAAATAAATAAATATTCTCTCATGATACCACAATCATTGTGGGACTAGCTATATCTTACCAGCATATTTGCCTGGCCACGTTGGACCTCTAAGCAGTCAGACCAGAGAGAAATGCTGTTTGCCTCCAAGCAAGCAAGTATGGCAACTAAAATAAGTCAAAGGCAACTAAAATACAAAACTACCATGAAGTAGATGAGACTCTTGTGAAGGCTTGGAGAAATATTTAACTGGCATTAGTATTAGTCTTTGGTACAGAGACATGCCATCTCAGAAACCCCTTTCTCTACCCTATAAAGGCATTTCCAGGCAGATCTTGGCTCAAAACATTAGCATATAATATGGCCTAGGTGAGGTGCTGGGAGAAATTACCTGAGGGCATTTGACCTTTCCTGCTTCCCATAATAGTGGGAGGTCTGAGTTGCAGGGGTATAAAACTAGCCTGCTTCCTCTCTTTCTCTTTTTTTGGCTCTCTCTTTTTGTGAGTTCGCACTCTTCTTGGGAGTCTTGTCTCCTCTCTACAGGGCTTTTACACGTGGTGGCCGCCATCTTGCCCTACACGTGTCTGGGGTTCTAGCTGGGAATCCTAAGCATAGGGTTTCTCCTACTGCTGATGTGTATGCCTGAACCTGTGATAAGTAAAGCCTTTTAAAACTGCACTGGATTCCTGAGTCTTCATCCATTCCCCGCTGGCTTTGGAGGTAGAAGGGAACTCTCTTCCCGGCACTGTCTGGGACCCCGGCGGCATTCCCCGACATTTCTCACCCAATTAATTTATTTATTTTTGCTTTGTGGCCCTTCCTGGCAGTGTTCCTGGCTTAATCCTGGCTCTGTGCTCAAGGATCACTCTTGGATAGTCCCAAAGGACCACTCAGAGGTGTTGGGGATCAAACCAAGTTCAACAATGTAAAAGTCAAATTTCCTACCTACTATTTTACTATCTCTAGGCCCTCACTCAATTTGTTATTGCTTGTGATAACTTGTTATATGATGAAAGTTAGAGGTTTTTTTTTCTTTTCTGGCATTATTAAAATAAATTTAATATAAGCATTTTTTTCTAGTTTTCTGGTTTCTAGCAATAGGATGGTCAAAACTGAGTGACTGCCTTGGATGTGTGGATATATGAGTATGTATATATGTATATATGTATGTACACACATATATATGTGCGTATGTATGTATATCCCAAGACCTATAGTTATGACAAGGCATTATATGTATATATGTGTATGATAACTATATGATATGAAATACCTTATGATAACTATATAATATATGTATATGTACATATGCCTTGTGATAAACATGACTAAATGCATGTACAGTGACTTATATGCATCTTTGTGTTTAATTTTTTTTCTTTTACATCAATAGGCATGCAACACTAGTTCAAATATAAAATTATAGAGTTTTGTTTGCAAGGCAGTGCAACATTGCTCAGAATATTCAGGGTTTATGTTTTTGGTTTGTTTTATTTTTTGGTTCTAATTTCTGCATGCCTTACTGTAGTATAAACTGCATATTAACATAGGAGCAAAGCTGCTGCTAGTCCCTCAGATTACATGCAACAGTCAATCCACAACATGAACAGCAGATGTCACTGTGGTATGAAGTGACTCATTACTTCAATCACTCTCATCTGAAACTGTGGTTACAGGTTCCAAATCTTTGGCTCTACTGATAGAAATTTACAAAAGTATTATTTTAATCAGGAACAGTAGCTATTACAGTAGGCAAGACACCTGTCTTGAATGCAGTTTACCCAGATTTAATCCTTGGCATCTCATATGGTCCCATGAACCCCACCAAGTGACAACTGAGAACCAAACCAGAGAAATACCTGAGCACAGCCAGGTGTGATACCAACTGCTCCCCCTTGCTGCATGAAAACACACAAAAATTAAAAGCTTCAACTCAGAATCCTGAGTGAGTTTTATAATTTGGCATAATACAACAGGGATGTACATCAGCTTTGCAATGATCTAAGTGTTTTATTTGAAACTAAGATGAGCATTTCAGAGTTTCTTCTACTTGATACAAAATGATATATGATATCAAAATTATGAATTCTTGTGTCCAATTTTCTGGAGTAGTTTGACCTTTCCCTGAACCTATACCTGCAGGTGTGGGTCAGCAGAATATCCTTCTATTCACATGCTACTTCTAGCTGTGATACAGAGCAACGGCACCCCGGCAAGCCCGTTAGGAGTATGATGTTGAACTGCGAAAAGATATTTCTTTCTAGTAGAGCTCTTCCCTAAAACTTTCCTCTTAATATCTTGCTATTCAAGTCACATTTTGGGGGTGCCCACATTTCCATCAATATTCACATTTAGTTTTCAAGTCTTACAACCTTTATTTTCAGATTGCTCCATTTTTAATAAGAAATTGGAAATACATTTCTTTATGCTTAAAAATGTTTGAATATTGACTAATATATTTTGTGTGGGGATTCCCAAGCGGTGCTCATAATGATCAAGCCAAAAAATTAGGCAGTTGAGTGCTTGACCCTGAGAATGCTCAGGTCCAACACAGCCAGGAATTACCAAGACCAGCCAGAAGGGCTTCCAGAGGGCTCCAGAGCCACAAAAAAGAAAAGGTGATTGAGGACCACAGGCCAGGATCTATCGATTGTTGGGTACGCCATGTCACAACAGCGAGCCAATGAGGGTCAGCCGCTGCAAGACATACTCCTTAGTCCTTAGTATTATTTCTTTGGTCTCTGTTTCTCATAGTTTTGCCCATATTCTTTGGATTAAGTGCTCACATCTTTGGTCAGAAATTCTTCTGGGAATTGTCTTATGTCTTAGTGTGCTGTTATATTTTAAGTTCAATTTTGTTTTCCAGTGTTCAGCTTCATATGTTATTCCCACTCTCAATTATTTTGAATACTGTTTCAGAGTCCCTTTGTCGAAGAAATACCAATCACACTAGTATGACATTTTAATTAATTTTATCAGCTCTTAATTGACAGCCTTATAGAAGTCTTGCTGCCTGGTTTGCTGCTAATAGTTTGTGAGAGAATGACTTGAGAGAAAGTGATGTATAAGTCATTTTCTATCTGTGGCAAACACTGCAGACAGAATTATGGAATGCTTTTCTGTCACTATTTATTTCTATTATAATAATGCATTTACATTTTGCAGGCTGGAAATGAGGTGGGGAGAGTTGGAATCTTCCATTGCCTTGTTCTACCATTGCCTGATACTAAGCACACTGCTTGGTCCCAAAAAGAAAGAGCACCATAAAATTAAAGAAAAAATAATCATGACAATGAGTATCTGTGAAGCTTACACAGTCTAATTTGAAAAGGATTTGGTGAATGTTTTTCTGACTCTGATCTTCATAAGAAAATATTTAAAACAATCAAAAGATATTGCAAAGAAAGATCTATTTTTAATGCAAAATATCCTTGAAATTCATAAAATGTGTGGGAATAGAAATGACTGTAATTTTAGTAACATATTCATTCATTTAGCTTCACAATTTATCTCTGGTGGTTAAGCTTGGAGCAATGGTGCTGTAGATATTATACTTAAATTTATATAGTCAGCCAGGTTGCAATAGAACTATAATATATCTTTAGAGCAAACTTAAGTGCTACAAACCAGCAAACTTAAGTGCTACAAAGTCAAGATAGATTATCCATACAATAGCACAAATGCAAGTTTTGTATGCCTTGTTAGTATACATGTCAGATATATTTTGGGCTTTCTTTTATAAAGTCATTACTATCTAGGAGAGACATATGGTATGTCAGTGGTACAGCTTATTAAGGTGTTTGAGGAGGAAATATTAAGAATGTGTACCAGATGGTATTTAGCTCCATAAGAGCACAGATGATTACCTGGTAGTTGCTACTGTCTTCTCTCATTGATTTTTCTTATATGATGCACAATAATTATGGGGAAATAGTTCAAATACTAATATATTATCATTTGGAACTCTTTGTATACTGCTGCCCACTGTTTTTTTGTTAACTGGTTGAGTATTTCCATCTATAAAAAGAGCATTTAGGCTATAAGGAAAAGACTTATATCTCTACATCTTCCAGGTTGATAATTAAAAATAAAGTATGATGCCACTTCAAAAGTTAACTCCAGGTTCCTTTGTGTATATATACTCAAAGTGTGAATATTGCAAAAATATTACGCTTACTATAATTAAAGTTGATAACTATAGAAAACAGTTATAAAAGAAATGTCACCCTGATCTACTGCTTGGTCCCCCAAACACTGCGGGGAGTGATCATGATCCCTAGTACAGATCTGGGGGTAGTATGCAAGCACCACTGTGTATGCCCAAAAGATTTAAAAATAAATACAGAAGGGCCAGAAAGATAGCACAGTGGCTAGGGCATTTGCCTGCATGCAGCTGACTGAGGTTCTATCGCGGCATCCCACATGGTCCCCCTGAACACCGCCTGAGTGACTACTGAGCATCACAGAGTGTGACCCAAAAAGCAAAAATAAACAAATAAATAAAGTAATTTATTTATTTATTATTTAAAAATAGACTCAACACACTGGGAAGTTCCCCAATTAAATGATCAGACAGTAAATTTTAGATATATTTATTTTAAATAAAACTCCAGCGCCTCCTACATCTTCTAGATGCAATTATAGTGTCATTAATCTAATCAACAAATGAGGATTTTACTTTGAGGATTTAAAAGGGGTAATTCTATAGCATGTCCGCAAGTCAAGGAGAGGAATAAATTAGCCTAGGCCTCATCTACCCCAGATCTGGTTATTCAATTAGGAATATACATGCTTACTTTGTCTAACAACAACCAACAAACTTCTGCAAACTCTTCCTTTGAGTACTTGAGGATGAATCAACAGTTATTCTTCCTGAGGAAGAGAGCTGTTCCTCATTAAAAATCAAGACTACACTATTTTATTTGAATCACTTTTGGCATTTTCTAGTGAATTATGCAGTTGGAAACAATAGCTTTAAATGTCTATTATGTAATGTCTCTAGATGTTGCCAATACAAAAATTAATCATATTATATTTAAGCTATTATGGCTGTTAATAATAGCTAGCATTTTATTATCATGCTTATCAAAAGTATAATGGGCAAATAAATTATGTAATATCCATCGATGATATGCATAAATATACGGCAATGAGAAGAAAAGCAACTAATGTTTCAAATGCCGTGAATAGATCTCAAAATATAATTTTAAATTGAAAGAGAAAAACACGAAGGGAAAATTTTGTAGTTCTACAAAAGTTCAAAGCAATTATGTTTAAGAGAAGTTGGCAATGTTTATCTTTGTGGAGAAAAGGGAATTAAGAGAATGCTTTCAGGAGGATTGTGATTTATTTATGTTATTCTGTATTATAATTTACTTGGAATTGACATAAGTGTTCTTACTTTGTAAGAATTTATTAAGTTCGGGCTGGAGCGATAGCCCAGCGGGTAGGGTGTTTGCCTTGCAAGCGGCCGGCCTGTGCAGGCCCGGGTTCAATCCCCGGCATCCCATATGGTCCCCCAAGCACCGCCAGGAGTAATTCCTGAGTGCAGAGCCAGGAAAAGCCCTGAGCATTGCCAGGTGTGACCTCCCCACCAAAAAAAAAGAATTTATTAAATTGTAACTTTCTTTTTGGAATGTGTAGGGGGATGTTGGGCCACACCTAATGGAACTTGATGCTGTAGATTCCTTCTGGCTCTGAGTTTAGGAATCGCTATTGACAGTAGTTTGACTAACCATATGTGATTCAGGAACTCTAGTAGGGTTACCCCTGTGCAACATAAAAGTCTTATCCTCAGGACAAGCTCTTCTCATAAATTGTAACTTTCTATAAGTGTACAACTCAATAATTTCTCTTACTTTTGATTGAGGTACCACAATTTACAGTACTGTTAGAGCTGGTCTCTGGTCTCTGGTTCAAGACTAGAGACTTATAGACATGGGGCATAGCTGCTACTTGATCTCCCTGTGCCCAGCCGCTCACGAGGCACCCGGGAGGAATGGCTGTTTCTAGCCCTGGCCCGCCACCCCAGCAGAGCCGCACAACAAGCCAGATGGCGCCCCCCACCCCCTCCACTCCATTGGGCTGCCATTTTCCACATCCGGACTTCCCTCTCATCAGAACTTCACCCAGCGACAGCCTATCACAGCCCTTCTCAGGCGGCCGCAAGTGGCTCCGTGGTTCATCTATAAATGCTATATTTAGAGGTGACTACAAGGGTATGCCACCTGCATGGCAAGCCTGGCAAGCTGCCCTGTTTTATTTGATATGCCAAATACCAGTAACAATTATATTAGTTCATTCCCATAACCTAATATAATGTTTTGAGGCTCTTTATGTTCCTCGGCGAATAGATGCCCTTGGGCTCTACTAGCATGAGACAGGACATATGGAGATATTACTGGTGCCCGCTCTAGCAAATAGATGATAAACGGGAGGATAGTGATAGTGATAGTGATAGTGATAGTTAGAGCTAGTTTAATACATGTAATTCCAACACCAACACCTCATCTATCACGAGAGTGTTTGATCCCCCACCACCCATGTTCCAGTTATACTTCTTCACATTCCTTCCCTCCAGGTAAGCTCATCTTACTAAGTGATGTAGGAAGTGCATATAAAATGAGTTAACAGTAGGCTAGGAGCGAGGCAGTTCTCTGTGCGTAGTATGCTAAGTATGAGCGTGGCAGGTCTGAGCCTCATTGCTTTGGTTCTTAGCACTGTGTGATTGGTCCTCAGTGTATATCTGACTGCCTTGGAGGTACCCAGAAAGTACCTGGTCTCACCAGGTACCAGCCAGGCCTAGCAACACTGGAGTTCTTGGGCCCTGGCATTCAACTGCCAACCTAGTTGTCAAGAATCACAAGTGGGGTCACTGTCCCCCAGAGTTTGCATGGAGTGACCCACCATTCAATAAAGAAAAAAAGACAGAACAGAAGGTGACCGTGGGAGACTATGGAGAATGCCATTTATATATGACCAATTTTATCTGAGAACTAAGTTTAGGTAAGTATTAATTAACAGGTTTGCAAATTTCATGATTCCATGCCATGGGTACCATGGTATCATATTCTATGGAATAGTGAGTTTGACATCAGAGAGTTACATGCTCAAGATTAGATAGAGGAGGATGAAGGTGTAAGAAATGAAACCACAGAATCTTTTATGCCAGATGAAAGAATTGCACTGGAGCAATTTCAGAATTTTTTTTTAAATGATCATTCTGGATAAGAAATGAGTGCTGAAAGTTAGGTAAAGGAGCGGACATCGGCAAGCCATAATGCATAAAAGAAGAGCAAGAAAGAGAGAACGAAAGTGCCTTCCATAGAGAACAGACTGGAGGTGTGAGGGCAAGAGAGAAAAAAGGGGACATTTGGGTGGGAAATGTACATTGGTAGAGGGATAGGTGTTGGAACATGGATGACTGAAACCTGATTATAAACAGCCTTGTAACTGTGCAATCTCTCGGTCATTCAATTAAAAATAAAAAGAAAATTAAAGAAAAGAAAAAGAAGAAAAATCTTGGTCTCTTTTTTAAACTAGGCTTTTATCTAAATCATTAAAGAATATAAACCTTGATCCTTACTTAACACTATCATAATAAATTGTTTCCTTTCTTATCTGGAATAGGCTGTGTGAACTCTGGGGTAATTTGGCCAATAAAAACTAGAATGAATTTTACCACCTAGACATTTATCTAATAGACTTAATTGCTAAAAGTTTGGGGAAGTATTTTTGTACAGTCTCAGTAGCTGTTTAATGTTTCTATCAATTCTCACTCTGACTTCAAATATGCTCTTAAAATTTTCTGTTATTACTCATCAAGGACAAATAAAATGTGCTCCTGTAACAGTAGCTATAGTCAACGCTTAATACACATCCCCATGGTGTATAAAAGGAAGAATGGGCTTTGTTTCGCTTTAGAAGCTGTCTGATAACCAATGTTTGGAGCTAATTTAAGCAGGTTAGGCATGATTCAGATGATTATAAAGTCTTTGTTGAAGAGATAGGATAATGGTCACTTGCAAGCCAGTTCAGCCCATTAAGGGTTTCCATGTCCTAAATTCTTTAGTTATTGTGACTTTTGTTATGATTTTTAAAGATATGAGGTAACTGTACTATTTGGTGAGCCAGCCTGTCTGTGCTCTTTCATTTTTAAAAAAATTTTTTTGGGCCATGCTGAGGGCTTCCTCCTATCTCTGTGCTCAGGAATGACTCTTTCTAGGGTGTGGGGGGGTCCATATAGGGTTGCTTGAGTTCAAATCAAGGCCAGCTGCATGCAGGTAAAGTCCCGCCCCACTGTGCTCTCTGTGGCCCATGTCTCAGATTTAGAGTGAAAGTATAGAATAATAATAGAAGTGTGGGTTATTGGAATAGGCCACCCAGGTTTGATTCTAAGTTTATCTACTCTGCTTTATGAATTGGAGGGTTTCTATATCTTTGATTTCTCATCTTCAAACTTAGAATACTGTTTTTTCCCTATTAGATGAACATAGATAGTTTAAAATTATAAATTTGGTTGTGCTTAAGAATTGGAGATATGTAAAAGTATAGAAACCTGGATTCTTTTGTGTTAGTTCTAGAGGTCTCAAGGGGGTTATACTTCTGGCTCTACACTCAGGAATCACTTCTGGCAATATTCAGGGACCATATGGAATGGAATTCTGGGGATCGATCTTCTTTCAGCTGCATGCAAAGCAAACACCAAGCTGCTATACTATTGTTCGGGCACCTGAACTCTTTATTCCTGGGATGGTAGACTCAACCACATACATATAGAAAGCCAGGTGGTAGAATTCAATCAAATTAGCTACTTGCACATACTCAGTTTTGTACTAATATACATATGTTTATTTGACAAATTGTCAATTGTACTAATATACATATGTGTATTTGACACATGTCAAAGAAATTATCACAAATATATGTATTGGTACATGTAGGAAAATATTTATTAGACTGTTTTTGAAAAAAATAGAGCCTGGCAAGCTACCAGCGTCATAATTGATATGCCAAATACCAGTAACAATTATAAACCTCATTTCCACAACCTGAACAAATGGTTTCAGGCTCTGTGTTCCTGGAGCAAGCAGATGCCCTTCGGCTTCGCTAGCATGTGCCAGGACATATGGAGATGTTACTGGTGCCCGCCCAAGCAAATTGATGAACAACGGGAAGACAAGTGATACGTGATTTGAAAAAAAGCAAATTGAAATAAATATTAAAACTTTGTTTTGGCGCACAGAAAAAGAAACAATTTGAAATCTATAGTTCCGACAAGGAAGCAGGTACACTCAGAGAATACTTTGCCTCAATCAGATAAAATAAAATACATGTTTAGTTCAGGGGTACAATGAGAAGGCCTAATATTGAAAGAAATGAGAATTAATTATACAGTGTAACACTATGTGAATGATAAAAATGCATGTAAAAGTCAACATTATGAAATGCTTCCAATAAAATGTATAGGTTGAGCGTGTGAGAATTTTTAGGGCTGAGATAGTGCAGGCAGTGGGTAAGGTGCCTGCTTTGTGCACAGATGGCAAGGATTGATCCCCAACACCGTTTGCACTTCCTTGAACCCTGACAGGAGTAAGCTGTGAGCTCAGCTGGGAGTTCCCACCCAAAAATCAAACACCAAATCAAACGCCAAAATAGAGAGATAGACAGAGGAGAGAGAGAAAGAGAGAAAGGGAGAGAGATAAAGAGAAAGAAAAGAATTACATATAAAACACTATAGATCGGGGCTGGAGTGATAGTCCAGCAGGTAGGGCTTGTGCCTTACATGCAGCCGACCGGGTTCAATCCCGGCATCCCATATGGTCCCCTGAGCACCACCAGGAGTAATTCCTGAGTGCAGAGCCAGGAGAAACCCCTGAGCATCTCTGGGTGTGACCCAAAAAAAAAAAAAAATAAAAAGCACTATAGATCATATGGAAAAATAAATGAACTATGGGCAATATGTCTATCATAAAATATGAAGAGGTGATGAACTGAATTATCATTTTCAAAGATCTTCCATGGTGGTGAGAGTTTGTACAGTGGGTGAGGTGCTTGTGTAGCTGTGTAGCATGTGGCTGACCTGGATTCAGTTCCCTGGCACTATGTATTGTCCTCTTAGCTCCTCCAGGAATATTCCTTGAAAACAGAACCAGGAGAAATCCCTGAGCATAGCTGAGTGCGTTTCTGACCCAATGAAAGCAAAACAAAACAAATAATTCTGCAAATATTGCTCAAGGCAGTTACTTTTCTAACAGTCACTATTTACTCATGTATGTATCTTGCTTAGCTCCAGAAGACAATTTATCTGTCAGGCTGGTTCTCAAAGTGTTCTCATTTGGAACAAAAGCATTTAAAAATAATTTCTTTTTCTTTTTGGCTGTGATACCAATAAGGAAGCTGATGGATATTTATAACATTACTACATTCCTATTTTTCTTCCATTTGCATTTAACCAGTTCTTTTATCCTAGAGCTTTAAGAATATTACATTTCCACATGTCATCGTATATATCTTCCAATGCATTGCAAAAGAAGACACATTTGCTTAGAGCATAAGGGATTTTAGCTGATGTAAACGAATCAGAGGGGTTTTAATTCACAAGGGTTCAGATTCATTTAGGCCTGCCGTATCGTACAAAGGAAAATCATCAACCAGAAAGGGGCAGTCAGGCATGATATTAAACAGCTGAACGTGTCAAAATAATCACTCCATGGTTACGAGTTGCATTCAGTACATCCTTGCTTGAGCTGCTATAATTGTGTGGGTTTTTACCCTCCTTGATAAATTGATTTGTATTTTCTGATATAATTATTACAAAGTTTTCCTTGTAGTTGTAAATTTATAGTCCACTGAGTTGTGATTATTGAACTATTTGATTTAAATATTTAATACATTTTATATGTAAAATAGGTTGGTTACTACATAGTGTGGTTCCCTTTTTATTGATACCAACAAATTTTAAATATACTTACCAGGTAACAAAGTTTCCTTCATGGGCTAGAGAGCACAGTGGCAGGGCACTTGCCTTGCACACGGCCAACCCGCTGTGATCCGAGCACTATGTAGTCTCCAGAGTTCCAGCAGGGCTGATCCCTGTGTGTGGAAGTCAGTATTGGGCACTACCAGGCATGACCTCAAAACAAACACAAAAATGAAAGATTTCTACTTAGTGTCTAAAAATTCTAAAAGAGAAATAACTAGATAGCAACAAGTGCATTCCTGATAGAGACTTGTGAAAGTCGGTGTTGTTTTTTTTTGTTTGTTTTGTTTGGTTTGGTTTTTTTTTTTTTTTTTTTTTTTTGGACCAGTATGTTTCTAGAAGGTTCATTTTCAGGTCACTCAGCAGTTTAACCATGGACTTAAAAAATTCATTGAATCATTAGTAAAAACATTTTTTATTCCCTTTGGCTTTGGGATCACTCCCGGTAGTGCTCAGCTAAGCTCCAGCTCTGTATTCAGGAATTATTCCTGGTGGTCACCATATGTGGTGTCAGGGATCAAATCCAAGTGCAAGGCAATACCCTACCTGCTGTGCTGTTCTCTGTGGCAACATAGCTTTAAAAAATATTTTTTGTTTAATTAAACAGCTGTGATTTACAACTCATTTACAAGGTCATTGATTTAAAGGTCATTGATAGATGAGTCTTAGGCAAACAGTCTTCCAACACCAATCCCACCACCAGTGTATCAACTTTCCTCCACGGTGTGCCGACCCCCCTTCCTTCCTCCCTTTGACCTCCCCTCGCCCCACACCTGCCACCCTAACAGGCATATTTCAAGGTTTGATGTTTGTGATTTTAGTATTGTTGAGTTTGTGCCTTGGATATAGCCGTCTACCACTCTCCCACATCGCTGGCATAATAACCAAGATCCGGACCCTACTTCCCCCATTACTTCAGTCTGTCATCTTCTTTCTTCCTCCTTGTTGTTTTCCTTCTCTATCCTCCTCCCTGTACTCTAAGGTCAAGGATGATCTAGGCATCTCCTTTTACTGCATTGCATTTCCTGTTCCCAGTTATTCTATATCCCAAAGATAAGTGAGATCATTTTTGTGTTAAGAGCAACAATTTTGAACATTCCTCTTTAGAGTTAGTAGGAAAAACAGAGAAAAATTAAGAAATGTCTTTTATGTACCAAAAACATTCATCTTGATTAGTTGATGATCAGAAAAGACTCACAGACAGTTTTCACAGGATACTGTATTATCGTGAGACTTGTAAATCCACTACTCTATTTACACAGAATAACAGGAAGATAGATTATATGACAAATGGTTTCTGAGCAAAGACTTTACATTTCAATAATAAATAAAGGAATCTGTGCTGAAGAGATAACACAGTTGGTAAGACACTTGCCTTGCATATGACCAACCTGTGTTTGATCCCAGTCACCATATAGAGACCTCTGAGCACCACCAGGAGGCGAATCCTGAGTGCAGAATCAGAGTATGTCCTAAGCATAGCTTGGTGGGGTCCAAAACAGCAAAAACAAAATAAGATTTCCAGATAGTCATTGAATAGATTCACTTGAGTGATATTTGTAGAAGATAGTTTGCGCAAATTATTTCCTTGAAGTTTGGATATGTTTATTCTTAGTTGCTTATTTGAGAAATCAAGTTAACAACAGCATTAAACCCTACTAACTCTGGCTGATGAAAGTTTAGTCTGATTATATATTGAATTCTGATATTAATCAGTTGCTGACCTATTATGGAAATAGTAAAATTTGATGTATTTTAAAACTGATAGTATATTTTTCAAAACATGAAAGAATCAATACATCTTTGTAGAAATAATCTAGTTACTAAGAGTTTGGCAGAAAGGATTACAATTTGATTATATATAAAATTAATGGACAAAATCATTCAATTACATCTTTGAAAAATGTTATTTAACGTCTATTGAACAATAGCACATTGGCTAAACTTTATCCAGAATCTTTTATAAAATATTTGTATTTTTCATACTATAAAAGTTAAACATGACACTTAGAATGCATTTGCATCCGTGAAAATTAAGAACAGTAAAATAACCATTATTTTATAATATTTTATTTATGACTTCTTGCTTTTCTTTCTTTCATATATTAAGTTGGATTTATGATTATAAGTTAATTGCATGAAGCCTTTCTTACAGCATTCAAACTTTTAAGTAAATCATTTCTAAACTACAACATTCATATTCATAACTATATAAAAGTTTACCATGTGCATATTATATAATAGTTACAAATACCCAACCTGAGTTTGATCCCTGTACCACCGAATGATCCCCAAAAACACTGCCAGAAGTGATCTCTGAGCACAGAGCCCTCAATAAAGTCAGGTATGGCCCCAAACCAACTTCTACCTAACCCAAGAAAACAGTGAGGAATAGAAATTTTGGGTTAAGAAAAAAAGATTAACTTTTGAAATTATTTTTTCTATTATAGTTAGCATTGCGTTTTAAGTTTCAAGTGGTTGTCAGTTAACAGTACACATAAACTATATTAAATTTAACTCTCCAAATTCAATTGTATTATTTACCAATTACCCTTTTTACCCAGTTTGCGTATTAACACATGCTGTCAATTAAAGTCTGTATACTTTTGACTCTCTTAGTTTTATTTCTGCTTATTCACAAACGACATGCCAACATTATTATTTTTTAGTTCTTTATTTTTGTAGGTTTGTAAATTTTCTCAAAATTTACTATTTTAGCATGAGTAGTTATAATTCTACATTCTTAAAATTTTCTCTTATAGTTGGAAACTATATTCTTGGGAGACATATTTTTATTCTATAGCATATAGTCATCAAGTTAGTTAAAATGTATCCCCCAATATCACAATAACTTTTAATGATACATTTGTTGATATAAAGCTATTATTTTGCTTTTATTGTTGATGTTTCACTCTTTTTTATTTTTATTATTTCTTGCTTTGCTTTTTTGGGTCACACCTGGCAATACTCAGGAGTTACTCCTGGCTCTGCACTCAGGAATTTCTCTTGGCAGTGCACAGGGGATCATATGGGATGCGGGGATCAAACCCGTGTTAGCCATGTGCAAGGCACATTCCCCTACTCACTATACTACCACTCTGGCCCTATCACTTTTAAAATCTATCTCTCAACATATACAATAATTGTTTGAGACTTGGTACTTATAAAATGTTACTTACATTAAAAAATATTACCTAGTGTCTTTTAAATAAATGCACCATGTTTCTAAGGAAGATAGAAACATATAGAATTTACTTAAAATATTCTTTGACCTATACTCAAAAAAATATCAAAAGAAACAATGAAAATACAAAAGAAAGGAAAGCGATCTTATGTCCATGTATTTGGAAAATAAATGTTCTTGAAATCGCTATTGTTTGTACCAAAATAGCAATGACATTTCTCAAGGATATTTACAAACAACATCTAAAATTTCCATGGTACCACAGAAGACTGAAATATCACTCACCCACCCCCTCCAAAAACAAAACCTTGAAAACATGGGAGGGAAGTTCTGAGTATGCTATAAAGTAATCATGAACAAAATGGCATGAAATTGTGTGAGAATTTGACGTGGAGCCTAGTATAGAAAGAACTGAGGATTTGGAAATAAATTCTTTTATATTTATGACAAATGAACCAAAACTATACAAAGGAGAAAGGAAAACATTTTCAATAAACAGAGTTGGAAATATGGACAGTCACAGGCAGAAAAAATAACTATTTTTCTTCAACACTAAAAATTAAAAATAATTCAAATTTTATTAAAGAACATGCAGTGAAGATGTACACACCAATAACATCTAAACTACTTACAATGATAATGTTAACTTATCCTCATTTATGCTGAGATGAATTTTGGGTGTCTCATACTCCTAAAGACTAATTCAAACTGTATGACTGAGGACACAGTCATGCATGTACCCCCCCAATGCCCCCGCCATATCTAAAGATAGAGATTGCATATCCTGTGTATATTTGGCTCAGGAGCATGGTTTTAAGTTCATGCAATCAGATCTAACTCTGGTTTGAGTTTGTACTCCCTGATCACTTATGTGCGCTTACATACTCTTTTTTGGTGAAAATCTGATTTAAAGGGTCTAAAACTTTTGTTTGTCTTTACATATTTACTAAGTATTTAACAATAATAATTTTCTCTTATTTAAGTATTATTGATCAGATTTGTGTTCAGAGACCATAGCATCTATGATTTTAATAACAAATGCTTTTGAAGCTTTTTGTAGTCCAGAAAATGATGTAAGCAAATATTTAGTTGTGCTTTTTTTTTTTTCTTTTATTTTAATTTTTTTTTTATTTTTAAAATTACAAAGATATACAATTAAAAAGTTCATATTTGGGTTTTTGGTCAAACAGTGTTGCAGCACCCATCCCGCACCCAGTGCCCATCTCCCACCACCAACATCCCCGGTTCCCTCCCCCCCCCCCCAGCCCTGCTCCATGGCAGGTTCTTGATTTCTTTCCATTACTCTCTCTTTCTCTTTTCCTTCCCCTCCAGACTATGAATTACAGAACATACATTAAAGGGTTGTCATGTGTATCTTTTTGCCTCTATTTAATGCTCAGTTCTAGGTTGGCATTAGTACCCTCAACAATTGTCAGCACACTGTTCCATTTCTGTCTTACCTAGCCTCTGAATCCCACACGTTTGTGATAATTTCCACCTTTGACAGGACCTCCTGATATATGTTTCACTTGATCTTGGATATTGGTATCATAATATGTACCTATATATTTATGTTATACAGATAAATGCAGTCATTCTGTATCTGTCTCTCTCCTTCTGGCTAATTTCGCTCAACATAATCTTCTCCATGTCCATCCATTTGTAGGCAAATTTCATAACTTCATTTTTCCTAAGAGCTGCATAGTATTCCATTGTGTAGATGTACCAAAGCTTTTTTACATTTTTAGATTACATTAGGTGTGTTTTAAATAGTCCTTATTGTCACTACTGTTTTATTTTTATTTTACTTATTTTGGATTTTGTGTCACAGTCAGCGGTATTCAGGACTTGTTCCTGATTCTGAGATCAGGGATTACATTTTATAGGGCTTGGGGGTCCATATTGGATGCTGGATGCCAGGATTGAATCTTGTCGGAGTGTGTATGGCAAGTACACAACCTTCTCATTCTATCTTTCCATCCACACATCACTGATATTTTAAAATGAATGTCTGTTTTAATAAGGTATGTTAAGGGGGCAGCTATTTGGCTCAGTAGTAGAGCACATGTCTTCCATATATGCCCCTAGCCTTGATCATCACCACAAAATATGATGTTTTGTGATGTTCATTTTTCCATTCATTTTACAATTATTTTCTGTATTTAAAAAATATATTCACATACACATTAAATTGCTCTGTGTTATATTGCCCTATTCAATGTCAAAAGTAACCATTGTATTTCCCTATAGTCTTGCCTTAAAATTTATGTGGCTTAGCATTGGTAAAATAACTTCATTTTCTTTAATGTTGGCCTAATATTTCTTTCATTTTTAATGTTTTCTACATGATGTTTGTCTATCACAATAATAAAGTCTACTTTTCCAGTATTACATTCTGAATTTCTATTTCTTTTACATTTAAATTAATTAGCATTATTGCCTATTGGCTTGCTGGTCGGCAAAATACCAGCAAGCCAATAGGCAATAATGATAATTAATTTAAATGTAAAAAGAAATAAAAAATTCAGAATGTAATACTGGAAAAGTAGACTTTTATTATTGTGATAGACTTGCTATTAGTTTTTTTATTCATTATATTTATTTCCCCCCTATATTATTGGTTGCTTATATTTTGCTTTAATTGAGTGCTTATAGAATTGATTTTGCTCGCAGCTTTATTATCATTTTCATTAACTCGCTAGCAACATGCATTCTTGATATATTACAGCCTGGTTTAAAATTGTGTCTTTAATGCTTCCCAAACAATTCAAGAAACTTTCTACTACTTAACTTTATTTCCCTATCCCTGTAGTCTGATGTGGTATTTTGTCATATATTTTATTTTTACATATATTTTAAACCCTACAGGGGGAAACACAGCTTGCACTGACTATAAAAAGCACATCATGTTCCTCCTTAAAAATAAATTAGTGAAGTAACATTCTGAAAACTCTTAGGAGATATAGTCAAAAAAAAAAAATATGCTGTCAATTGTCATTGTAGTGAGAGGAATAGAGAATTCCTATGGTGGAGGTAAAGTGAACTCATGTATTAGAATCTAAAACGGAGACTGCTCCAGCAACTAGAAACAAATCTAAAAAGTAAGTCATCGCACACCTATGAGAAACAGGACAACGAACACCA